>JARKIP010000193.1:0-367582 GCA_029990175.1 Petunia secreta | reverse complement strand
GGTTTTTCCAATTATGGATCTCTTATTTAGTTTCTGCAACTTAAAGTTTACTACTTTTGTTGGTTTGATCCATAATTGCTCTAAAAATGTTGTGAAAATGAAATGTATCTTTCCTAACAAACTAAATGACTATGTTATAGACCAAACAGGAAAGCCCAACCCAAAATACTAGTCTATTAGGTGGGAGAGCCCGTTTAGCTTGTAAACCAATTACCATTCATCTTTTTAATTAATGAGGGACAATTGACACACAACAGACTGTTTTGGTTATAAACACAAATGGCATTGCATGAGGGAACTGAAGGAAATTTTGTTGATTTGTGTCACTTTGTATGAACTTTGAGTGGTTGACAAATAAGTTTAAAACCAGCAGTTCACATTTTAGGATGAAGTTACTATTATTGTAAAACTCGCTAGTAGCCATAGGACGTGGTGAATGATTTTTATCTTTTATGACCACTGTGTATAAAGGATGCAATATCTCTGACTTGAATAAGTAGAGGTAAGAAATTTATTCAAGTAGCTTCTTTTAACTTCTCTTTTACCCTAATGATGTTGAATAATTGGCTTAGGCAGCTGTATGTTAGGATCTTTTGTATTTCTGTATTTTTGCATTTAAGTCCTGTCAAATTGACTTGCTAGTTGACTATTTGCAACTTATACATGACGTTTCATATGCAAATGTAGGAAGTTTGTGGTGGAAGAAGCTGCTTTCGTATAACCAATTACAAGAGTTCGAGCAGAAATTCACCTGAGATATTGTATGTTAGCAAGTGGTTACAAGGATCTCATTGTTACTTTTTGGCCTCTATTGTTCTCTGACTGGTATTTCTAAAAGTTATATGTTTTGTTTACTTTATAAAATTTGTGTTTTCATTTAAGCATATAATGGCAGTTGATGCACCTATTTTACTTCTTTCCAATGCACTTTGTCGAACTAATTATTGTTTGGTTTAAGTCCATGGTCCATAAGATTGCCAATTTTGTCACCATACCAGGTGGCCGTTGATTTATACAAGCTGTACTTGTTTTGTGCAAGCTTCTTGCTAAGTTCTTAAGAAAGCTCATTTATTCTTATCAACGGGCACTGTCCCTAATCACTACTAGTTTTTGAACGTGAGATAATTAGGTCTTGAGGGCCGACAGTTGATTACATGCAAGGCGTAGATGGTGTTTGGCTGACAGTTGATTGCCGGAGCCTCTTTTGGCATCTGTACACCAGGTTTTCTCGTCAAAGTAGAAAATGGATAATATTTTAAACGTTGTTATCCAATGCAAATATACAGTTGAGCATGTTGTGGCTGGATGTCTAGTTCTGCTTCAACCAATATTTTCTGAAAGAGGCTTAGATTAGGTTATAAATTTATGTTTGGTTTCCTCTTAGGATTCAAGGAACTACAGCCGTTGAAATCATATCGGGGCTACATTGGTATTTAAAGTATTGGTGTGGAGCTCACATTTCATGGGACAAGACAGGGGGTATTCAGTTAGCTTCAGTTTCCGAGCCAGGATCACTGCCTCTTGTGGAAGCACAGGGAGTGACGATTCAACGGCCAGTACCGTGGAACTACTATCAGAATGTCGTTACATCCAGCTGTAAGAATAGTCCCTCCCCCCTCCCCCCCCCCCCTCCCCCCCCCCGCAATTTTTTGCATTACATTGCCGATCAGTGTCTCATAGTAGAGTCCTTTGACAAACGCACTATCATTGAAATATTGGTAGTAGTTCTGCCCACAATGCATAAATGATGGAACATATTGACTATTTAGCTGATATTTGCAGTGTGATCATCTGTCTTCTGCTATCATGTTTTAAAGCCTTATGCCACTGCAATTTTTCTCTGCTTTTGTGCTCTTACTTTTGCCTTCTCTTCCAGTAATCTTTCTTCTGCTCCTTAGAACTCATTTCTTTTCTCATCTGATCAAGGACAACTAGACCAAATTTTTTAATGTTCCTCAATCCTCCTTCGCATAATTGTTGGTGGCAACACAAATATCTTGTATGTTCTTCATCTGTTATTTGAGGGCTTTCATTTGGATATCTTATGCAATGCCAAGGTTCTCCCACTAAATGCTCTCTTTTGCCTGAAGTTATTAGAAGATGATGACCTAAGAGAAAATAGAGAAGAAAATCAGATTTAGTTTGTCAGTTTGTCATCCTTAACCTTTCTAAGGCCGAAATCGGTCTTACTCCAGTCATGGATAGCTTATCAGGTTAACATTGGATTCATGTCGATCAAGAATGTTTGCGTCCATAAAGCAAAGCATTTATAATAAGTAGTACAGCTGTAGATACCTCTTGATTTCGGTCAAATTTTTGAACCATTCCGGCAGGTTTAAGCTGTTTGAGTTGGGCTTATTGCAAACCACTTTTTTAGTTGATGAGTCTGCTTTTTCAGCATAGTAGAATCATGGTTCTCATTTGTTTATGGATGTTTCCTCTTAGTGATTTTTAAGATGCTGCTGGTAACAACTTTGTATATTTCTATTTTTTACTCTTCGTATTTTGAAATTTCTACTTTCCATGCAGATTCATACGTTTGGTGGGATTGGCAAAGATGGGAGAAAGAGATTGATTGGATGGCACTTCAAGGAATCAACTTACCTCTAGCATTTACGGGGCAAGAAGCTATCTGGCAAAAAGTTTTCTCGGTATTCTTATACCTTTGTGGTTCATCTAGCTTAATTTAGATTAAAATTGTTATTCATGTGGTAATTGCTGACTGCCATTCAAATGATGAAAGTGTAAGCTGTTGGATACCTTTGAGCAAAGCCCGGAGTTTTCTATATATTAGGGGAATCAGTTGTAGTATCAAAGCGATAAACTGCCCAATTCACTGTTTCGATGTTGCTATTCTCAGCACTTCTGCCTTTCATCTACTTCTATAAAGTAGGCCAGAACTTGGGCATTATTTGTTGATTAAAATGTTAATTCTTTCTGCTGTGTATTTAAGCCTTCATATGAAATCAGGTAAAATCTTGTTCTCTGAGAAATCAGCATTTTCTCTGAAATATAATGGAAATACATCCCGTCAATTCCCTGTTAATCTTTTTTGATAAAGTAGAAATATTTTATTAAAATGTTTGGGCACAAAAATGCTCGTATTAAAATTTTATTTCTTGCCTTGTTATCTTGTCAGTCTTGATTATTTTATTCGGTGCTATAATAGCAATGTGTGTATACCATGTAATGCTACCTTCCTAGTTCTTGTATGGTCATTTTGTCCATATTTTATGTTGCTACTGAGATTTTCCCTTGAGGTTCTTTTTAAATTGATAATGCGTTAGAGAGAAATTCAGTTGTAGCTTATGCAGTTTGATATGATTTTATAAGAAGTTTCTTTAGATGCTTATTGGTGCGTGTGGAAAAATATAGATACTTCATAATCTCTTTCTGATTCATGTTTGTTTATGATCAGGATTATAATATTACTACTCAAGATCTAAATAATTTCTTTGGTGGACCTGCCTTCCTGGCTTGGGCGCGCATGGGAAACCTACATGCGTGAGTGCAATAATCTATCCTTACATCTAACTTGTCTTTTCAGTTAAGGGCATTTGCAGCCACAGAGAAATGCCGGCACCATATTGTGACAAATATTATCTGGTTCAGGTCTCTTGTGAGGCCAGGGAATATAATTTGTAAAGATTCTGTGTATTAAATCTCATGCGGCAAATTGACTTCGAATGTATGGCGAAGTTAAAGGGTTCAGTACCTAAGAGGCGAGGATATTTTAGATGTGTTGAGCAGGTCCATTTTAGGATGTTCAACTGTATCCCAGTGAGTTTTGCTTGCCTATAAATCTAGAATGAATGCTAAATATGCTAAATTTACTTGTCATCTCATTGATTCATGCATCCTTCTCTTATGATTGGATGGACAAAAGGTGTTAGGCTAAGTCCGCCTATAAAATTTCCCATCCTATTATGACCATTTATATGTAAGGTGGCTAGGTCTGCCTATTAATTTTCTATCTTGCGTGAAGAATCGTTTGTGCCCCAAGTTGTTTTTGCAAAGCTAAACTGATTCATCCCAATGCTGTTTTCTCTAGCTGCCTATTATCCTTTTCCATTCTGTCTTACCATTTTTCAGTTGAGGTAAGAAAGACCAGGTGTAATGTTTTACCCTCCCAAGGATTCTTTCTCTTAGCACGATTCCTCAATTTTCTCGATGGAGTTTGTATTTCTTAAGGATGAATGGTGAATGCATACATCTTATCTGCACTCTTTACTTGTTAGTATAGCAGATGTGAGCAAATTCATTCATTTTTCATTTTTCATGGGATTTATACTTCAAAATTTGCAGCGGACTTGCTCACTGTATTGTATTGTATTGTATTGTGTTTTGGATATTTACGCCCCAAATCTATATTGCACTGCAGATGGGGTGGGCCTTTATCTCAAAACTGGTTGAATATTCAGTTAGCATTGCAGAAACAGATATTATCTCGGATGCAAGAGTTGGGCATGACACCAGGTACACCTTGGTTTTTGTTTCAAAAGAATTGTTCACCTATTGTCTCTTTCTTCATTGTGTCCATTTCTGATTAAACTGAAACGATTGATTTTATCTATTTCCTTCGCTACTCTAACTGTACGGTAGCTCAAATTAATTTTCTTGTCTTTTTTCTCCTATCCTGCTAGTGCTTCCATCATTCTCTGGGAATGTTCCAGCTGCATTAAAAAAGATATTCCCATCTGCTAATATTACAAGGCTTGGAGACTGGTATGTCAATCTTTTAAGTGTGTTCTGTGTCAATTACTTCAATGCCAGCTCACGGTTTCCCTTACATGTTTCTGGTCATTCTTGGAAGCAGAAAAAAGAATCACATCCTTTCTTCTAGAATGTGAACTTTCGTATAAAATGCTAAATATATTGTGTCACATATGATTTTACATATTTGGGTAATGTTCTCCAGTTCCTCTGAGTTCATGTCAGGCACTCTATGCCACTCATAGCATGTGGGATGAGGTCTCAATCGTGCTTGTATACCTTAATTGCCTGCCTCCTTTTTGATTTTCAGAAAAAATAGGGAACACTGCTTTACTGTTACTTTTTGCTGAATATCTCTCATTGTTAACAATTTCTATGAGCCTTTGTGTAGTTTGAGATGGAAATTGAAGTTGCATTAATATATCTTTTCCTTCCCTCCTATTTTTGACTAATAAAGTTTTCTGTAAAAAAAGAGCACGTCAAATATGCAAGAATATTTTGGGTTGATTCACTTACTTCCCTTTTGGGCTTAAGTTGTGACATTTTGCTTTTTTGCTGGTCCTTCTCCTAACATTGTTTCTCTTGCTTCTATTTTTTTTTTTTTTTTTTGGTTGAAAACATGCAAATACTACATTCCCTTTCTTTCCTTCAGCTTACTCTCCATGCAAAGATAGAACTTTTATTTAGCCCGTTTGTACAGAAAGTTCAAGTTCTGTGATGTTCATTAGATGATAAGCTAATGACAGCTAGTGGGATGCGCCATTTAATTTGTTTCCTCTACTCTCCAAATTCATGACCAACCATTCCTTCTATAATCTTACGACAAACAAGAGTTTTCCCATTGTGAATTCGTAACATTTTTTTAAAGGGAAGTTGGAACATTTCAAGGACCCACTTATGTTACAGGTGTGATGTGCCTTCTGTTCCGAAATTTTATATCCTATCCCCTGAGAATATTAATTTATTCATGTTTTCTGAAGTGCTTCCTGAAAAAATGACATCTAACTTTCACTTGGCTGAACCATGCTTATTGTCAGACAGAGTGGAGATTTGCTTTTACTGAACCTAATTGAGTTCACATCTTTCTCAGGAACACTGTTAATGGTGACACTCGATGGTGTTGTACTTTTCTCCTTGCTCCTTCTGATCCCTTATTCATTGAAATTGGAGAGGCATTTATCCGGAAACAGATTGAGGGTGAGTTGAGCTTCTCTCTTTCAGTTGATATGATTTCAAAATTCTCCTTTAATGAACAGAATGCAGGCAAAAGGTGTTTGGACTTGAATAATGGGATTCTAGACTTTGTGAAACATCTTAGCCTCTTGTTTCCTTGTTCTATTGCTTTATTTTGAACAAAACATATTGAGGAGACAAATCAGTTTAACATATTACTCTTATCTGTTTTCACTTGTATCTTAAATGGCTAAGGGAGAATATACAAGAAATTACATGACCACGACACTTCACTGGGGAAACCAATGAGTTCCTAATTGGTCTTTATAACACTAAAAAGTATCCTGACCCAGAAGTGAAATGACTCTATGAAGAGATGGCACTGGACCAACTTTGAGGAAACTCAGGTGTCCACATTGTCACAAATAACTTCTTCAAATTAAGATATCCTTGTAAACCTGCAAAAATTCTTGAGAACAATAGTAATAACTAAAGAGATGCAAGGAATACAAGGGAATTTGACACATAGTCATTGAACATATTCTGGCCTTCTCTGTATGGAACACTGAAGTATAATGAAGTTTAGAGAGAAGCAAAATTCACGAACATGTCAAACACGTGACTGAGCACCTTTATAGCAAAGAGATGAATGACAAGCACTTGAAGCAGCACTTGTCTAGCAAGATGAGCTTGTTTGATCCTCACTGAAATTAGGAGCACTATTGGGACCTTCCAGGGACTTAGAACCCTAATTTTTTGTTGGATTGGTGCTATGAACTTCTGGAGTTGCATTCTTTGTCAGCTTCTTGTTATTTTTTGTTGGAGCATGGACTTTTTCCTAGTTAGAATTTTCTGAATTTGTTTTTACAACCAGAATCTACTAGTCGTGTAACAAGAGTCCAGTTTTCAACATTTCACCATTTTGTTAGCTCAAAAAAATCGAACTATCCAAAGTAGACAATGGCGTGCTTTGTATTTGTGCCTTCAAAGTCACTTGTAATCATGATTTACTACTCATGCCCTAATGAGAGCTTCTATGAGATGTGGTTTTTGTCTTCTTTTTTTTCAAGTGTAATCGTTTCCTTCTATCCTTGACTCACAACAATTTTCGAAAAGACGAATCTAGTCTGGTTTAAATTTCATTGTATGGTTTAGTTGAAGATTGCAGTGCAGTTAAATTTAAATAGCATTGTAGGGAGGGGAAAAGCAGAAAGAAGTGCATGTGCATTTGTCATTCTGACTGAGACCTCTTTAAGGAGAAAAGCATCTCGGAAAAAGAATCAGAACCCAACAAGGGTGGTGGCCCTGCCGATAGTCCATTAGACTTCTATGATCATTGATGACATCCATTAAGCTCAAACTACTTGAATATTGCTGTTTTTTTGCTAATAGCGTATGCTAGAGGGTGCTAACTTTGACGAGTTAATGGTGTGTCAATGTTGTAAATATTAGTTTTATCATTTGACTTCCCAAAAGAAAGTAAGCTTAATTATGGAACTCCTCCTTATTGACTATTCTGCCCTCCTTGGGCCCCCTTACTCTAGGAAAAGACAAGTAAAAGTGTTGGTGATTTAATGCAAACCCCTAGTATGACTTGCAACATCTAGTTCTCCCTCTGTCTCTCTCTCCCTCTCGGTTCCTATATTTTAGTTCAACTGCAGTATTGGTGCCTTAATGGATCAAATACTTGGTTGGCCTCAATCCGTACTTAGGAGGAAAGCAGAGCACATAGTGTAGTACATCTAGTTCTATTGTGATGTTCATATTTATCTGGGATGATGTGACACAACTTCACAATAGAACGAGCACTGTTATGTTGGTTATAGTTGATGAATCATTATTATATTGTCTGTTTGGCAAGTCGATGGAGGGTCTATGTTCTTTCGTGATCTTTTCTTTGGAAGAAACACAGTTGATGTTTTGCAGCCTTTATTTGGTTATTTCCTGTCATTGGATCTCGACTGACTTTTTTGTGGTTCATGTTTTGTATGTTAAACCCAGAATATGGAGATGTCACCAACATTTATAACTGGTAATCCATCATTCCACTAAACTACTTCATCTGGCCTAATTAAGTGCATTGAGTTCTCAAACTGCTGCTAATTTCTGAGTTTGACCTTATTAATTCTTTTTGTTTACGTGATCTGGTTTACAAATTTGAGTTGCTCATTCTAGTTTCAGTTGTTAGTTTTATTTTAAGGCCTAACAGGGTGACAAATTGTTTCTCTGTTGGCTCTGTCAAATATTTTTTGCATGTGCTAAGGGTTCTTGTTTTTTAAAGCCCCAAAAAGTTGAATTTATTGCCCATGCGTTCTATATATTGTCCACTCTTCCTGATAATAACTCTATTGATTGAACTGAAAATTCAGTTAATTAGATTAGGAGCGATATGGGGCTATATAGATTTATATCTTAAAGTTAATGATCCCACTTGTTTGTTGTACCCTTAAATGTACAATCCTCACCTTTTTTGCAGCCTGTAAGTACTTGTAATACCAGTGTCTTTTTTCTTGAAGCTTAATCTCTCCTCCTAGATGACCCATAGTGTATATTCACAACTCTTTTGATCAGAACATATAGCGGGGGAACTTATAACAGGGTCTTGGAATAGAAGACAAAACCTTCTAGATCTTGGCATTAACTGCCCATCTTAGGGATCTCATCTGGCTGTTTTAGGACATCAAATTTTGATTTCTTTTAACTTCCACTCAAACCTTATTCTTAGTACATAGAACAGGAAAAATGAAAAAATTCACTTAATTTTTTATTTATGACTCAATATCTGAAAAAATGGCATGTTTATACAGTGATACTTTCAACGAGAACACTCCACCTACTGATGACCCAACGTATATTTCGTCTCTCGGCTCTGCTGTGTACAAAGCGATGTCAAAAGCGGATATCAATGCAGTTTGGTTGATGCAAGTATACTTCTTATTCTTATCACTAATACTCTTCCTTGGCTACTGATTTATTTTTGATGAAATCAAGTGAGCTCTATTGTGATCTCTTGTTAATTTTGGCATCTTAAGAACTTTTAGTATAGAGAAAAGTTAGCTTTCTGTTTTTAGATTTCTGCATAAATTCATGAAAAAACTTCTATTTGATTTGATTGGCAATATGCAGGGTTGGCTATTTTATTCTGACTCCAAATACTGGAAGCCACCACAGATGGAGGTACAGTTCTGCAGATAAAGTAATCTTATTTCCTAATATGATGGTCAGACTACCATGTCACTTTCTACTTTCAGTCAGTATAGCCATTTATTGCTTTATAATTTCTTTATGAGTTGTGTTAGAATGTTGAGTGTAAGTGTTACGATGTTAGAACTATTAAATTCTTAAGTCATATATTGTCCTTCATTTGACAAAATTCGTACGTATTGAATTTGACACTTATTAGTAGGTTTATATTGTATTCAAATTATCCAGTCATCAATACATCTTTTTCCTTCTCCTATATTTTCACATGGCATCAGTCTCTCCGTGGTTTTGGTTGAGACTAAGCTCTGGTCTTGAACTTACTGGATTGCAATCTTATGTTGTCTGAAGGGGTAAAGTTACTATTTCTTTTCGTATTATTATAACTTTCTTTTCATAGTTATTTCTTTCTGGTGATTGTGCGGAGGCACTACTACAATATTTCTGGTGATCTCTCTGGTGCACCGTCCCTCTTTCCGGCGATTATTTGAGTTTTTTTTTTTTTTTTTTGGGGGGGGGGGGAGGGGGGGGGGGGTGGCACCACACCCATTTTCTATAACTGCTAAGCTTTAGTGGCTCTATGCCTCTTCTCTGGTTGAAGGTGCTTGTTAGAATGTCAAGTTTTACTGTTAGAACGAAGTTACATATTGTCCCACAAAAGACAGTGTTTGACGCCTAAATTAGGTGTCTTGTATTCGTCAAGTTAACATGTTATCAATATATTTCTTCTCTTAATTGTTTCATAACTTACAACTCAGAAAGGTGTTACTCAATGTTTCAAACAGGCACTTTTACATTCTGTTCCACGTGGGAAGATGATAGTTCTTGATCTATTTGCTGATGTCAAACCAATATGGAAATCATCCTCTCAATTCTATGGTACTCCTTATATCTGGTAATCAGAGGGTTTGATGTAAAAACAACTGTATATAGTTTGGTTTCTGGAAATGTTATTTCACTTACTATCAAAGCTTGAATATCAAATAAATTTTTATTTCTTCGATGTTGCTGTAACAAAATATGAAAGGTGTATGCTGCACAACTTTGGAGGCAATATCGAAATGTATGGAGTGTTAGATGCAGTGGCTTCTGGTCCTATTGATGCCCGTACTAGTGAGAACTCAACAATGGTAAAATTCCTACCATTTCATAAAGCCTATTTTGTTTTCTTTCTAAAGTTATTATGCAGAATTTAAAATATCAAAGATCCTATATCTTTATGCCATGATGTAAACCATTTCCTTGAATTTGTCAATGTCCATTGTTACTTACTTTGGTTGCTGGGTGCTCTTCGGCAGGTTGGTGTTGGTATGTGCATGGAAGGAATAGAACACAATCCTGTTGTCTATGAGCTGATGTCCGAAATGGCATTTAGGGGGGATAATGTTCAAGTTCAGGTAACAACCTTCTGTCAACTAGAAGTCATGAGGATTCATGATAAGTATTGCCACAGAAAATTTTTGTTCATTTTACTTTAAGGGCCTTTACTGTTCAGGTGACAACCTTGTGTCAATTAGAAGTCATGAGGATTCATGATAATTATGACAATATCTGAACAAAACTTCTCAAAAAAGCCTGCTGCTGTGGAAATTTCTCTCAAACTTGTATTCACTGGCATCCTCTGTGTTTAAATCTCCTAAATCTCTTTTTACTGCTTCATATTTCTGGTTTGTTTGTTGAACATTTAAACCACAGTGTTTATACTTAATGCAGATCCTCACATCAAAATCTATTTGTTTTGCTGCATAGGGATGGTTGAAATCCTATGCTCATAGACGTTATGGTAAAGTGAATGGTCAAATTGAAGCTGCTTGGGAGATCCTTCATCATACAATTTACAACTGCACCGATGGAATAGCTGTAAGTTCTTCATAACTGGCAGTGCTTAAAAAATTAAATTTTCAATCTTGTGATGCTGAGAATTCGATTGATAATCATGTCTTGTATATCAGGACATATATTATTCTAGAGCTTCTGATGTATTAAATCATTTATGTTAGATGTTGTGCTGTTATGGAATCATCAGTCTTAGATGGCATGTATGTTTAGGTTGAACTGATAACTAGGCAAGATGTCTCAAGCTAAAAATAATTTGCAAATAGCTGCTTTTTATATATCTTAGCATCTTATTACTGGACACTAGAATGTTCAGATCTAATTTCTGTCTTCAACTGAAAATGCACATCTTGTACATTGGAAAGCATCCTTTACAAACTTTTTTCCTGTGTGGTTTACTTGCTTATTGATTTATGTTCTGTATCATAATCTATTCAGGAGAAAAGAAAGAGCTTGTATCTTAAAGCCTTTAATTAGAAAATCAAAAGAAAATTCTTTGGAGCACGTTTAAATCCCAAGTTTTCATGACTGTCACTGGCATTTGCTTCTTTCCCTCACTCTGCCCCGTTCTCTCGTGCATGTCGTAGGATCACAACACAGACTACATTGTGAAATTTCCTGACTGGGACCCCTCGGGGAAGACGGGAACTGATATCTCGGGGAGTGATATTTCCAATCAGAATCAGATGCAAAAACTTGCAGGGTTTCAGTGGAATCGACGATTCCTTATCTTTGAAAAAGGCTCCAGCCTACCAAAGCCACACCTATGGTATTCTACTGAGGATGTTATCAAGGCATTAAAGCTATTCCTTGATGCAGGAAAAGAACTTTCTGGAAGCCTCACGTATAGGTAAATGGTGATTCTGACTTTCATAAGTAATGGAAAATGACCTTTAATCCCTCTGCAGGCACATATGAAGTATTGCAGGCACATATGAAGTATTTTCAACTGTTATTTCTAGCTCATAAAAAGAGCGTTAGGAAAACTGAATTTTTTTAGAAAATCTCTGCATCCGTATGACCATATCAGTAAAGTTGATCAAAGTTTGTCAATTTGGCACCAACGATGTGGTCTAACAGTCGATGAAGTGGGTAAAAACTATGAAAGGTTAGGGTGCATATACCAACAAAGACAAAATGTTAGTTGATTTCTTCCCATTTGTCTAATCCTGCAGAGTCACCCGGTGTCTGTGCTTGTGGGGGAGTAGCAGGTACACGGTGGTATAGGCATGCTATGTGGAAGCTGGCAAACCATTGTTATTTAGGAAAAAGAAAGAGAGTTTTCAGATATCAGAAAAGTGTTAATCTTCTTGAAACTAACAACAAAAAACTAAGAAAGGTTGTTATAATTTAGGGATAATACATGAGTTACCCCTGTACTTGTTCGAAAAAGTCATTTACACACTTATTCTTTTCAGGCGACCTAATAACCCCCTATTTTTGTCCAGAATGGAATCAATACCCCCTCCTTAAGACATTTCCAGATATATGAGGGGTGGTGTTATACAAGCACCTGCCACGAGTGTAATATCAAAATTTATCAATTTATTTATTGAAAACTATTCATCTTATTCTTTACCTTCCACCCTAGTCCCACCTCTCCCCTCGCCTTTTCAATTCATAGCAGACCCTTGTCCATAACAAAATACTCATTCGACTCCTCTCCCCTTCTTCAACCCATAATGATAGGAATTAAATTACTAATACCTGAATCAACATAATCTAATTGGAGGGTCAGATCAGAAACAAGGAGCCTCACCAGAGAATTTTCCGACAACCAAAAGATTTGACCCATTCTTCTCTTTCTTTTCATGTTCAATTTAGAAACTAAAGAAAAAAGAAAAGGGCGATTGGATAAGATCGGAAAAATCACCTCAACTTGTGTATTTGGCTTCAACAGATATGATTTGGTGGATTTAACCAGACAGACACTTTCCAAGCTCGCAAACCAGGTCTACTTGGATGCAATATCTGCTTTCCAGCATGAGGATGCTAAAGCATTGAGTCTGCATGGTCAGAAGTTCCTTCAACTTATCAAGGACATTGACAGGCTTCTAGCATCTGATGATAATTTTCTACTAGGAACGTGGCTGGAGAGTGCCAAAAATCTGGCTATGAATTCTGATGAGATGAAGCAGGTGAGTACAGCTAAATGGAGATATATCTTCTATAAATTTATGAGTTGATTAAATAAGAAACCAAAAAACGAGTTTGAAATTTATTTAAGCTAAATCAACTTAGAAGGTACTGTATTAGGATGAACCCTGCCCCTGTAGAATAATAATAATAAAAAAAAAACAGATGAAGAAAAGAACCAAGTGAAATCCTAACAGTAGCCTCATTCTATTCCCATGACCCGGGCCTTGAAAAGCTTGCTCAGACAAGAGACCCTTCCATAACCATTAGAGTCCAGCTTCTCTTCGAGGATGTATATCTTCGAGCTATGGAAATGGCATGGTGGTAGTAGGAAATTTGCGAGATGCAGCATTAAGTATCATTCTTACAATAATATAAAATCTCATTTGTTATTTATTCAACTGATTCCAAGCTTCAAACAAAAGAATTCTCATTTGTTATTTGTTTAACTTATCCCAAGCTTCAAACAAAAATTTCCATGTCTGATGAGGTTCTGTCTCATGAATCATTGGAAATTAGTAATGCATCAGACTCTTCATGACTGTCTACTAATCCTCGAGTGTTCTTTTAGTACGAGTGGAATGCAAGGACACAAGTAACTATGTGGTATGACAACACCAAGTACAATCAGAGTCATCTTCATGATTATGGTATGCTCTTTTTCCAATGGATAATTCGTCCACTTTATTTTCACTCCATTTCAGAAAATTATTTAGAATTTTGATCTTTTTACTTATCCTCATTCAGCAAACAAGTTTTGGAGTGGCCTGTTAGAAGCATACTATCTGCCTCGAGCATCGATATATTTCAAGCTCCTGTCTAAAAGCTTGGAAGAAAATGTCGACTTCGATATGGAGGAATGGAGAAAAGAATGGATTGCATATTCAAATAAGTGGCAAGAAGGTACAGAAATTTACCCTGTGAAGGCTCAAGGAGACGCCCTTGCTATCGCTACTGTTCTATTTGAGAAATATTTCAGCTGAGATGAGATTATTCATTTCTGCGGTCGAACATGAACAGAAATGGAAACTTCTTCAAGATTGTGCAATAATAACTTCGGCTCGGTGTAGTTTTCTCTTTCAGTGGCCGATGTGTAATTATCCAGTACACAGCCTATTACTGATATTGTCCACCCAGCTTTCACGCTTTCCCTTTAAATGCGTCACTAGGGTGTAAGGCTTGCTTGTTTATACAACCGGCATCTCTCACACATTTTGTCGATGTGAGATTTGTCCAAAGTGTTACAAAATGTCTCATGTAGATTGATATTTTGATAAGACTCTCGGCTCAGAGAACTAAATGGGAAGTATATCATCACTGTTTAGGCCGATCCCCTGGAAGATGCTATTGATCTTTAAAGTTTAAACTTTCCTTACTATTAGTTTCTTGAGGATCAAGCTGAACTATCTGCATCATGTTTGTCTTTCAATAGGCCAACCATTGAAGGATTTTTCTATTATATGCCCTTGGGACACATGAGAAGATATAAGGCAGCTAAAAACATGCAAGTTTCTATTAACAGCTTGAGGCCATAGCCTCTAAAGAATGTTCATAATTAGTTAGCACTTGTAATTAGTATGTTAAATATATATTCTAAAATTCAGTAGACTAAATCTAAAACAAGCTCCAAGCCAGTTAATGAAAGAAAAAGCACGAAATAATTCACTGAAGACTTCACCACCAATAATTTGTCTTGCCATTGGAGGGAGCTTCTCCCAAGGAGCTTTAATCCAAAGCCTAGGCTCCCCAAAAGTAGCAAAACATTGGCTAATTCTTATAAATATCAAGAAATCCCCACAATCGACAATGGATTAGAAAGTAAAAGGAGAAAATTTAATCAATATATAATAAAGAAGAAAAGAGAAAGCATAAAAGAGATTATGCAATAAAATATGATCGTATTTCATTTGTCATCAATGTGTATACCAGTGGAGAACAAGCAGAGGAATGACTAATCATTACAAGAATACACACTTGAAAGACTGATAGAGATTGTTCAAAAGCCATCTCTAAAGAACCAAAAAAAAAAAAAAAAAAAAAAGAAAGAAAGAAAGAAAGAAAGAAAAATTTCAGATTTCACTTACAGTTACAGACTACCTTTTTTCCTCCTTCAATTGGGGAATGAGAAGGGGGAAGAGTAACTATGTTGTACATGATGTTGTCTTCTACAATGTGAATATTTCACAATAACATGAGATCCTAAACCAATTCCATAAGCAAAGGATCACCAGCTGCCATGAGTCTTATCAATTTTATAAATTCAGATTCAGTGGAAACAACCAATGGGTGCACAGCTGGTACTTGAGCTGAATAAAGTTTTAACAAATTGGTCGATGGAGCTCCTGTCTTATAAACCATTTTATTCAGCAAGGGATCAAAATTCTGAGGTACATCCATGGCCATGAAGAACATGGGTACAGCAATCTTGTGATGTATATCAAGATTGCCAACTAAGTCTACAAGATCAATGAAGTCCTGAACAAAACGTTGAGGAACGTAGAACACCTCAGAGCCACACAAGGCGACGCTCTGGTCAGTTGGGCCACTCTCCTTGTAGTTGACTTGGAGGTGAACTGGCATTGTGCTTACCACTTTTTTCACCATTTCTGCTTGCTTTACAAACCATGTGGAGTCCTTCCCTTTGATCATGCTTTGAGATGTAGGCACCTGATTCAATTAATTAAAGGATGAATATATTGTTATTAGGATAGTTATATCTCATGATGTAAAGGTCATATTACCTTATTGGCGATCCACAACTTAGATTTGTCGGCTCGCAAAAGGTTCCAGTAGTTCAAAATTGTATTGTCCTGTAGGAACATGAATCCTTCTGTGCTATTAAATCTTTCCAATATCCTTGGAAGATACCTGAGAGTTGAAATGAGTATCACAACGAATGTACCGGCTCCCTCCATTAGAATCAATTAACTTTTACAAAAGCAACTAAAATTTCAAAGTAACAACTATGTTAAGTTTGTCTTATTATGAGAGAACAGCCACATGGAAAACGATGAACAAACCAACATGAACCACTCACCGCCAAAAAAAAAAAAAAAAAAAAAAAAAAAAGGAACTCGTTGATACTAGAATATTTGCAGAAGCGACCAGTTTCACGCAAGTGTCACAAAATTATCACAATCAGGACTCAACAGTTTCCTTTTAATTAAAGAATACTAGTATAACTTTTTCATTGATAGGTAATGATAATTTTTTTATAAATGAAGTAAACAGCACCAAGACAGTGCATTCATAAATTACAAGATGCTCAAAGCCTCCACCAAATCTAGCCCCCGGTCCAACCCAACTATTTATATAGATACCTAAACCTTTTCAGCACATTGCTACTCAATAGTATGCCCCTATGTTGTGGTACTTCTGCAATAGTTCTTATGTAAAAACCATCCACATGCAAATTACAATCTCCGGAAAAAAATAGTAGTAATAGACTAGTCCTTTTTTGCTTGTAAAGCAAAACAAAACCCATTGCTTCCATTTGCTATTGATATTTGTGTTGATTAATCCAGGATAACATGTCTTATCTTATCCTCATTGCTCTTTTTGTATAATATGAGCTTAACCTTGATGAACTAGGTTACAGTATAAGTTTTATTGCACATCTCCTTGATCTGAGGAGTAAAGTGTGGTTTGCTAGGTACTCCTTAGCTTGCTAGGCATTTTTCAGCTTGGGGCATCCAACTGCAGACTATACATAGTGTAGCTTTCAGCTTTATACATTATATTTTTATACTTTAGACTTGAATTTCCTTTTCTGAGCAAGGTAACAACTTGTATATACAAATATCAGCACACAGGTAGTGCTGCATCCATATTTACAGTTCAAATTAGGGAAACAAAAGTGTGAGGAGTTTAAAACATCTAGAGGTGAACCTGCATCATCAAAAAATGGCTCTCCGTTTTCACCTACGGCTTAGTTGTTGTCGTCACACTTACATTAAGTCTGATGCATGCTAGGATCCTTTTAGACTGGTAGACTATATATAAATATAGGGATCATAACTCTGAGATTTGGAGAATCTAAAAGAAGTGTAAGATTTAGGGAACCAGTAGTTTTAGATAATCCCTGATTTCTCTCTCTCTCTCTCTCTCTCTCTATATATATATATATATATATATATATACACACACACACACACACACACACACACACACACATAAAAAAAAAAATAATACTGCCTTGCATAGGAATGAAATGGTTCCACATAGAGCAAAAAGTATATAGACTTGCCATTAGATGGTAATACTAATTAGACAAACTCTGATAGGGTATGGGTCACTGTATATATAAAAGAATGATGCCGTATGCTTACTTGTACACTTGATCCAATTGTCCTTGCTCAACAGCAAGATCTGCATCGGCTTGTGTTGACAGAATAACCACAGTTTTGAAGATCCTGCCATATAACAATCTCCACTCTAGTGCAGTTTGTTGTACGGGCCCAGTAACAAACATAATTAGCACAACATTGCCAAAATTCTTCCTCCATCTTACCAAGTTCCCGATTTCAAAATTCACTGTACCTGATTCCTCAACCCCAAGATGTACAGAAGGTAGTTTTCGGGGGACAAATTCCTTTTTATCTCCACGTTGAACAGTTGCCTTTTGCATTTCTAACTGTACTGCCATCAGTTTTGGCTGCTGATAAGCAACAGCAGTCAAGTCTTGCAACCACGCTGCTGTGAATTTGACATCATTCTCACTCCAAAACCCCTCTAGTGCCATCGAATGGCTCAGTTCTAAGATTTTCTCAAACAACTGTTGTTTTTCAGATCTCCAAGAAACTAAAAATCTGATTAAGCGACCCACATTTACATGCAAATCTCTTTCCTCTGAAAACGGATAGGCTTCAACTTTGTCATCCCTATGCATAGTAGGAGGATGCACCACAACAAAGCCACCTATTTCCCATAACAGCCGTTGTGCCCAATACCCTCTTAAGACATCAGAAGCCATGGTGCTGACTGACACTGGAAGCATCAATGACCAAAATGCCTCATAGTGAAACAATGTGTTCAATGAATTGATTGGCACCATTAGACTTTGAGGCAATGCCACTTTCGGGGCATGTTCATCAAATGTAATATCAAATGCTTCTGACCCAGTCCTTCTTGTGGAATAAAAAACAGAATCAACATCAGGCAGCCCGTTTGATATTCCTTGTTGTATGTATTGCCTTCCTCCAGACACTTCGGTATAGAACTCTTCATGATTTACAAAACCAACACTTTCCAGTGGCAATCCTCTAGGCCAAACAGACCTCTGGCCAAAATGTATGTAAGGATTGACAACAGTCTTATTATCAATCTCAAGACTATACTGCAAAATCTTCTGCTTCTTAGCAGCGGCACCATCCAATTCCAAATCGAAGTGTTTCCCAAGATCTCCACCAATCACTTCCCCACGTTCATCAGCATCAAATATTCTCTTCGCACCATGTTGGATCGCGAAAAGATACCCAACGCTCTTCCTCACATACGAATCATAAGGAAGGAAATCCACCACTCTAAACCCCAAACTCGCTTGTTGTTCCAGAGAAAGATATATTGCACCTTTCAAGTTCCAATCTTTTGGGGTTCTTGAATTACCTATCGCAAGAACTTGCCAACCCTTTAACCTAACAAGACTCTGGAGCGAACCGGAAGGGTAATCCAATACAGACACAACAATCCATTGCTCCGAGTGGAACGACGAAAACGGAGAGGACTTATCTAAAATTGGCTGTACTGAATCAAGATCCAATTTTGGCAACTCCGGTTTTTTCGACTGGCTTTGGTGGGTATTTTGGAAGCATAACAGTGAGGTAGGTACACTAGATGTACGAATATAGAAAAGGGCTGCCACACTAAGAGTCAATACTGAAACAACAATGAGTTTAACAGAATTCTCAGATACCCATGTGGAAAAATCAAGACTTTTAGTGTCAGAATAATGTACAGCTTTATGTTTCAAGAAATGGGGCTTTGAGGGTTTAGGAGATGAATGTTCTTGGACCATCATTGAATCAATGAATTTAGCTTAATATTACACAATATACACTACAAACTGAAATTGGTATTGGATTTAAAGTTCATTTATGCTACACCCTCTTCTTTAAAACAAACAAGAAGAGGAAAGTCACAAGATTTACAAGGTATATTCAACTTTAACTGATGTAAATGCTATGTTTCTATGTATTAATTTATAAAGTAAACTTTGATCTGAGACTGTGAGGCTTACCTTTAGTGTAAGAGGGGTTCTTGAGCTTGAATCACACACACACACACACACACAGATCTCTCTGGTTGAGTCTTTGTGCTGAAGAATAGTAGAGATTTAGTTGCCGACAGTTTTGTTTGTTAACATTTCATTTTCACAATTCAATGCTACACGCGTTTGAAATGGCACGCGAGAGACACAGCCTTTGTTTGTTTTCTTTTGGTAGCTGGTGTCAAATTTATGCACACAACAATGAACAAGCATATATGTATATATATGTTATAAAGGAGAATGTTGGAGCAAAAGTAAAAGTTGTCTCCATAATCTAAAGATCACTAGTTTAAGTTGTGAAATCAACAATTGATATTTGTATCAGGGTAAGCTACCTATTATATATTTCTACAAATACGACTCTTCCCTAAATCATACGTGATCAGGAAATACATCATGCACCGAATTGCCCTTTAATATTATGCCCTCCATCTTAATTCACTCGTTCAATAATATTAACATTGTTTATAAAAAATAAACAAAAGAAGTAAAAGAATAGAAAGAAAAAAAATCGTCTAATAATAAGGCTTCTTTTGAAATGGCTATATAAATGACGTTTTAAAAGTTCCAATAGTTTCATGACGTCAGGAGTTATATTTCATAATAAATTCACTCGGACAATGTTGCTTGATGAGCTAGCCTCAATTTTTCTTGTAAACCATTTTCAAGCAATTTTAGTTAAAGAATTCTAAAATACAATAATGATATTCAAGAATGATGAGTACCTCTACCTTGAATCAAAGGTGACTACTATATTTATAAGTACTAATGAATGTTTTTGATTATATCAGTAATTTGCTTGTATCTAAAGAAAAGCACTTATTTTAATATTTGAAAATTTGGTTATGTATCTTGGAAGTCATTGGCCAACCTACCTCAATCTAGTAAGCAACTGAATCGCAATCATGATTGGAATGGATATGACTTGTCAGTTTTCCTCCTTCAGAAATATATATTTTTTAATGCAAATATTAAAAACATACGTAAAGAGTAAGAAACTCTTTTAGCTGCTACTTTACTTGAGAGTTGAGAGATAAGTGCATGTTTGTTTTTGTTTTTCTAATAACTCCTGTATAAGATCAAGCAAAGACCAAAGAGAGTGAATAAATGTAGCAGTCGAGTAAATGAAGTGCTAAATGTAATTATATAAGAGAAGAGCTAAAAGTTGAAACTAAAATTATGTGAAGCAGGATCAGGTACAGCAAGAATGAAATTAAAATTTTGCAACATCTCAGTTAACAGTAACATTCTAATATACAAAGTTCAGGATTACACTAGAAATAATCGATGGACAGAAGAAACTTGGATTGAAAACCAACTGAACATATCTTGTTACTTTTCATGTATTGAATATCATTTGCATTTTGCCACCCATGATACCTTACTATGATTTAACTCCTAATAACAATTGTATTATCTGCAATGAATTTCCTTCAGAATGAATATCCTGGAGACTAGCCTATATCCATCTTTTTAGGGAGAGGAGCTACATGTACCCTTGGCAAGTTTCTTGGCTCCTCTTTGTGTTCTCCATCACACTGTTAATTGAACAAAGGGACTGTACTGTTTTGTTGCCCGAGTCCAGCAAACCGAGTCTATCGGTGGTTGGGTAACAAGGTCTGTCAGAGTAATTTTTATCCAGAGGTTCATTTAGTCATAAGATAGCCTCTGGAAGTCCCAATTTGCTGTTACTAAGGAAGAGTTGTCGCGGAATATCACATTTGTGGAGACTTGACACAGTCTCAGCTTGTGTCAATGTCAAAGATCCGGTTAATGCTAGCAATGGCTCTAATAGAAAAGCTTGATTCTCATTCTTCCTTCCATCATCCTTTCTCATTTCTTCAAGTAAAGCATTGGTAGTGTCTATACCTGCTCGAAATAGTGGTGCCAAGAAAGGTAAGAACTTTTGTCCAATTGATCATTGCCTATGACCTTTAGAATTAAACTCTTATCTACTAATTGTAGCAGTGATCGCTAACCTGAAAGGTAACCTCCATGGACATAGCCACTAAATTTTTCACTTGTGTGCTCTCCTGTGAAAAATATCCGCCCCACTGGTTCCTGACAAAAGTAAGTATGTTACTACAACAAGAACATAATCGAAGCAGTTTATCAAACATAATTTTTTTTTTAAAAAACATGGGCTAATCAAAAGTTCAAAGAAACTATTTCCAACTTCACTGCAGTTCCAAATGATAGTTCTGCAATATACATAATCTGAAGGTAAGTTCAAGAAGTTCTGGAGCCAATAATAAACTGAGGCAATTGTTTGGTTCCAAAATTAACTTATATACAGGTGTCCTGACAATTTGATGTTTCATTCATCATTAAAAGGCTGTTTTTCAGCATAGTAGCCTCTGAATATTGAGCTGGCTGTCTTTTCTACATAGTAGTAGTCTCTGAATAATACTCGTCAAACATGTGAGGAAGGTGCTATTTCTATGTAGTCTCAACATAAAAGACTGAGTCGATTTCTGTATGACAGAATCGCGCACTTTAGTCAAGATTTTCGGTATGTCAATTACTCTAAATGTATACTATTTCTTTAGATTGGACATCGTAAATTACTATTGCCAGGTGAGAGAGAAGAAGATGGCTAACCTGAATATCATGGACGAGTTGATGATTCACATATATGGGGTAATTGCTGTAGCTACCACGCTGAAACCGATTATTCCACCAACGAGGGACTAGAATGTCAGTGGCATTGGGAATGTCAGGCCCAAACATGTTTCTTAACACTTCCATTGCTTCTTTTAATGTTTCTTGATCAGATTGTGCTTCCACACGTTTCGACTCACCATTTGTCAAGGTTACCACCAGAATATTGGAGCCCGGGTAAGCATTTTCCATGTGCTGATGACACCAAAACAGATCAACAGCAGCTAATCAGCTTGTGATGAGAACATAATGGCAAGATGATGCATTCAGCAGCAATACTAAATTAGTAGGTCCTCCGTGTCTAAAGCTGGAAGTACTCATAATGACAAGCAGATGATGGAATAATTTATTCTAAATATGCATTTGTTACACAAATTGAGCAATGTACAATTGGAAAAATAGAAGCATGAAGTTCATGCAAGTTTACTGCTGTATTCTCCCAATGAGATGTCATCAGATACATTATTGTCGGTCAAATTATATCGGCAGCTCCAAGAGGGTGGTAGCATATTCAGAAAAAGAGGAAGCATTTTTATTTTAAATAAATGTGTGCAGAAACCAAAATTCTGCTCAATGTGTGTACATTTGTATAATCAATAATCAGCAAAAATTGTAACTGACCCTAATCCTACATATAACCACGTTTAGATAATTTGAGTTACCCCATTAAAGAAACGACTTAAAAGCCTAAACATGGTAGTTCTAGAATTGCAAAGCTAATGCAAACCCACAAAATATTAGAAATACTGAAGGTCATGTACTGATGATGACCATGATACTATGGAATTTTGTGATAGTCAAGTCACTAAACAAGTCTGGAAATTTCTCCAGATTCACTAAGATGCACGTGCAGAGCTCAGGATTACTTGATGTTAAATAACCTAATACAGGCCACATCAACACAACTAACGACAAATATCAGTATATTATGTTAGTTAAAGTACAGTTGTGATCATCAGTTTCCTGCACTAATTAGGCTGTCACACATGATTTTGTTTTATTAGGAAATACACGTAGGATGAGGTTGACTTCCAGTTTCAGATTCCTAATGGTGATTAAAAATATGGAAATAATAGATTGATAAGGAAATTAATGTGGACCAACGGCACTCAAGGGAACAGTATTTTTGCATTGAGTTATATCCCCTTCTGATAGAGGAGCCAGAAAATCAATTCTGCCCATATCCCCTAATGTGAGAGGACCAAGATAAGAGGAAATTGTCCAGATGTTGTAATGGAGCAAAAGATGCAGTAGCACGCGATAGAATTAGAATAGGCAACAAGTGTAAAAAGAACACAAGATTTAAACTGTAAACCTGCCAGAAAGTATAGTAGCCTCTTCGCTCATGGGCGTAGATGAAGAACTCCTTCTCAGGTTCGCAAGGCCAGAACTTATAGGGAAATTTGAGAAAGATCTTTGTATAAACCATCACATCCAAGTTCCGGATGGCTTCCATCTTCCATCTCTAATTAATACATGTGAGAGCTTAATTATAAACAAAAAGAAGAAAAAAAGTATGGCACAAAAGGGAAAGCTGATAAAAAATTAAACATTCACAGTTTAGCTAGCACTAAGGAGTTTTTCTAGGTTCAATAAACACATAAAATTACTCCAAGTACTCCTAAGTGCAAACCAACATGTTTCGTTCACTACCATACAGAAATACCCCTGACTTAGACACTGACAGCTAAAATGAAGTTCTGCTACACTTTGCTTGTACAATGTATCAATTCACCTAATTCAATCAATCAAAATAAAAAATTCAGCAGCCATGCTCAATTCACCTCAAATTCTACAACTTCTGTTCATTTTTATATCAGCTACCACTTTGTGTCCAGCATTCATATATACAAATAAGGTTGTCCTACTCTGCTTCCGAGTCATAAACTACTATCCGATATTACAAACTCTCCAATTTAACTTTTTAGCTTTAAAAGCACATCAAGGCCGACAACAAAAACAAGTTGTACACATTGCAGTCCAGATATCCATACTTGGCATATAACCAATTACTCCCTCTGTTTATGTTTACTTGTCCACTTTAAGCTTTTCACTCTCACAAAAAAAAAAAAAAAAAAAAACTTAAACTTGACAAATATGAAAGATAGGTACAGATCATTTTAATAACAGCAAGTCCGTGTGACATTAATGAAGGAAAGTGGAGTTAATGTGGGTAGCTCACTGTCCAGACATGCTGACCTCTTCAACATTATTGGAATTCTATACCCCCTTAGGCCCAGAATCTACATATATTTGAATACTGTGCAGGTGACCAACTTTAGGTAAACAGGGGGGCCATATCATGTCCTAGCCATAGTCCCTCACCTATCACATTATTGGACTGTAATAACTTATGATACACATTTTTAAACATCAAAGGCTCAAGATCTCAACGATCCATCAATGTGCACATGAAGCAAATATCTAGAATCTTACTATCTTAGGCATTAAATTGTTATGTGGGCCAGATGTAGAGGTGGATCTAATATTCAAACTTTGATAATTTCAACCTTTAAGGTTCTTATGGTTAACTAGTTATACCGTTGCATCCATAATTTAGTATTTGTCCAATTTAATAAATTTTTAACACACTAAAACACATATTTCTATGCTCTATGTCGAAAATACCGATCCAGTCGGACAAGTTGTCGCATCCGGCTGTAGGTGGATATTTTTAGTCAACAGCATAAAAGATACGTACAGGTAAAGGGGGAGTGAAGGAAATAAGGTCGCTTTGGAGAACACCAATGCTAACAGACAAAATCACGTAATTGGCTTCGTAAAGGGAACCATCTTCTGTTGCGACCAAGACGCCGTTTCTCGAGTGCTGCACTTCCCGAACAACCTGCCCCATTTACATGAATGAATTGTGAATATCATTAAATGCAGCATTTATTCAGATGCTATTTCAAGATCAACACAAAGAACACAGTGGCCTAGGCACCCTATAAAAGACAAAATCCAACCCCCCCTTCATAAAAATCTGCACAAAGTCAAACTAACAACAACACTGATTATCTTGAACTAGTTAGCTACTCCAGTGTAGGGGATGGGAGGTGAAGGATCATAGCCTCATTGCTATTTAGTGGATCTTTGGACCCACATTTGATTGCACCATGCAAAGTGACTTTAGCCTCAAATCTTGAAATTATCATTTCTCTAAAGGGTAAAAAAAATCAACGTCAAGTCAATAAAATGTATAAACCATAGAAAATTAAGATTTAAATATAAAAAACACTAGATGATTAGTATTTCTTATATATCTAAATTTTGGTAGACATAATTATTTAATATGTGCCGGTAGAAGGTAACGATATATTTATATCAACATGTATCCACTATCCAGTAAAATAATCAAAATACATCGATAATACCACAATTATTAAAATGATGATGTTGAATGTGATAGTTCTCTCTTTATAATGATGAGGAAGATGTCTTTGTCATTTTAATCCTATCAAATCAATACACAAAAAAGAAAAAAAAAAAGAAATCTTTTAACTTTTTATACAATGAAAATAACTTTCATAGGTGCTTTAGTTTCCTCTCCTTTTCTTTGGGTTTTCCATGCCTTTTACTAGTTTCCTTTTCTTTTTCTGTTTTATAACTGCTCAAGGAAAATCATCCAATAACAAACTGCCCCACGAGTATACTCCCCTACACTTTCATTAAAGAGCTAATGTATCCCTTTTTTTGGTGGGTTAAAGGTGATGAATCTTTAACTTATCACAATTTGCTTTTAGTTTAATAATACTTAATAAAGCACATTTATGAAGATTTAGAAAGATAAATATAAGTAGTCCTTGGAAAACGTCCTATTGTGCAGACTCTTGGTGGGTCATCAAAATCAATCTTAACAGAACCAAAAAGAAAGAAAAAATAAATTACTAGCTCCATGCATTAAAAAACAAATGTTTAAACCTTATCAGTTTATCACCTTCTGTTCATCAACTTTGCCTACCATTTCCTACTGTAGTTGCCATAACTTACCCATCAACAAACAAAAAACCAGATAATGAAAAGAATGTCATCATAATTTAATCGCATATGTGAAAATGAAATGACTACTAATCAAATTAACAAGTTTATATCGTCACCATTCACTGAAATTGAAATATCTACAAGATCGGGATCACAATTTATATCGGTTAAACAAATTATTGGAAATTTTAGAGTAATACACTCTCGTAGGGAGAAATTTAAATCCTCTAAAACAAACAAATATAAAATTAACAGAGAAATAAAAGTTACCGTGTTAAGCTTGAGACGGTTGTCCAAAATTTTACCCTCAGAGGTAAAAAGGAAACTTTCTGCCATTTTATAAAGCAAATGCTCGTACCCTCTTTCATCAGCAACTAGAAATTCTCTTTCTCCAAAATCCACATATGTTGATATTGGCTCTACCTCTGTAACATTCAAAACAATAGCAAAATTCAATCAACAATATTCTTGAAAATAAAATACAATTCACTCTTTGAATGTTAAAAAAAATTGACCTGCCATTTCAAAGTCATGGAGAATGAAGTCAATAGCTAGTTCAATTGGTGTTTTTGGAGCTCTGCAATAAAAATTTGAAATAGAAAAAAAAATATTCATAAGAACTTACTATCATTTATCAATATTTATTAAAGAAAAAAAACAGAGCAAACAGAGTATATCTTGTGTGTATAGTTTCTTACGATGTCGTTTCAGCTAAAATGGTAACGTCTTCAGTAGCTTCTTCTTGGCTTCTTAGTTTCTGAATTGCTGAGTCCACCGCTTTCTTGTATGAATCCGCCGCTATTCCACTCGGAAATATCTTTCCACTATGACACAGTTCGAAATTATATACACTGTCAGTATAAAATATATTTTATAATCTTAAAAATAAGACATGTTAGAAAGAAAACATGTTAAGTGACAGTGTATATAACTTAAATTCAGTTGCGAACCTGTGATCATAGATATTGTAACGGGCATTACTATAATCAGAGAAGCAAGTACGTAGATTAGACTGAAGTGCAAGTTCCCAAACAGGATTAGACTGTTTACCACCGACGCCGGCGATCCAACCGGCGCCAAGTTCCACCGTAATACCGCCGAATTCCTCCTTCCTTATTCTTCCACCTATCTTATCTGAAGCCTCCAATATCACCACATCATTCACTCCATTCTCTGATAATACTTTCGCAGCCGTTAAACCTACAGCAAATATACAATACAGTTATATAAATGAATATTTGTATATTCTCAGGTGAATGTGAAAACATGGTACTGTTATAGTTTATATTACCTGAGATGCCGGCTCCGACTATAATGACAGAGCAGCGATTGGGAGTTTCCATGAAGGAAAGGTTGTGTATATGGTTGGGGGGGGGGGGTGGGGGGTTAGAGGAGTCTTGAATAATGTTGAAGAGAGTTTAAGAGAGAGTTAAGTTGGCAAGAAGAGAAGAAATAGCGGGAGTCGGTTTTTATAGTTTGCTTTCAACAGTATATTGTGGCAACCTTTTTTTACGAGTATTACTAACTCCTCTTTTTTATTTATTTATTTATTTATTTATTTATTTATTTTTTTTTTTTTTTGAGGGAGGAATTAAGTTTGAGAATTTGTCGTGGACTAGGTCTTTGTGTTTTTCATCACTAATAATCATTACTTGAAATGAAGAATTTTATTTGACTTGGTGAGTATATTTTTAATGGTGAGAATATATATAGGATTGATTGAGTCTCATACTTTAAACTTATAGTCAATTAAAATCAAGACCCTTTTTTAACTTGAAGAGTAGTAAGTAGCTCATGGTCGAGATATCAAATTTTCACTGACGAATTATGACAAGTCACTTGCCACGTCGGTGGTCTGTCACTTTTAAGATCCAAATAAGAGTGTCTTGTAAAATTTTCACTACCTATATCTAGAAAAAAAGACTATTAAAAACCTCGACATGTTATTTTTCCACCACACTAAATTTACTAGGAATAGCATAATATTATCCATTTCGTTCCATTTTATGTCATTGCTATCATTTTAGTTTTTTAAAAAAGAAATGTCATAATCTATATTTTGAAATTCATTAATTTCAGAATTTATATTATATTCTTTAATAATACTTTTTATTTTAGTTGAAGGTCTATCAAAAATAATATTTTCACCTTAGTGGGATAAGGTTTGCGTACATTTCATACTCTCATATCCACTTGTAAGATTTTACCGAATATTTTATTGTTGTTGTTCTTTAATAGTAACATTTTTAGGTCTCATTTGGTATGTGCAATTCCACCAGATTTTAAGGCATCTTTAGACCCATCTTTCTTTTTGATAGACCTTAACTGTACATATTTTCTTTGACACACCACAAAGCACAAGTTGATCAATTCTTTTTGGCAAACGCTTGCAATAAGCACACTATGGTCTACTTTATTGAAAGCCTACCTCCCAAATTAGGAATTTATGATTGTTAAAGGGATTGAGGATCTAATCGCACCACAGGCTAGCCCATACCCCAACTGCATGAATCTTGCCGGCTAACCACTGCTATCCGATTCTTTTAACAAGATTTAAGGCATTAAGGTTAGACAGCAGACGTATGATTGCTCACATATTAGTTTTTTTTTTTTTTTTTTTATTTTTTTATTTTTTTATATACAGTAGTTTTATCTTGTGCTGTGCCTTTAACCTATTGGTATCTTATGTTTGCTCTGGTTGTTATTTTTATGTGAGTATTTGAGTTGTCATGGTGTTTCTAATTAAACTGAGTATGTTGTTATTGTTGTTGGTATTATTGTCGGGGCATTAAGGTAAATCCGTGCAAGGGAATTTGGTGGAGTCAAATGAGAAAAGGAGTGTGAAGTCAAAATCAGAACGTGAATGGCATTGAAGGAAAGAATAAAGAAGCGGCGCTGTTGTATGCTACCAAACACGTGTGCACAGTTAGCAACCGTGTGCCCACACGTGAGCATTTATTTGATAATAAAGCCATCCGTGTTTCTTTGTCTAAAAACAAAAAAGAAATCCATGTTTCTCTGATTTTTCCAAGAAATGATATGCCCATCTGCCAGCTATTCAGATCGAGTAATTTTTTGCACTTTTTTAAAATTCTTTTATGTATATAGTACTTCTTTGTCACAATTTGTATAACGATGCTTAATTAGATATATAATTAAAGATAGAAAACTTAATCATTGTTATTTAAAACAAATCATAAATTTTTTGTGAACAACTTTGTCATATAAATTAGACTTCCAACAAATAGAGCAGTAAGTATTCGGTACCAATTTAGTTTAGACGCAAAAAAGGCAAATGGCTTATTGGCTGCTAAGATCTAGTCAAACTTTTTAGAAAATTTCTTTTATTTCTTATTTAATTGACGTATACTAAAGGTTTGTTATGTGCTCACGAATCATTTTTAGTTGGCTCGTTGTCCTTGCACTGATCTATGCATAGTTGCGAGAATCTAATCCAGTTAAAGTTACATAAATATTATTAAAATTTATTATTTTGTTTGAAAATGCATAGATCTTGAACAAACTACTATATTGCTGTATATGTACATTCAAACAAGTTTCATTAATTCTTTCAAATTTAATTTCGAGAGACGATTCAATTTTCGAAGTCAATGGGATCATAGCATCATTAAAAAAAATTAAAAAATGATATTAAAAGATAATGTAGAAGACATAACAAAGATGGCGGTAATGAGCTTCTGAAAAATATTGGAGGATACTGTTGGTCATAAGAAGATTAATTTTTTATGGGCGTGTTAGTACGTATTGTATTGGTAAAATTTTAGTTCGGATACATGGTGACCGAAGGATAAAACTCAGAGCGACAACTATAGAAATTATATCATTGCCACGGGAATTGTATCAAGGATACCGAAGATAAAGCCCCGAGATCATGACTGCCCGTGCCATAAGTCATGATCGCCCGAAATATAAAAATGCAGCGACCCCTAGAAATTGCTCGAGCTCAACATAATTGAAGCCCCACGATTTCAGCATTCAACGAGAGGAAGATCATGGGTTGCCCACGATCTGAACATGGAGAAGTGGACTGATTAATGCCTACGATGGTCTCACTTCATTTTGCTATAAATATCACTTATGTATCAATGTAAAGGCATTCACAAATATAGCCAAAACTCTGTCAAATTATAATCCCAAGTTAGCAATATTGAAACCTTTGTTCTTGTGTTCACTCCCATCATTATTTCTTATTGTTATTTCCATTATTGTAATCTTGATACAACATATTTCTTGTAACCCAAATATATATCTAATTGTTTCTAAAGCCGGAGTTAGAGTCACACAATTTGGCGCCGTCTGTGGGGATCAAGCAATTATATTTTGTTCCAAGGTTGCGCTACATACCCATTTTGCTCATTTTAACTTCTTAAAATGTAAAACAACACTGAAAACATTGATGGAGATCAATCTCGCCCCGTTGGGCCAACTGGCACTACTGATGGTGCATTTATTCCTCCGCCTAATGTAACTGACCCAATTTCATCAGGATCAAGTGGAAAATAAATGAAATAAGAACACGAGGTGTAACTTGGAGCAAATTACAAAGCAATTACTTACCATGATGGCATAAACAGCAGATCGAACTATTGTTGTTCTCGTGGAGACTGCGATAAGGTGCTTCTTCTCGTGCGGGACAAGCAATTGGGATAGATAAATAGGAACCTCGGCAAAATTGGCGAAAAGTCTTAGACCTGTGGGGATTTCAATTCTCCTCATAGCCCTTTCAGATTCCGAACCACTGGAAGGCTCAAAAGTTGCTCGCGTCGCACTCACGACCACTCTCTTCACAGCTATAAGCGGATCAAATCTAGCCACGACAACTTTGGCCTTGCCCTTAGCCTTTTAGGTGTCATAATCAGGCCCTTGGGATCTACCACCTCAACTTGTTCAGGGGCCTTGGGATCTTCGTCACTTGGCTAATCTCTGAACCCAAATTGAGACCCGAGGCTGATTTAGCACCAGAACTGGCATTTACCTCGATGCAAGGACGCACAGCCCGAATTGGATTCTTCGATGTTGCCTTTTTCCTCTTAGGGTCAATGGGAACAGCTGAAGGCTTGGCAATGGAATATTGGCGGACAACACTATGGAGATGGATATCGTCATCTCGAGAAAAAGGCCCTTGGCCAGATAAACCCACTGGAGCCTTGGTCTTCTTACTAGAAGTTACCAAGTTTGTCATCTTGCCGAAAGTTGCGTCGGGATTGGGGATTTCTCTCTCTTTTTTCTTCCCCTTGCTAGCATTTTTCTCCTTGGGCTCTTTGCTCTTGGCAGTGGATGCTTTGGCAAGAAGGCCTGCAATAAAGAGAGTCGTTAAAAAGAAGACTCATAAAGCTTCCCCACGGAAATCAATATGCAAAGAGACTCACCATGTCTTTTGGTCACCCATTTGTTCTCGTTCTCGGAAGCAATGCTCTCCCAAGTCCTGTTGGCCCGGGTGCGAGCATTAATTACAGCTTGGACCCATTTTGTCAATTCGGGAGCGGGAACAATTTCCACTTTATTGGTTGTAAACAAAGACAATGCACAAGAGACGAATTATGAATAAAAAAGTTGGAATAGAGGCAGAGGGAAATTGACTTACGCTCGAGGTTCCACACATCGAAATTCTGGCTCTGTCGAGATCTGTGTAGTAGGAATCACATAGTAACAATCGGCCCATCCACGATCTGTGGTGTCCTCGCTCTTGGTTATCGACAAATATTTGCCTCTACTATTCAAGGCCATAATTCCACCCTTATGAAAATAAGGGTAGTAGAGTGATGTCAAGTGTTGGAGGGTAAAAAAAAGAGGGAGTGTTGGAGGGTAAAAAGGCAGCCCGACCATCTTGCAAAAGAAATCGAGACACCCTATAATTCTCCATACAGTGGTCCCCAGCTGAGCCAAGCAAAGGTTATAGGTACGGTAAAATGAATCAATCAACCCCGTGCACAGGGAGGGTGAATCCTACCAAGAACAGATAGATGTAGATAAAGGAATGTCCCGTTATACGATCAGAGCTCACACAGCTGTTAGGGTCCAGGATGGCGACCTGAATCTCCGGTCCCCATTTGAAATCCTTCCGAAGCTCTTTCATATAAGCTTTTGTAATCAAAGAAGGAGTAGACTGGATGAGTACATTTCAATTTTTCTCTTATTGCGTCACATATTTACTCTGGACGGTGAAATCTTTTTTCTTATTAAAGAAAGAAGGTATGACATGGTGGGGCTCGATTTCTACATCGATAGGAATCTTTTTCGACTTGGCCACTTCTCTCTCACCTCTATCCACATCTCCGGCGTCTTCTTCCCCATCATTCTCTTCCTCAGGTTCATCACAACGAGTGGTGGCTTTGTGTCGTCTTGGTATTAAGTCAGCCATCTCAAAAACTATTTCACTACCAGCTGCTGCCGATAAAACCACATTTAAGGGCGCTGCAAATTAATTATCTCACCGCCAACATTTACCGTGGTGGTGTCGCCAATATCATCGTCAGAGTGACCAGAAGAGTTTTGTGCATAATTATTTACAGACATCTTGTTTTTGCTAAGAACTGGTGATTTTTATTATGATTTTAAAGGAATGATGAAGATCTTGCTTAAATTCTACTTGCTACAATGGCTTTGAAGGGAAGCATTAAATGATCAAGTGGGATACTTATAGTGGAAGAGTCATGATTTCCTAGGGAAGAAGAGCTAACGCCATGGCCACTCTTTGGCCTCCACATGTAGGGGATAGGAAGGCGAAGTGATAGCTGCCTTTTTAAAATACAAGGTTCATGTATGGCCACATCGTCTTTCCCGCCTGTTCTCATTCCACTCTCCGAGAAATCTGACAGCTGCTCGAGGAGTGGGAGGACTATCTGTATTGGTAAAATTATAGCTCGGACACGTGGTGACCGGGGCGTGAAACTCGGGGCAACAACCACTGAAATTATATTATAACATTTGGAATTGTATCAAGGATACCGAAGGCAAAGCCCCGAGATTGTGACTGCTCGTGCCACAAGTCATGGTCGCCCGAGATATAGAAATGTAGAGGCCCCGAGACAAATTGCTCGAGCTCATAATTGAAGCCTCACGATATCGGTATTCAGTAAGGGGAAGATTGTGGGTTGCCCACAATCTGAATATGGAGAAGTGGGCTGATTAATGTCCACGATGGTCTCACTTTATTTTTGGTATAAATATCATTTATGTATCAATTTAAAGGCATTCATAAATATAGCCAAAACTCTGTCAAATTATAATCTCAAGTTAGCAATATTGAAACCTTTGTTCTTGTGTTCACTCACATCGTTATTTCTTATTGTTATTTTCATTATTGTAAACTTGATACAACATATTGCTTGTAATCCAAATATAAATCTAATTATATTATCACAGATTTAGAGTCATAAGCGTATTACATGAAAAGTTCTTTTCTGGGAGATATTTTCTTTCATGAAATCATTTAACAACTCTTAATTATTACGAATGTATGAAGTTTTTTTCAACAAAAAGTACATTATTCAACAAGTAGTTTATCTGGTACTTAATGTCCAAGTTTAATTTGATGATACGTAATATAAAGTTCAACCATGAAAATTGTAAACTTGTCGTTGGTTTTTCCTTCATCAATCATCACTTTTTACATGTTTAAAAGTTATATGTACTCTTTAAATTTTTTGTCGAAATATAAAATTCTCATTCAACCAGCTGTTTTTATTTTGCACCGCTAGTGCATTCAACTCTAGAACTAGTTTCAAAGTATTATCCCTATGGTAACTAATTAATCGCTAGCTAATTCTGTATCTCTATACATAAAGCACCTCTAACTAGGAAAAAGATCAAGCTTGTCCAGCATGGTTCTCCATTTTCTCCTGTGTTGCCCCTAATTATATAGTTGGATAGTAATTTTCTTGGTTCTTTGACCGGTTGGTGTACTGGTCCCTTGAAATCTTCTAGTATTTCTCTCAGTCCGTGTATGGTAGACTGTCGCAACAAAGATGAAACTTAACATTGTTGGTTTAAGTCTCTTACATGCTGCTTTCGTGGCTATCCAGGACAGACTCCCGGGGAACCCTTTCATTAAGAAGGAAGTAAAGGTGTGCCTCCCCAGATAGCCCCCCAACTCTATAACATTTGGTCTCAAACAACTCTATTTTATCGAGTTTCAGGCAAATAGGTAACTTTTTCTTTCTATTTTCCTAATACTTTTCTCAGGCCCATCCATGTTAGCATAGACTTTCATAGCTGGATTTCCTCTAGAATGGCTTCACTTTCTCTTTGGGTGACTCCTCCTATGTAGAGACAACTTTAGTCCATGTTAGCTTTGATTCCAGACATGAAGGAGAAATGGTCAAATGCTTACATCATGAGTTTCACTGAGGTTCTGTCAGCTCTGCAATACATAAGTAGGTCATCAGCAATATAGATGTGAACCAGGTGCATTTTGCCACATCTTAGATGGTAGTCAAAGTCTGGATCATGCTGCAACTGTTTTAGAGTTATGTTCAAGTACTCCATAGTTAAGAGAGATAGATATGAAGACATAGGGTCCCTCTGTCTGAGCCTTTTCTTAGCTTTTAACTTTGGTGTAAACCCTCTATTTATCAGCAAACTATAGCTCACAGTGGTTAGACATTACATAAGTAGGTTGACAAATTTCATAAGGAACCTATATTCTATCATAACCATTCTTAAGAACTCCCATTCTATTGAATCATAGGCTTTTCTAACGTCCACCTTCACTGTACAACTTGGGAAGATCCATTTCCTACCATATCCTTTTATGAGCTCATGGGCTATAATGACATTGTCCGAAGTATTTATCCCCTATATAAAAGATGATTGGGATGAGTTGACCAAATAGTCCAGCACCAACTTGATTATTGTATTTATTATTTTAGCAATCAACTTATATAAGGTTGTACAACAAGCTATTAGCCTGAATTCTTTGACAAATGATGGATTGGTGTATTGGTCGATTTCTGTTCGATCACAAAGATGACGTGTTCGGTTTTGTTGCATGATCATTTTGCAATTTCCAGAAACACATGTCGGTTGATGCGGTTTCGAATGATGACGTGGTCGAAAGATTACGAAGATGCCGATTCTAGAAGATAAACTCAATTGGCCTTATCCCACTTTTATCGGAACAGATCCAACGTGTTTTATGGGACGTGGGTTGCTGCTGAAAGAGAGTCGTGAGTAGGAGAGAATCCTTTTAGGGTTGGGAAGTGCTTACCATTTTAGCCTATGAATAGGACTTTCCTCCTCCATTTGGAGACACGTTCATCTGAAAAAAATTGCTCTCGTCATTAGTCTCATTCTCCCAGTTATACATTTTTCTATTCATTACACTGTCATATCAACATCAATTTATTATTTAAAGCAACCATTGTATTTAGATTTCAGTCGTGTCTTGGTTCAAACGTGGAAGAAGATCCATCTCTTTCATTGAAGCACCATCCTCCGATTCTTCAATACAATAAGCTTTTACTACTTTATTTATTTATTTATTTATTCATTTGCTCATTTAATCGTTGCTTGTCTCGTTGCCTGCTTGCTACTACGTTATTCATTATCTTGATTTACTGCTTTCGATCTCATTAACTTATCGTCGTTATTATGATTGTGTAAGATAATTTATCAACTTGCTCGTTAGTATAGATCACGTCAAGTGAATTGCTAGTATTGTCTAACGATCGCATTACGTGATTGAGTTTTTATCACATTCATCTGTCATCGTATTTAATACTGTCATCGGATTTGGTTAAAACTAAGTACTCAATCTTGAACGGAATCGAACTCATAGTTTGTCTTCGACAAGAAACTAGATTGAGACCATCTCCTCGTAAATTACTAGTTCGTCATCTGTTTTGACTTTATTTGTTTATACTTGCCTTCGAATCATTTATTTGTACTTGACATCGTATCTGCATTTTTGAAATCGATATTTTTACTGTCTTCGAATTAAGTCGCTAGAAATCGATTGCTTGTCAATATAAATTGCCTATCAATCGATCGAATTGAGATATAAAACGGTCGCCTTAGACTCAACTAAATATAAAATTAATTGTAAAACCTGATACCTTTTTAGGAAATACAATTTGGCGCCCACCGTGGGGTCTCGGCAATCGATTTATTCCGAAATTTGAATCGTTTGATACTACTTACGTTTGTTTTCTAGTCTTGAAATGGCAGATGAACGTAACATCGACGCTACCACCGCTTTGAACGGTCAACAACAACTCAATCCCAATGACGGGGTTCATGTTCCGACCAATGTTGAAGCGGTCGATGAATCCCCCAATCACGAGCAGGATCCAACTCATGACGACATTCCTGCTGTTTCACGGTTGAATGCGCCCCGAGGGCAGCGACCGGGTAAGGAGCCCGTGGTCGAAACTGAGTCAGGAGATGCAAATGCGGCACTAATGGCGTATTGAAAAAGGCATGATGCTCAGTTCGAAATTGTTAGCTTGGATAAGCTAGGAGTTTTGACTGATGACTGAGGAACGGATTCAAAGGACCTGTTCCTTTGAATCACTGCAGCTAATAGATAATTCATGCAAAATCGTTTAAGTTGAGATATTATTAATTATCCTAAAACTAATGTTTATCTTGGTAATTATGCAGGTCTAAACGGATACGAAAAGATTGCATAAATAAAGGATAAATGATAGAAGATCCGGATTCTAAAGAGAAGAATCCAATTAGGACTCAAACTCAAGGGAGCTTTGGAGTTCTAATTGATCAAGACTTATTGGCTTCTAGAGCTATAAAACGTGGAGCATATCAGCCATAGAAGTATGCACAAATACAGAGAGCATCGAGCAAAGCTTAAAAAAGATTCATTAGCTTATTTGTGTAATCAGTTAGCTACAGTGGAACTAAGTTAGAACCTGTTCCTTAGATTGAGTCTTGTAAAAGTTCAAGTCTTAGTTCAACTGTAGTAAGCAATAATCGAGTTGTAACTTTCTGGTTCAAGTCGTGGACTTGATACAACTTCACTGATCGTGAGAAAGATCACTAAAGGATTAGAGTTAGTCCTAGGTTAGTAAGAAGGAGTCTTGTAACCAAGTGGGTCTTTTTACATAGAGAAGTTGAAATCCTACTTGAAAAGTAGGTCGTGGTTTTTTGATCCCGAGTCAAGGGGTTTTTCCACGCTATTATCTGGTGTTCAATTACTTACAATTTTAATTCCGCATGTAGTTTAGTAAAGGAACACATTTTAAGGAACTGGTCCTTAAAACAGTAAAGTGGTGTATCGTGGAAAATATTAATTGGTATCAGAGCGGGTTATCCTTGAAGAGGCTAACACCTTAGGATTAAAATGAGTGCACCAAAAGGAAACTCCGAGGGTCAGTCCACTGCTAGGCCACCATTGTTCAATGATGTTGCAGGTAAGGAAATCTGGGATGCATTGCAGGTTGCTCATGAAGGAACCAATCAGGTTAAAAGATCTAGATGTACAGTTCTCTTTGCTGAATATAAAAATTTTAAAATGATAGAAGGAGAAACAATTTCTGAAATGTACACTAGGTTTAATGCTATTGTATCTGAACTTATCTCTCTTGGAAGAATCTTAACTGTAGAAGAAAGAGTTGAAAAGATCTTGACTAGAGTACTTTCAGATTCTTGGAAAATTAAAGCATGTGCTATCATTGAAAACAAGGATCTTAGTACTCCCTCCTTATATGAACTTATAGATAATCTAAGAACATATGAACTGAGGAAGAAAGTCAAGAACATAGGAGAATCAATTAAAACTGAACCTAATTTAGCTTTATCTGTTGCTAACAATTTTGTTGATGATGAGAAGGAACTGGTCCTTATAGCTAGAAATGTCCGAGAGATTCCTGAATAAGAAGGGATCTAGAAGACAAGATAGATATTCTAACATGAAACAGGGAGGAGAATGCTTCAAATGTGGAAGCATGGAGCACTACATTGGCAAATGCCCAGTCATGGAAGAAGAATGGAGGAAAAAGTATGTTGAAAAGAGAAAGGCTAAGGAACAGTTCCGAAAGAAGAATGGAACTCCCAAAGCAATGGTTGCTGGCCGGCAAGATAGTGAAGATGAGCAGTCTGATGATGATCTGGATGATAAGCTGGCTCTAATTGCTCTTGAAGATTCAGATGATGATTTGTTTCTAAACTTAGACAAGATGTGAAAAGCATGCCTAGAGAGAAATTAGTCAAAGTATTTCACACTGTGCTAAATGAGTTTAAATCTCTAAGGGATGTCAACCATCAACTGCATGATGAAATTGATAGTTTAGGAGCAGAATACAAAGAGGTAGCAATTAAAAATGACTTTCTGAAAAGAAAGATTAGCATGCTTGAGGAACAGGTCCTCACACTTGAATCAACTGTTCAGGAATTAGAAAATGTTAAAAACGTTGAAAAGGGTAAAGGTATTGCTAATTCTCATCAAATCATTGCTGAAGAGAAACTGAAAGTCACAGTTGATGAATTGTGCAAAAAAAAAAAAAAAGAGAAGATAAGATCTTTGGAAGAAGACTTGGTTAAAACAAAAATAGAGCTAGGAAAAACTGTAAAATGGAACAAGTCTTCTGAAGCACTAGAATGGTTACAGGAAAATCATAGTAGTAACAGGAAGGGTATTGGATTCATGAAAGCACAGTTTTCATCCAAATGGGATCCAAAGAGTAAGTACTTATCACTTCCTGAAAACTGGCTATGCACTCATTGTGGGAACACTGGCCACCGGAAAGAAAATTGCAAATCTTTAAAAATGGCTGCACAGAGGAACATATCCTATAAACCAGTTCAAAATTATGTGAAAAAAAACTGTTCACACAAAGAAACCATTACCATTCTGGGCCAGGAGAGATTTAATTCACCCTTTTGTTAAAGGAAAGGGACCCAAACTAGTTTGGATTCCTAAAATTAACCCCTAGTTTTCTTTTTGCAGGCTGGAGTGAAAGTGAGGAGCCACAAAATGGTACATGAACAGTGGTTGCTCAAAGCACATGACTGGACACCAGGAACTGTTCCATTCACTCTCAGCCTTCAAGGAGGAAGTATTTCCTTCGGTAATGGTAAGAAAGGGGAAATCATTGGCATTGGTAAGGGAAATAGACATGGAAACATCTACAAGGTAGATTTGTTGACACTATCTGATGGAAGCATGAGCTGCTTAAGTGTTGTGGAAAATGATCCCCTCCTATGGCACAAAAGACTTGGCCATGCTAGTCTTTCACAATTGAACAAGCTTGTTTCCAAGGATTTGGTGATAGGACTCCCTAACATCAAATTCAAGGATGAAAAGATGTGTGAAGCTTGTGCCAGGGGGAAGCAGGTAAAATCCTTCTTCAAACCAAAGAAACAGGTAAGCACTACCAAATCTTTGGAACTGGTCCATATGGACTTGTGCGGACCAATGAGAACAATGAGTTGTGGAGGTAAGAAGTATGTTATGGTGCTGGTTGATGATTGCTCCGGATTTATATGAACTATATTTCTTGCATCTAAGGAAGAAGCTTTTAATACAGTTTCAATCTTTGCTAAGAAAGCTCAAAGGACTCTAGATAGTCACATTGTTGCCATTAGGTCTGATCATGAAACTGACTAGGAAAATTTGATCCTAGAAGTGATGATGAAGTCTTAGGTTGTTATTCTTCAAATAGTAAATCTTATTGAGTTTTTAGCAAGAAAACATTGAAAATTGAAGAAAGCATGCATGTTAAATTTGATGAAACTGACAGTCTCACTCAAGAACAGGTACAAGAGGATGAAGAGATTGGAATGCTGAAACATGGTGAAATTGATCCACAAATGCAGACATTGTATGGGGATACTATGAGAAGTGAACTGCAAGGAAATGTTCCTCAGGACAGAACTGAGAAGAGCAGCACAGAAACAGGGGGAACAAATATTGGTTCCACCTCACAAACTGGCAGTGCTACTCCCTCAGTAACTGTTCCTCGACAAGGAACTTCTGAAGATGATCAGCAGTCACGAATCACAATTTGAGGAGTTGAATCAATTCCAAAGGAGTCAAGTTTGGCATCTGGAACTCAAACCAAGGAACAGGTCCATCATAGAAACAAAATTGATTTTCAGGAACAAACTTGATGAGGATGATATGATAACCAGGAATAAAGCTAGACAAAGCCTTGTATGGGCTCAAGCAGGCACCAAGAGCATGGTATGAAAGGCTATCAAAATTTCTACTCCAGCATGGATACAAGAGAGGTAAAATTGATAGCACATTATTTTTGAAAGAAAAAGGTAAGCATCTCTTAATTGTTCAGATTTATGTAGATGATATAATCTTTGGTGCTACTTGTGAAAATTTAAGTAAGGAATTTGCAAACTTGATGGGGAGTAAGTTTGAGATGAGCATGATGGGTGAATTCAATTTCTTTTTGGGTTTACAAATTAAGCAAACCTCAAATGGAACTATGATCCATCGACAAAAGTATGTTAAGAAATTACTTAAAATATTTGATATGGATAATGCTAAGGAAATTGACACACCTATTGCCACTGCCACAAAATTGGATCTTGATGAACATGGAATATCAGTTGATCAAAAATTGTATAGAGGTATGATTGGTTCTCTACTTTACCTAACTGCTAGCAGACCTGATATTGTTTTCAGTGTTGGTTTGTGTGCTAGGTTTCAATCAGATCCTAAGAAATCTCATTTAAAAGCTGTTAAGAAAATATTGAGGTATCTGAAAGGAACAGGTCCCTTGGGACTTTGGTATCCAAAAGGTGGTAGTTTTAATCTTGTTGGATATACTGATGCTGACTATACAGGTTTCTTGCTGATAGAAAAAGTACCTCAGGTATGGCACATTTTCTTGGTGAGTGTTTGGTTTCTTGGGGAACTGAGAAACAGAATTCAGTGGCACTTTCCACTTCTGAGGCTGAATATGTGGCAGCTGATTCATGTTGTTCATAGTTGTTATGGATCAAACAACAATTACAGGATTTTGGTCCTTATGGAACTGTTGGACCTGGTCCTTATGGAACTGTTGGACACTGAAAAGCAGATCAACTAGCCCAGCTTTATGATCCACCTGATAAAAAGGGTAATAGCTGGGAAGAGGAAGCATTCCTTTCCATTTGGCTTTATCTTAACTGATGTGTTTGCAAAATTGAAGATTCCCTTGGAAGGGGTAGTGAAGGCTACTAAGAAGGAAAAGTTTGGATGTGCCACACTAATTAGTTGTGATTTGCCTGTTCAGGCTGATCCTCCACAGGCTGGTATTGGGAGGCAGCCTATGAACAACAAGGTAAGGGGACTTAGGCAATAGGTTGCTATTTCGGCTGCTGAAATAGCAAGGTTGGAAGAGGAGAAGAATTACTGGAAGACAGAGGCCACAAAGGCAAAGGAGACCAATGAGGGAATGCTCAAGCAGATGTTTGAGTTGCTTAACAAGTCTCAAGGACCTGTTCCTTCCACATCCTGACCACCTTAGCCTTAAGCCATCTTTTGTCCCAGTGGGATTTAGCCTAGTTTAGTGCCTTAGTCTTTTCCTTCTTTAGTGTTTGAATAATTCTATAGTACTTGCTTGTATCCCCTGGTTTCATCTTTTGATTAAATGAATTGTCTTTGATGGCTAATATCATTGTCTTGCAGTTGCTTTAATCTGATTTATGTTGCATTTTGAGTTGCCTCAATGTCCATGTGTTGTTTAATTCTAACCTTGAGTTATATTTTTTTATGCAACCTTTTCAATGATGCCAAAAGGGGGAAGAGTAAGTCTAATTTTGTGTGAACTTATACCTAGTTGAAAATCTGTTCCTTAATGATGAATAAAGTCTCTACTGACTGTTTTTTGAGTTTAAGTTGTACTTCAGGACATTAAGGATATGAAGCTATGCTTATGAATTTATCATCATCAAAAAGGGGGAAAATGTTAATTTGGATAAGCTTGGAGTTTTGACTGATGACTGAGGAACGGATTCAAAGGACCCGTTCCTTTGACTCACTGCAGCTAAATAGATAATTCATGCAAAATCCTTTAAGTTGAGATATTATTAATTATCCTAAAACTAATATTTATCTTGGTAATTATGCAGGTCTAAACGGATACGAAAAGATTGCATAAATAAAGGATAAATGATAGAAGATCCGGATTCTAAAGAGAAGAATCCAATTAGGACTCAAACTCAAGGGAGCTTTGGAGTTCTAATTGATCAAGACTTATTGGGTTTCAACAACTCAAGCGAAGTGACCGTTGGAGAAATTACGATTAAGACCTATGCAGAAGGTGTTGAGAGTGAAACATCGTTTCAAGTAATGAAAGGCGAGATGGCATACTACGTGATATTGGGTCGACCATGGATTCATGCTATGGGAGCAGTCCCATCGACTCTACATCAAGTTGTAAAATTCCCTACCCCATGGGGAATTCGTGAAATTAGAGGCGAGCAGCAGGCTTCACGAGAATGTTACTCAGTAGCAGTTAAGGATGGCTTTCGATTGTATCAATCACAGCTAATGGAACCCGTGGCCGGAAGCTTCACTTCGGTTCCGTCTTGTATTTCGTCACAATTACCGGAACTCGAAGTCGAAGTCGACTTCGCACATGTCCCACCATGTGTGAGAAAACCGTATAAACAAAAAGCTGGAGACTCTACGATAGAAGAATTAGAAGAAGTAGTGTTATTCGATGATAAGCCTGATCGGAAAGTCTATGTGGGAGCAGAATTGGATCCCGAAGTAAAAACAAAAATCATATCATTCCTCAAGGATAACTCTGATTTTTTTGCTTGGTCCCACGCAGATATGGTGGGGATTGATCCATAAGTCGCCACACACAAGTTAAACGTCGATCCAAAACATCGGCCGGTGAAGCAAAAGAAACGGCCGAATAGAGGATTTCGAAGGAAAGTGATCAACGACGAAGTAGAAAAGCTGCTAATGAATGGGTTCATTAAGGAGGCCAAGTATCCTGAATGGTTTGCAAACACTGTAGTGGTACCAAAGAAAAACGACAAGTGGAGAGTATGTGTCGATTATACCGACCTCAATAAAGCCTGCCCAAAGGATTCGTTCCCATTGCCTCACATCGATAGGCTGATCGATTTAACGGCAGGGCACAAAATGTTGAGCTTCTTGGATGCCTGTTCAGGCTATAATCAAATTTCGATGGACCCATCGGATCGGGAGAAGACGTCGTTCATCACAGACATGGGGACTTATTGCTATACAGTCATGCCCTTCGGCCTTAAAAACGCTGGCGCTACTTATCAGAGTTTGGTCACCACTATGTTCAAAGATTTGATCGGGAAAACCATGGAAGTATATATCGACGACATGTTGGTAAAATCTCTTTAGAAGGGAAATCATCTAAGTCATTTGGATGAGACTTTTATGATACTAAGGCGGTTCAACATGAGATTGAACCTGGAGAAATGTGCGTTCGGGGTTGGATCCGGTAAGTTTTTGGGATTCATCGTATCGCAAAGAGGAATTGAGGCCAATCCAGACAAAATAAAAGCAATTGAAAGCATCCCCGAGGACCTGACAACGGTGAAAGAAGTTCAACAGTTGACCGGTCGAGTAGCCTACCTCAGCAGGTTCATCTCGAGGTCATCTGAACGATGTCACAAGTTCTTTTCGGTGCTGAGGAAGAACAAAAGCTTTGAATGGACACCAGAATGCAAAAAGGATCTCAAAGAATTAAAGCAATACCTTTCCAATCCTCCGCTCCTGGCAAAACCGATCGAAGGAGAAATGCTGCTGATCTACTTAGCCGTCTCCGATGTCGCTGTAAGTGCTGTCCTCGTTCGCGAGGATAGAGGTAACCAATTTCCTATCTATTATGTTAATAAAACACTGTTGGACGCGGAAACAAGGTATCCACACCTAGAAAAACTAGCGCTTACACTAGTCACTGCTGCACGAAAACTAAGACCTTATTTCCAATGTCATTCAATATCTGTCATAACTACTTTTCCATTGCGAAATATTTTACATCGGCCAGATCTCTCTGGTCGATTAATGAAATGGGCGGTTGAGCTGAGTGAGTACGACATCACTTACCATCCTCGCACCGCCATAAAATCTCAAGTTTTAGCTGATTTTGTAGCGGACTTTAGTGCCAACATCTTCCCGGAAGCAAAAAAGGAAGAATTGATGATGAGAGATCCAGATCCCGGAGTCTGTACCGATGGAGCTTCAAACGTGAAAGGGACTGGCCTCGGAATCTTGCTAATAGCACCTACCGGTGAGAAATTCAGGTATGCGATCAAATTACATGCAAAAACTAACAATGAGGCCGAATATGAGGCCCTCGCTGCAGGTTTAAAGATCGCAAAAGACTTGAAGGTCGAATGACTAGACATCAAAAGTGATTCTTAGTTAGTAGTAAATCAAATCCAAGGCGATTTTTGTGTTCGAGATCCGAGGATGCAGCAATTGCTCGAGAAAGTACAGAATCTCCTTACATCTTTCCAGGAGTGGAAAATAGCTCAGATACCGAGGAGGACAACATCGAAGCAGACGCCTTAGCCAACCTAGGTTCTGCAACAGTCATCGATGGATAAACAGATGAAACAGTGGTTCATCTGTTCGAATCCCCACTCTGTCGGAGCATCAAAGAGGTAAACAATGTTAATCATACTTGGGATTGGAGAAACAAATACTTGTCTTATTTGCAGGCAGGCACCCTTCCTAGTGACAAAAAATCTACCCGACCACTCAAAGCTAAAGCGGCAAGATATTGTCTCTTAGAAAACCAACTCTACAGACGAATGTTCAGCGGCCCTTTAGCGAAGTGTCTGGGACCAGATGGAACAAACTATGTGTTTAAAGAGGTTCACGAAGGCGAGTGTGGAAATCACTCCGGCAGCAAATCATTGGTTCGAAAGATCCTAAGAGCTGGATACTATTGGCCAACGATCGCAGATGACGCCAAAGAATTCGTCCGCAAATGTGACAAGTGTCAACGGTTTGGCAACCTCATACATCAACAGGCAGAGCCACTTCATTCGGTCACGTCATCGTGGCCATTCATGAAGTGGGGAATGGATTTGGTCGGGCCACTTCCAACAGCGCCCGGCGGGGTAAAGTTTATTTTAATTCTTACGGATTATTTCTCTAAATGGGTAGAAGCAATTGCTTTGGCTAAAATTCGAGAACAAGAAGTCATTAAGTTTATTCATCAAAATATTATCTGTCGTTTTGGGATCCCGAAAGAGATCACGTGCGATAACGGTAAACAGTTTGTAGGAAGACGGATCAGTGCCTTCTTCGAAAAATGGGGGATCAAGCGAATTGCCTCAACACCTTATCACCCCAGTGCAAATGGACAGGCTACGTTTTCCAACAAGACAATAATCGAGTACTTGAAGAAAAGGATGGATGATTCAAAGGGCAATTGGCCAAACGAACTCCCCGGAGCGCTGTGGGCTCATCGAACGATGGTGAAACACAGCACCGGGGTGACACCGTTCTCACTTGTCTACGGAACAGAAGCACTAATACCGGTCGAAGTGGGAGAACCCAGTCTTCGGTTTGCCCACTCTATCGAAGAAGCAAACAAAGAGGCTATACTGATAGATCTAGACTTGGTCGAAGCAAAAAGGGACATGTCATTTGTTCGAATACAAGCACAGAAACAAAAGGCAGAAAACTACCTCGACAAAAAAGTCAGGTATCGATCTTTTAATGTAGGTGACTATGTGCTGAAGGTCAAAAGACCAAAGAAGGATGAGCCCAACGAAGGCCAATTAGGAGCAAATTGGGAAGGACCCTATCGGGTCAAGGCAGTAATCGGGAAAGGTTCATACCAATTCGAAACAATGGACTCCAAGCCGATCGACTTCAATTAGAATATCACACAATTAAAGAAGTTCTATTTTTGAGGTTCTACGGTATCATCAAATCCTCATCTTTTACTTCCCTTCGCAAATTTTCATTCTCATTCTTCCTCCATCGGAAAGAGTTGTTTAATCGATTATTTGGTTATTTGATTACTTGATACTAACACTTTTAGATGATAGGAATAGTTGGAATCGAATGATGACAAACATCACCCACGAACACCTGAGCTCAAAACGCTCCGATCAGGGTCGATAAGTCTGACGAACATTCTAACGTGCTCTTCATCTATAACGGTTTTCTCAGTTTTTGTTTTTCAATGACTCCGTTTTAGGACCAGTGTTCGGCCACGCATTCTTTACACCCAAACACTTGGGGGGGGGGGAGATGGAGTTAGCATGATGGTCATCAACGGATACTGGGGACTGCCCAAGAACCGGGGACTTCCCATCGGAAGGAGAAACGAGATCGACTGAAGATAATACCGGGGACTCATTCAAAATTTGACAAAAGTTCCAACGTTCACTCGAACTGGGGACTCGTTCAAAATTTGACAAAAGTTCCAACGTTCAGTCGAACTGGGGACTCGTTCAAAATTCGACAAAGGTTCCAACGTTCACTCGAACTGGGCACTCGTTCAAAAGTCGACCAAAGCTCGAAGACTCCAACACTCACTCGAACTGGGGACTCGTTCGTACTTCAAATCGAACTAGAGATTCAATTTTATCTAAGAATACAAACCCTGATGTTTTTATTCAAAGTCAAGGGTCGTCCGTTTAGATGAGTTATGTGACATGTAAACGATCCGTTAGTGATAAAAAATTTGCGCATTCAATCGGCCGCATCTTGTAATCGATCGAATCATACGATCCAAAAGGTATTAAAAGCCCATTAGCGGCTCACTTCAATAATATGCAACACTTTGGTTACATTTTCAACTTTTCACATTTGTTCGACTCATGTGATCGGTTCAAATGTTAGCGAATTTTACAATTCCAAATTTTTCACCAAGTGTTAAATAATTTCTTCATTCCGAACTCATAAAGAATGTTCGAAGAGTGCATTACGTGAAAATGAGACGTCAGTTTTCACTACGCACTAAAAGACATTGGGCCCCAATCATATCTCTTTCGACAACTGTCGTTAAACATTAAAACTTTCGAACGAATAAATTAAATTATCTTCGGAAAGCAATACAGCGACTAGAAAAACAAAAAAGTTCATTCATTAATATCCACAACGGTCAAACGACTTTGTCATAACTAAGGATATTTATACAACGGTCGAATGACCTCACCATAGCTGGTCAAAAAACAAAAGCTTAAAAAAAAGTTCATTCATCTCCATCAGATCCTTCATCAGAAGAATCTAGAGAAAGGCCAAGTGCCTCACGAGTCATCTTCACAACTTGGACAGCTTCTTCGAGCTCTGTGGCTACGTCAACTTGACGCTCAGACATTTCCCGCAGCAAGTCTCGCCTCGACTCTGCTAAAATGAGCTCCCCCCTTCCTTCGAAGTCATTCTCTTGAGTAGTCAACTCTTTTTGAAGAAGTAAATTCCTCTCCGACAAAGCGTCGTTCTGAGCAGCCAAATCGTCGTTAACACCCATAAGAATATGAAATTACTCGTTCAAACGAACAAATTCTGAATCTTTAGCCTTCAACTCAGCCTCCAGTTTGACACATTTGTCACCCATGCTAGTCTCAAGCCGACCAAGCTGATCGTTCAAAGCCTGAACTTGAGACTCCAGTTCTGATTCTCGAAGAGCATGAGTAGTAGCCTTTTTAGCTGATTCGGCCTCAAGTTCAGAATACTTCACTTTCAAGATTTTCAAGTTGTTGTGCCATCCATCACCAGCGGAAGAAAGAAGGGCGACTCTCTCGTTCAAATGAGCTATCTCGGCTTCAAGCTGCCGAATCCGATCAGCTGATTCGATGGCCATGATGGTGTTCTGAGGACAGAACAAGACAACTCCGTAAGAAAAAGAAAAACAAGGAACGTCAAGCAGTAGAAATCAAGAGAGAAAAGTCAATTACCCGAAAAGCGCTTAATGCAATCTGAGAAGACAAGCTCACATCGTGTAGCAATTCAACCGAGCTTTTTCCATTGGCCCCATCACATCAAAAAAGTATTTAGCAAGATGCTTTGGGCACCGAAGCAGATCTACTTCCCCGGGGACGCTAACAGTCAACGATCGGGCATTGGCTTCCCCTGCAGCCTTGGCCCTCTTATAAGCAGCAAAGGTAGCGGCCTCCACAAATCGTGGAAAACGAACGATGGGCTCTTCATGGTCCGACGCAGAGAATGACGAGCCTGAGCTCTCTGTATGCTTTGATTTCGTCGTTGCCATGGAACGATCGAGGGGAAGCTTACCTTTCTTGGGATCCCTCTCCATCGGCACATTGTCGGAAGGAACACTATCGACGTCCCCAACATCAAACACCTCATGGGTTGTGACGATGGCAGTCTCTTTTCCCCCAGAGCCAGAAGTTACATCGATCATGTCCTCCTCGATCGGAGAAAGAGCTGGCTGCCTATCACCACCAAAGCCGGCTGATTGGACTCGATCGTATTCCTCAGCCGCTTTGAGTTGCTCAGCCATTTCAAGCATCTTTTCCTTCCTTGGCCTTCTCGGCCGCTCCAATGGCAACTCAGACCCAGACTCTTCACCCTCCTCCTCAGAGGAAATTCGAGAGAGATTGCCCTCATCGATGGCTTTCGCTGCCTCAACTGCTGAGACAGTCCCTTTAACGATCTGCTCGATCGACTTAGGTTCAGCCGATGAGCCAGCTCCTTGCGAAGCACTCTTAACCAGGTACTTCGCCCTAAGGTCGTGATAAGAGATCTTCTTCTTCTTCTTTTTCGGGGGAGTTTCACTCACCCTCTCCCCCTCAACCTTCTTGACTTCTTCCTCACCGACCAGGTCTTCAATCGGCCTAGGGCCAGCACCAGTGATGCCTGTTGAGGCTAATCCGTTAAAATTAAACAAAAATACATTTCAGCTGAAGGCGAAACTAAGCTTACCATGGTTCTTGTCCTTCACTTTCAAAAGGGCCGCGATCAGTTTCCAGGCCCTCTTATCGTCGGTTGTCGCCTTCAAAACTTTCTTTAACCAATCAACGATGTCAGGAACTAGTTCGAACATAACACTGCTGGCTGCATACACGCACAAAAGTAAGACATGGAAAAATATGAGGCCAAGTAAAATCAAGAACTTACGTGTGCGATTCCAGCCAACTGGGAGACGTTCAGCCCCCGGAGCCACGAGTTGCTCTGACGGGATATAAACGAAGTGTTGATCCCAAGCCCTGAGATCATCGTCGTTGTCGGAAATTAGTTCCCGGCTACCTCGCTTTTGCACGGTAATGATGCCAGCCTTATAAACTCTGGGAGAATATAGGTGAAGAATGTGCCTGATGGTGACCTCCACTCCCACCTCCTTGCCAATCCACCGATACATGGCGACCAAACGCCATACCATTGGGGAAATATGCGCCAAACAAGCTTTATACAACCGGCAAAATTCTTCGATTATTGGGTCAACTGGCAGAGTAAACCCTATCGTAAATGGATACGTCAAAACGGCGGAATGGCCGCCATAAAAAGTGGTCAGAGTCGATCTCCTCGGAGGGCATACCACATCGATCTCACCCTCTTTCCAACCACAATCCTCCCTGATTCGTGGTATCGATTCCTCAGTGACAGCACAAAAAACTGAGTCTACGGGAATATTCTTCTTTTTTGACAGTTGCACGTCGTTTTGAGTACTAACCTTGCAATCATCGTCATAGGTGAATTTCTTCGGAAGAATATCAGTGTAAACCTTTTCTGGGCCAAAGTCTTTGGGCTTCCTCTCCCTCTTTTTTCCTTTCTTATCAGTGGAAGGACCAGCAACGGGCTGCGGTGGTGCCGTGGCAGCAACGGCGGCGGAAGGAGTAATCTTAGCATCAGTTATGTTTTTAGAAGACATCTTTAACAAAGTCAAGTAATTTGCAGTAGTTAAACTTGAAGATTTGAAGCAAAAATTGATGAAAGCAAGTGGAAGATTGAAGATTTGGTGAGAGAATTTTGGGGAAATTTTGAAGAGCTTCAGGAAAATTTCAGAGAATTTCAATAAATTTGGAAGGTGTAAAGTTTTGCAAAACCGTTTGAAACCAATATTTATAGTGAGGAAGTCATCATGACCTTGGGAAACGACAAAAACTGCCACCCGCACGATCTCTGACACGTGCGACGACTGGAAGTTGAAGTGACAGTTTGACATTTCAAAATGAAGGGACACGGACGCGCCACGTGTTTTCCCGCTTTAAATTTCAGGCTACTTGCAAAGTGTTACGATCACAAGACTTAGCAAGTGGGGGGACTATCTGTATTGGTCGATTTCTGTTCGATCACAAAGATGACGTGTTCGGGTTTGTTGCATGATCATTTTGCAATTTCCAGAGACACATGTCGGTTGATGCAGTTTCGAATGATGACGTGGTCGGAAGATTACGAAGATGCCGATTCTAGAAGATAAACTCAATTGGCCTTATCCCACTTTTATCGGAACAGATCCAACGTGTTTTATGGGACGTGGGTTATTGCTGAAAGAGAGACGTGAGTAGGAGAGAATCCTTTTAGGGTTGGAAAGTGCTTACCATTTTAGCCTATAAATAGGACTTTCCTCCTCCATTTGGAGACACGTTCATCTGAACAAAATTGCTCTCATCATTATTCTCATTCTCCCAGATATACATTTTTCTATTCATTACACTGTCATATCAACATCAATTTATTATTTAAAGCAACATTGTATTTAGATTTCAGTCGTGGCTTGGTTCAAACGTGGAAGAAGATCCATCTCTTTCATTGAAGCATCATCCTCCGATTCTTCAATACAATAAGCTTTTACTACTTTATTTATTTATTCATCTGCTCATTTAATCGTTGTTTGTCTCGTTGCCTGCTTGCTACTTACGTTATTCATTATCTTGATTCACTACTTTCGATCTCATTTACTTATCGTCGTTATTCTGATTGTGTAAGATAATTTATCAACTTGCTCGTTAGTATAGATCACGTCAAGTGAATTGCTAGTATTGTCTAACGATCGCATTACGTGATTGAGTTTCTATCACATTCATCCGTCATCGTATTTAATACTGTCATCGGATTTGGTTAAAACTAAGTACTCAATCTTGAACGGAATCGAACTCATAGTTTGTCTTCGACAAGAAACTAAAATGAAACCATCTCATCGTAAATTACTAGTTCGTCATCTATTTTGACTTTATCTGTTTATACTTGCCTTCGAATAATTTATTTGTACTTGACATCGTATCTGCATCTTTGAAATAGATATTTGTACTGTCTTCGAATTAAGTCGCTAGAAATCGATTGCTTGTCAACGTAAATAGCCTATCAATCGATCGAATTGAGATATAAAACGGTCGCCTTAGACTCAACTAAATATAAACTTAATTGTAAAACCTGATATATTTTTAGGAAATACAATTGGTTACTTTTGGCACTAGAGTAAGAGTTTTGCAGTAAGCCTCTCTTAAAAGTTTACCAGTCTCAAAGAATTGAAGTATAGCCTGCAGAACTTCATCCCAATTGTTGTCCAGTATTCTTTAAACAATTATGCAGCGAATATATCCACCCATGGAGCTTTGTAATTTGGTAAATCATGTAAAGCCTTAAGCACCTCTTCTCTTATAACAGGATGGAGTAACTAATATTGTTGCTCCTGCAGGGATAATCTCTGGCTATACATCTGTCAATGTATGGCAGCTCATATGCTGTTATTCCCAGTAATCCTTGAAAGAAGTCGGTGAACTCCTTTTGAACCTATTTTGGGTATGTTATTGGCAATCATTTTTCATTGCAGATCATAAATATTCTGTTCTTTGCCCGTCTTGCTCTTATATGGGAGTGAAATAATTTTATATTTGAGTTCCCCTGTGTAATCCACACATCTCTAGACTTTTTCCGCAAAATTATTTCTTTAATGTTATCCCACTTCTCAAGCTGCATCACCAACTCCTTTTCCTTTGTGATAAGTTGATCATCAAATAAGTTCTCAGACAATCCACATTGTACCATTTTGAGCTGCTCTTGGATCTCTTAACTTTCTTATCCATTGAGTTTAAGGACTTTGTTATGTACTTGGCTGACTCTCATAGATTCTGTAGCTTTTTCCGTACTTTGTACATGTAATACCCTGGAATATCTTGTTGCCATGCCTCTAGAACAACCTCTTGAAAGGGTGTTTGCTTTAAGAATACATTCAGTAGTCTGAATGGTTTTTTGAGCTGGTTACTCGCCTTGTCTGTTCTAATGATAATAGAGGAATGGTTTGAGCATTATGGATCATCATAGTATGCCTCTTGGTGGCTGAAATGATTAAACCATTGTTCATTTCTACACACCCAGTCAATTAGAGAATATATATTATTTCAACCGAGGGCCTCTTGTTGCACCATGAATAATTGCATCCTTTCCTATTAGTTACCCAAGCCATGTATTCTCAATACATTTATGAAAATCTTCAATTTCTCCTGGATGTATATTATGGATTGATAACATGATATTGAGATCTCCTAAGATAATCCAATGGTGTTGTAGTGTAGAGCTTAATCCTCTTAGCTGGTCCCACATAGTTTTCCTCTCAGCTATAGTGTTGTATCCTTAGATAAAGGTCATATAACATGAGAACTAGGAGTCTTTATCCTTTACCTGAGTGTGTACGACTAGGGAGCTAGAATGAAGGATATTCATTTGCACTTGAGAAGCCTTCCAACATATCCACAACCTTCCATTATAATTAGAAGTTTAGTCAGTAAACACTACCCGTTCTGCTCCTAACTTCTTTTTTATCTTTCAGCCTTTTTTTCTCTTATTCTTGTCTCCAGAATTCTTATTAGAGTAATTTTATTTATTAGCATGAAATATTTCAACTCCTGCTGCTTAAAAGGATTGTTAAACCCTCTTATATTCAAGGGACCAAAGATCATGGAGGTCCCTGTGTTGCTTGGGCCCTTTAGCCATCTTCACTATGGCTCTATCTCCGTGTATCCTTAGAGTATTGCACTTTTTATTTCTCAGAAAGTCATCTAAGTCATTATTTTTAGGTAGTAGATCCAACTGGTTAGGGTCTTCTCTGTATTTTCTTCCCTTTTGTTGTCTGCTTCTCTTACACTGATGCTCTTTCCTCTGCAGCTGTTATGGAATGCTCATTGCCATTCCCTGTTTCTTCTTTATTCCCATCCTGCTTAGCTACTTGCTGCTCAATTATTTCCTTAGTCTTCCATACATTCTGTGGCTTTGTTGGATTCTTATGGTGCCGCAATGTAAGTGCTGCTTTCTTTGGTCCTTTTGCAGCTGGCTGGGTTGTTTTTTGGTCTTGCAATTATTACTGTGCCCCCTACTTGTAAGCATTCGTGGCAAAATATGGGTTTCCATTCGTACTCCAGTCTCTACCTTCTACATTTACCATCTGGTTCCTCAATGTCAATGGTACCTGGCAGTATTTGAGAGGCATCAACTTCAATCAATATCCTAGCACACGATATTCTATCTCTAATTGCAGTCAGCTTATCAGTACATATTGGCTTTCCAACACAACTAGCAATTCTGCCTAGATTTTCAGTAGCCCAGTAGTGCATTGGCAGATTAGGAAATGTGACCCATACAGGAACATCACGAGTTGGTTCTTTGCTAAGATCAAAATCTAGTTTTCATTATTTGAGGATTAAGGGTCTGCTATTGTATGTGAAAGGGCCATTATGGACTAGGTTCATCTTGTCCTCCTTTAATTGGAATTTAAAGATAAAGTATCATTCATCATGAAGGAATACTCGAGGGATATTGATAAAATTCCATACTCTACAAACGAATTTCAACATATCTTTAAATATTGGGTTTCCCCCAATAACATATCCAATTAGGGCAGATCATTTTTTATGTTGATTAGCTAACTCAATTGGATTTAATTTTACCGTTTTGACGCCTTCCTTCATCACCGGTGGATAGTAGTCAAGGTTGAGTCCATCTAGTTGGGATCTATTCCCCTTCACTATGTCAGCTAACGATAGATCGTTTTGCTTGGATTTCACCGAGAAAGTGAGTTTCCTAGCTACTATTAAGCTTTCGAACTACTTTGCTTCTGCTTGCTTTTCCTCTCGAAGCGGCGGTTCTTGAAGGATTGTCAAAGAACTTCCCATCCCTGGCATCCATTGAAATAATTGATTGGGTGCTAAGGTTTGGGTAATCTCACTTTCATGTGTTACTACCTTGGAGTTGCTTGTCATTATATTGTTGGTGCTGATTTTAGGTGTAGGAACTAGTGGGGTTTACCGTTTTCGGCGTCGTGGCATCAGCAGTGTACGTTAGCAAAATCGTAGCACAACGTGCGCCTGGAGAGCTTTTAGCTTAACGTGTACCCCATTTCTCTATCCTGAAGGGGATTCTTTTTTTAATATTTTTCAGTTCTAGAATGAACAACACCTCCAACTTGACACCACTTGGTTATTATAATTTGCAAATGGATATTATAATTTTTAAATTTCATTACAAATTATTTTACAACTCAATAATATGTGAAGAAAAATTATCTACATTCTCTTTTCAAGAAAATACACATTTTGAAAAGTTAATTCCAAGAATACTTTATCATTTTTCAAACTTAGAAAAACTTTAGGACTCACTCTAGAATGGTTCCTATGTGTGTGAAAATGCCTCAAGTTTGAACAATATAATGAAATAAAGTTTTTCAATAATTGCAAAGGTGGAAGTGATTTTACATATACATGGTGTAAATAATTATTACATGCGGATCAATCAAAAGATATTTAAAAAGTAACACTGGGTAAAAATTGGCATTTGTAATCTTAAAAGGGATTGATCACTTGTTACAACTAGTAAAATAACACTCGAATATAAAAATTATAATACAACAAATCCTTATATTGTCGTAGATATTAGTTAGACTCATTATTAGGTCATATGCTATAGATCTAATTCTATGTTGAAGCTTATCTTACCCGTTATTATCATGTTAGGTACGAAAGTCCTTCCTAAATTAGTGATGTAATGAGCTTATTATTAGATCATTAGCTTAGTTAATTTTTCTGTTTAGAATATTCATGTGGAAAGGAACACCTTTTTTGGGTAGGTTTGGGATTTGCAAGTCTAGGAAAGTCCTTACAAGGGCCACAAGGAGAAATTGGGTTACCTTCTGTTTTGTTTTTGCCGACTTTGTTTCTTTTGTAGAATTTTCAGTACGTAGCACTTAGCAGAGTAAGATCATCTTAAAAGTGAGATAGTTTACTGAGAAAGTAGTAACAATCACCCACCCCACGAAGATTTATGAGTATACAGTAATTGTAAGTGGTTGTTAATTTGTTAGATATGAGGTTGACCCATTAATACAATATCAATTACACCTTTTCCCTTGGAGGGACTTTGGGTGATAGTTAAGACCAATCAACTCTTAATTTATGAGCTCAAGTTCAAATTTTGAAGATAGAATGATCCACAATTTAGTTCCTCAGTGGGTCTATCCCGTCCAAAGTTAAATTTTTCCGAAAGTGGATTGTGGATACCATATGAGTTAAAAGAAAAAATAATTCCACCTTTTACTATTAATTGTACGACCTGCTGTCCTATCCTCATCCCTTGTGTAATCAGGTAAATTGACGCATTAAGATTTTGGAATTGGAATTAAAGATTTTCTTTTTATCAAACTTTTGGGAAGTCTTCTGTGAAAATTAAAGTTGCATGGCCAAATTCCAGAAGTGCTTAATTTAGAGCTGAAGTAGAAGAAATTTTTTTCGGGAAAAAAATTATAGATTTCTGTTTATTATTAGAGCAGTTTATTAATTTTTTAAGATAAAAATATCTTTAAATTTTTTTATTTACCTAATTTTTTTTATTATTTTAACCAATACATCTTTCACATATAAATATAATTAAACTTTATTCTACTCTTTCTTCTTTTGGTTTAACTATTCCTACTGTTTAAAAACATTAATAAACTTAATGTATATATTTATTGTGTGTTTTACGTTTTAACTAAATGAAAATATAAATTAAAGCAAGCATTTTATAAAACTTATTTAAATCTTTTCAACAATATTTAAAATATACTAATCGTGCAATAAATTTTAATATTGTCTTTTTTGTAATCTGACACTTAAAGGTACATTATATAGAGCCAAATATAATATTAAAAATATACTTTTCAAATAAGTTGGCCAAACATAAATTATTTATTTTTCAAAGTAATTATCTAAAATAAACTCTTAACAAAATATAGTTTTTTAAGATGAGCTGTTTTTGACAGTTTAACCGAAAAGACATCTAGATAACGCCACGTTATAATTGTTAAAAACCTTCGTATTATTACACTTTAGTAGGAAAACGGACATCCTATTGGAAATGAACCCACACAGTTAAAACTTTACGTCGACATAAAGAGAAACAAAAAAGGAAGCATGACGAATTCAAGAAATCTTGAAATGGGATAAGATATTGCGCCTTAATTTTTAGTTTTTCTTCAAATTTTACTGGATAAAAACCATCTAATTAAACTTAGCTTTCATGAAGATGACTATCTAATAAGCTAACTTCAATAAATTTGTTGAATCCAACTCTTCTCACTACATGAATTATTGCCCATAGTATAATTAATAAAGAAAAATATGACATTTCAGTAATCAATGGCTAATAGTTTTTAGTCATTGTACATGGTATATTTTAATATTAGCTACCTTCTAGATGAAAATTAATTTAATTTAGCTGAATCTTTTACTGAAATATTAGTATTATTGAGTTGGACTGTGATTAGCTCTCTCTCTCAATGGTTTACTGAAGGAAAATCTAACCTTGTTGCTTTGTAAAGTTGTAATAGTGTCACTTGTCGATGGTCCCTCATCGATCACTTAGGTAAGTGTTAATTAAATAATCTTTCTGCCGATCTCTCCTTTCACTTGTTTACAAGTTAGAAGTACTCTTTAAGTTTTTCTTAGGTGGAGTTTAACTCATTTAAGAATGGTTTTTTAGCTGAGATAATTGAGTGAATATCTCAATTAGATATTATTTCTAAAGATTTTATTACCAGAAAACCAAGTAGGTAAGCCCACAAGTTCTAAACTTGTTAACATATAGCACTAACATAAGCTTACAAAATATACAAAGTTAAAGGTTTGCAACTAATTAACAACGTGAAAGCAATCAGTGCTGATTATATATTTGCTCATACTCACGATAAAATTGTCGTTACACCAGTATCCAATGAACACATTATTCTTCATTTGTTTATACCTTAGCTAAATATGAAAATGACCGAATTGATAATGACGCCAAATTGGATTTGGAGACAAGTGCTAACTTAAGGCAACTAACTAGAGAAATTGTAGTCATGTTATGGTGTTATGATAATGTCATGATGTTGATGTTGATGTTGCTTGGAAATTTTTTGATGCATAACACATTGACACATTTTTTTCTTTTTTTATTAATAAGACCTTTAAAAAGGTTACGTTGGAGCAAGTTGTGGGAGAAGGAGAATTAAAGAAAGGAAAAAAAAAAAAAAAAAAACAACAGTAGTAGAGTAGAAATAGAAGAATATTTTTTACCCTTTCACTTGTACTATGTGCATGAAAATAAGAATAACTAGCTGATTAGATGGAAGTAAAATTATCTGATATTCATAAGACATACCCTCTCATTATTTTCGTGTTAGTAGGCTTGTGCAAGCACAAATCCAAGATGACCAATAAAATCGTAATTAATTTATTTGGGTTATCATTTTCTCTGTGTTGTTTAAATAAATTATTAAAAATAACTGAACAAAGTCTTTATTCTTTCATTTGTATGAGAACTGGTACTTAGCTTTTGTTTTTTATTTTATTTTTTGTTTTGGTAAGGAACGACATTTAAATTAAACAAATATACCTAACTATTATAAGATAGGCCCGACCCTTGTAACATAGTACTCCGGTCGTCCTGATCATAGTTGTTTATAGAGTTAACAAAAGTGACAATTCTAGGTACCATAGTACTTTGATTGTCATGTTCTAAAATAGAAATTACACATAAAGACGGAAACTGATAAATCCTAAGTTTTTCAAAAGATGAACTGCAACCCATTCTTGCCATTTGATCTGCAGCTTTGTTTGCTTCTCGAAAGTTGTGTTGCAGTTTCGGACCCCCAGCTTCAAGTAATAGGAACCTGCAATCGTTAATTAGATTTAAGTGTAGTCCAGTTCCTTTGGTTATCAACTTGATTAAATCCACAATCTGTTTCTATTACCAAAGGAGCAATACTATTATCTAGAGTTAGTTTTAGACCATGATAGAGAGCAAGTAGTTCAGAATATATTCCTGTAGAACAGTAGATCAATTTGTTGTAACCCAAAATCCATTTTCCATTCCAATCTCTAAATACTCCTCCTATTCCTCCCCTTCCCGAACTTTCTTTAGCTGAGCCATCTATGTTTAGCTTATAACAGTTTAAGTCTGGCTTATTCCACTTGATGTAAACAGTTTCACGATAAACACTATGTTCCTTTTCAGTTAACAGCTTAAACTCTATTGCTTTATTTACAATGTCATCAATATTGCAAAGTTTACTAGTTCTCTTATGAATTCTATTGTTCCTTTCAAGCCATATATGCTATAACACAAAAGGAAGAAGTTCAACCATTTAATGTAAGCGTTAAATTTACGTTTTGACTTACATTGAGTTTGAAGCCATTCAAACAAGAACCCATTATTATTACCATTAATAAGAACATTACCGTTTATGTTGATTTGAGTCCATATGATGCTGTGGAACCTGCATCTAAAAAATAGGTGTAGGATATCTTCTGGTTCTCTTTCACAGATAGCACATCTGTCTGAATTCGTAATGCTTCTTCTAAATAGCAAACTTTGAGTAGCTTGTTGACGGCTAGCCAAAGAAAATACTTTATCTTGTTTAAAGTATTCAATCTCCACAGCCAGGTAAAGTCTCTGAATTCATTATCATGTTCAGATTCCTTTATGATGATGTTATAAGCTGATTTTGTTGAGAAAAACCCCAGTTGGCCACTCTTCCATATGAAATTATCGACAGCTGGAGTACTTTTGAATATATATATATATATATATATATATATATATATATATATATTCCTAATTTTTAGGGTTAGGTCCTGAGGTAATTCAAACGATAACCTAGAGATTTCTATTTCGTTATTGGAGATAAGGTCCCTTACTAACATGTTGCTCTCGTGCTTCATTAAAGGTCCAGAGATACTACTTCTCAAGCTATTGTTTGATAAAATCCAGCTATCGTCCCAAGCATTTATTGACCTCCCATCCCCAACTGCCCAATGAATGCCTTTTTTTTTTTTTTTTTTTTTTTTTTTTTTTACATATTTTAGTACCTCTTTCAACATTTTTCCATATATGAGATTTTGAAGAATTGTCAGAGGGATTCGTATTGTACTTACTTGATAACACCTGAGCACACAGGGATGACTCATTACTCGATAGTCTCCACGCCAACGATGCATGAAAGGACATGTTTTTCGCTTTAGTCTTGTAAAGCCCTTAGCCACCCCTTTCTTTAGTTTTAGTTATAGTGTTCCAATTTATAAGATGACACTTCCTCTTGGCTGAGGTACTTCCCCACAAGAGTCTCTCTAGGCTTTATCTATTGCATTTGTAGTAGCTTTTGGAAGGTTATACACTTGCATGACATGATTTGGAATTGAGGCTAAAGTAGATTTAATTAACGTAGCTCTACCTGCCATTGTCATGAATTTTGTTTTCCAACCTTTTAATCTATTATTCAGCTTGTCAATTATGAATTGGAAGTGCTTCTTAGATATTTTGTCCCTACTCATGGGGAACCCTAAGTAAGTACCAAAATCTTCCGAATACCTCATAGATAGACAACTACTAATGTAATCTTTTTCATGAATTGGCGTATTGTTTGAGAAAACAATTCTGGACTTAGAAAAATTTATAGTTTGACCCGAACATTTACATAAATTATTTAGAGTAGTAATTAAATTGTCACAGTTTTTTTGATCAGCTTCCATTAATAGGACTAAATCGTCGGCAAAGAAAAGATGGGATAATATTGGACCCTTTTTCGATATTTTAATAGGTTTCCACCTTTTGCAATCCACCTCATTATTTATAACTCGTGAAAGCATTTCCATACAAATAATGAATAAGTATGGGGTTAGCGGATCACCTTGTCTAATACCTCTTGTGGTCCTAAACTCATTTGTCTTGCTACCATTCACAATAATAGAAGTTGAAACAGTTGAAATGCAGGACATAATTATGTTAATTAGGTCTGTTGGGAATTTTAGAGATGTAAGAGCATATCTAATAAAGGACCATTCCATTTTATCAAAAGATTTTTCTAAATCAATCTTAACCATCATTTTCCCTTTATTCCCCTTTGAGGATTTGAAATATTTAAGGACTTCAAGGACAATGATAGCGTTATCCGAGGTTCTCCTTTCTTTAATAAAGCTAGTTTGGGTGGGGTGAATAATATGAGGAAGAAAATCCTTAATCCTATTAACGATGATCTTAGTGACAACCTTATATGCGGTATTACACAAACTTATAGGTCGATATTGCTTTATTGTTTCCGGATTTTGAACTTTTGGGATTAAACAAATATAAGTTTTATTCATATCTTCACTCATTTTTTTGTTATGAAAAGTATCAAAACAAAATTTAATGATCATGTCTTTTGTTTCGTGCCAATATTTTTGGAAGAAAAAAGGATGCAGTCCATCTGGACCCGGCGTTTTGTAAGGCTTGAAAGAGAAGATAGCTCTTTTAATCTCACTAATGGCGATATCTTTACTTAAACACATGGATTGATTTTCAGTTATGTATTTAACGTGTATAAGTCATTATATTTAAGCTTTGTTTGCTCATGATTTGTATTATACAAATTTTGAAAAAAAAAGCTGATCTTTTCCATGATGTCCTCTTGTTTGAAGAACTAATTGCCTCCTTCATCCTTCAAGCTTAGAATTCTATTCTTCCTTCGTCTTTGCATAGTTGTCATGTGAAAAATTTTTGTACTAGCGTCGCCCTGGTTTAGCCATTGAACTCGAGATTTTAGCTTCCAAAATTCTTCTTCTAATTTTTGAATTTCATTATGCTCGTAAATAAGACTTCTTTCTAAATCCAGGAGGAACTGGCTAGTGCTATAATTTGGAGAATTTTGAATTCCTCCTAGTCTAGCTAAAATATCTCTTTTCTTTTTAAAAATATTTCTAAATACTTTTTTATTCCAAATTTGAACTTTTTCTGTGAAATTCTCTGTGGCATCTACAATATTATTCCGATTCAGCCAAGAGTCATGAACCAAATTTAACGCTTGGTAAACCCTTCAGCCTTAGCTTTTGTTGATTCATTCAAAAAGTAACTTTTTCTTTATTGTATTAGGAAAGCCATTAATTTTTTGTCATTTCATTCAAAATGTCACTCAAGCCGAAAGATAATACATCGAGCCACTTAGTAATAATGTGACACATGATTTTTAAGCCAATAAAAAGAAAGTAATATCTCGCTCATTTTAATCAAGTGCCTTATAGCCGACCAAACGCCATTTATATATTAAACAAATATCCGAAAATATATTTATATGTTTGGAGGTCACTTGCAACACTGCAACCTCTAGGATTTTTTTTTTTTCTTTCAAATTCATGTCATTTTGCGCATTTTGAAGCTATGGCAATTTTTCAGGTACTTTGCAGAAAATCTCTATATTTAAGTTAATAGTCCTAAGAATGACTACTTGGTCGGTAAGCTGATGTAAGACTGGTTATATTATCAAAGGATGAAAATCATTTACACCCCGAACATTGCTCTAAAAATCAAACTCCCCCTCAACTTTGAATAATAGTCATTCTCCCCCTTCATCGTATACAATATCTATTTTGCCTTTGAATTTCAATTTTCCATAAATTTCTACCTTTAATTTAAATATTTTATATCTTGTTATAGTAATTTAAGTTCACTAATATTATAAAGAGTATATCTTTTCATGAATTAATTACAAAATATAATACCATTTTCTTAATAGTAGTATTTTAGTATTAAGTGCACTACATGTGTATCTGTGTACATAATGTATCTCTCGCTATTTCTTACTCTTTAATTTGTTTATGTTCGTATGTATATTTGTTTAAATTTTATTTTCTATCTTATTCTCTAGTTTGTATATAGATTTTTCAGTTTTGATTATCATAAATGAAATTATACAACAAAAATGACGACGACAACGACGACGTCGTGATAGTTTCATAAGTGAAATTATTATTTCAAATTTATTTACGTATAATATATGATAATTTGAATTTAATGTAAAATCTACCTCAATTTTACTATCTTTTTCCATGTATTGCATGCATTAAGTATATGGTTATGATCATTTTATTTTCAATTGCAAGATAGACTAATTTTGAGTTTTAATTTTATTAAAAATTACCGATATAAAAAATTATTTTTAACTTTTTTTTTATGTTTAGTTCATTATTTTATTACTGACGTCATTAACATATATGTGTGACTACTATTTCTTACTCTTTTTTCAAATTAAAAATACTATTTATTTATTTTATAGGTTAGTCCATAATATATAATAAAAAATTATCATTATATTAAGAAGAAAAAAGATAATATTTTATAATCTAGAGGATAAAGTAGGTATTTTGAATGGTTATTTGGGAAAAAAGGGGAGAATGACTATTGTTCATACTTGAGGGGAGAGTTTAATTTTTAGAGCAAAATTTGGGGGTGTAAATAATTTTCTAACAACCATAAATGCGGTTACCTGATTGGTAAGTTGCGCAAAAGCCGACTATATTAAAGGAAAAAAAAGTGGCATGTTGGTTGACAAGCTACTCATAAATTCAACTGCTTTGCGAAGATATCAAACAACGGGTAATTCAAGTTAGTGGTTGCAAACTATTCCTCCGATCCATATTATTTGATGTTTTGGGTATTTTCATGCGTTTTAAAAAAATCACCTTTTTAGTATTAATTAGCAATGTAATTGACTATATTAGTCCTTATTCAAGCTATTATTACTTATCATTTTGTTTAAAGTCATTTATTAGCAAGGAATGACATGGTAAAATTCCATCAAAATTTTCGAAAAGATCAAATATTATGGACAAAATAATATAAGCTAAAATATCAAATAAAGTGAACCGGAGGGAGTATTAGCTTTGGCAAGTACAAACTTGTAACTTGTAGGTTTCTTAATCAGTAGCATTAAACAATGAGATGTAACAATATATATTAGGAAAGTACCTTTTTTTCTCCTCGTAAATTAGTGTACTACATATGTTTATTTGTTATAAGCTGTTTTTAAGCTCAACTGTAGTTTCTTTTCAGACACTTGTATCACTTTCCTGAACATTAATCTATTTTGGCTTCATGATTTAATTAGCTGTGGTCCTAATTGTAAATCTAACTGTCCGTTTCTTAGTTGTTAGTTGTAACTGCTCTTAATGTGATGAAATAAGTTCCATATCTCTAATCCTTGCACACAATAACGTTGTGAAAAAAATAACTTAAAAGGTGCAGGGGTTTGTCACAATCCTTATTAAATTGAATAATCGTTCTCCGGTATACATGTGTGACAATTTTTTCAAACGATCGGATATTTTTTTCTCGAGTTATTAGATTTATATTGTTGTAGAAAATTGAGAGACTATAATTTTGTTTTTACTTCATTCCATTCTTTAAACTTAAACTGGTAAAAATAGAATTCACATTCCTTACATACAAGTATAGTGAATTTTCTCCTCACAATTTTCAGATAGGCTGTCCCATTAATATTGAGTCATGTATCTTAGACACTTGATAGTATTAGAATTGTTATGGTTGCTAATTATTCAAGTGTGTGACTTTCTTATTTAAAAGCTTAAGTTGTTAAAGAAGGTATACTTTATATAATTAATTTAATTGTCTCTTCAATACTAATTATTATTCCATACTACTATAGTTTCATTAGAACATCTAACAAACGGCTATGGTCGTTTCTAATTTATCGCCAATATATTTGTTTTCTTTTATGGTGAAATCTTTGTATTGTTTTATTGGTTCAAATATTTTTATTTATTTATTTATTTGTTTACATTTGTTTCCTACTGAAGTTTGAAACTGGAGGGGCAGGCAGAAAAGAAGTCCACTTTTTTATTTTTTTTTTTTTTTTTTTTTTTTTTTTTTTGGAGTATACGTGGAATTACATATTATATATAATTTGAATTCATCGACTAGTCTAATTCCTGTTCACTCAGAAAATTTATGATAGCAAACCCACCCCCCTGCCAACCCCTCCCCCCCCCCCCCCCCCCCCAAAAAAAAAAAAAAAGCTCCAATATTTTCACCATATATGCTTGTAGTGGTAGGTTGTTGATCATTGTGGTGGAAATATTTATTATGTCGACAAGGACGAGCATAAATAGATGTTTCTATAAAAAATGTTAAGGGGCATGCAGAAAAGTAGTCTCTCCTTTATATTTCTACTATATGTTTGGAAGAGTAATGTGGAAATTGAGAAGCAACTGGAAGATGTTTATATTCCAAATTTAATTGCACGTTGTTTTTCTCAAGCAGCAAGGACTTCCATTGACAAGGGAGCTAGCATCATTTGGAAAAGAAATAATATTGAAAAAAGAACACTCGTGTTTTGGTATTATAAAGATGATGATGCAATCTTTAAGATATGTTGAACTAGTTTGAATATACGACTTTTTACTTGAGAAGTAAAGGCCAATAGCAATAGATGCTTTTGTCACTAATGGAACTGTTAAAATAATGTCCTGGTTGGAAATAAGTTGTTGAAGGTCCATGCTGTAGAAAAAATGTTCCAACTTAGGAGTTGAGATATACTAGGAAAACTACATGAAGCAAAGCGTCGCCGCCCATGTAATTTGATTCAAGTAATGGTTGGAGAACATTTTTTTGAGGACAATTAATTTGGGACAAAATAGTAATGTTCTTTAATTCCTTTGGTTTTTATTTGGTGTTGAGCATCTCCTTTGAGGTGTGAATTTTTAATTTGGAGTAAAGCAGTTTCTATCAAAAGCAATTATATTTTTAAGGTTCGAATTTGAGCCTTTTATTTTTGGATAGATAAATACTTATCACACTCACTACTCACCACAACGGTTGATGTTGTTCAATAATCAAAATTTCGTCATGTTTGCCATTTTTAGGCCCCTTAAAAATCATAAATAAGTAGAGAATTTTCACTAAAACTAATTTATTTTTGAGATTTTGAACGATAAGCCATAATTGAGGTGATGTACTCTTTAAGAACAATAAATACTAGAGTATAATGAGTGAAAAATGATAATATCATCTTAATTTTTTAAAATTACAAATATTTTTGTCCAAAAAGTCATAATAATTGTGACAATTAAATGAAAAAGGAGAGAACAATATTCGGAACTAGAGCTGGACATAGAGCTGAGCCGGCTCGGCTCAATTGCCTTTTAGCTCGGCGGTCTTATTTAAAGTTTGGCTCGGCTCGGATCGGCTCGGCTCGATTCGATTAAAGCTCGATCAAGTTCGGCTCAGTCAAAGCTCGGCTCGACACCATTAGTTTGATTAATCGTGTAACTTTTTCTTTAAAATATAACTTCCATTCATTAGGCTTAATTACCAAAAAAATTAGAAGTCTACGTGTTATTTAATATTTTAATGCAATAGTTAACAATTGATAAACTAATACTTTTATCCTTACCTATGATTATGATCAAAAGAAAATTTTAAATATTATTTTTTATATTATTAAGTATGGGGACACAAGAAAAAAAGTAGGCCCGGGCTCGGTCAAACTCTAGCAAAGTTCGGTTGAGCTCGACTTGACTCGGTATGTATAAAATTCGGTTCAATTTGGACTCGATTAGGCTCGGCTCGGGCTCGATTTGCTCGCTCGATGCCCAAGCCTATTCGGAACCAACAAACCTGATAAATCTAAGTTTGCCTCGAGTACGGCTTACTCATAATGCCCAAATTCTGGTAGGTTTGTTAGTCCACTATTGCTAACATTATTTGAAATAATGTTAGCTCCACCTATTATGATTTTGGAGGAAAAAAAAAAACATAAGTTGGATTACACTTATTACTATAATTATAGGAAACGTTTTTTATTTTTGAAATTAAATCCTCACCTCCCACCATAGGCCCTTTCACTACCCTCTCCGTGTGGGGCCTACTAAGTTTTATATGGAGAGATGTCAATACATTATTGGCAAGACCATCTTTTTCTATTTATCCAGAGTGGATTTACCAAACATTCAATGTCATTTTCCACTAAATAATGATTAAATCTAATCATTTCCGAAGAATGATCAATTAAATAACACGTGTCAGTTCAAACAAAAGACACAATGCTATTTAGTTTACTAGTACTAAAAGGATTCAAATTACCCGTAAGATTTTCTTGCAAATCCATGATTAAAAGTTCCTTAATATTAATGTCGTACACAGACATAATCGGTCTCAATATCCACATTCCAGTATTTCAATTCATTCTAAAGTATTTCAGGTTTAACTGGGAAAAGAAAGATTGTTTGGTTATTTGTTTGGAATTATAGAGAAAAGACAGTTTGGAAAGAATTTAAATGTTGCATGACTTTGTCTAAATCGTTTTTCAAAGTTTCAGTTACTTAATGTTCTTTGTTTGGAACGTCTATAGAGAAGAAAAGACAACTTTGAAACACTTAATTATGGCATGACTTAGTCATCTGTTTTATCATGGAAGGACCTAAGTGAGTCAATGTTACTAGCTTTTTTCTTTTCTAATTCTAATACCGACATCTAAAATGTTTTCTTTTACTAGTAGTAATTATCCTCCCACGAAAGTGTTCTGATTTTGAAGGTGTTCTTCATTCAGGTTTTCGTGCACTAAGTAGCTTTCCCATTCCTACAATTTGGTAACCAAGGCCTTTACAAGAAAATATTCCTAAAAGAACACCCTTAAGCATGTAGTTTTGGCAAAAAGAAAAAGAAAATAAATAAGGCATTGTTGTAGGAGTAATCGATTCCTTTTGTTAGGCGATGACAAAGTTCTACTACTACTACTACTACTATTTTAGTTCCAATAACGAGACCAATTCCATTGGACCAAATCCTGCACTTTTTAAGAGTTAAATATGACCTCTATCATATCTTAGGATTCTAACTATATTTGAATTGATGCTTTTCAGACTTAAAATTACTAATGTTTTCCACATCTTTTATTCAGCCTATGATATGACTGCTTCTAACAAGTTAAAGTCATCATGGTCAGATAGTTAAAATGACATATTGATTGTTCCCACTAGAACCTTCTTTCTTGAAAACTAAAGGTCAACTGCCCCATCTTTAGTTACTTCAAAATAAGAAGATTGACCAAGTAAAAATCAGCAGAGTGCCTCCTAATAATTTTGTCTTTCAAAGTTTCTTGGAAGTTTTCCACAGTATTTGGGGGGTACGTTTCATGCCATTGTATGGAGGCATTAGTTTTATTTTCTAAGTTCTAATCATTGTATATACTTGTGTTTCAAATGCTAGATCTCTTTCACATGCATGCATATACACTTGTCAGACTGATTATTTCCAAAACCATTAGCCTTTATTCTTCTTGTAACTTGTTTTTCTAAAATAGTTGATATTAGTTTGAAACAATGAAAAAACACATTAATTCAAGTACTCATCACTGCATAAAAGGCCATTCACGGAGATACTCTTTGGGCAGCCCAGTGTATAAAGCATTCCGTGTTCACACAGGATCCGAGGAAGGGCCTACTCCAAGAGATGTGATGTACGTAATCTAACTTAATGCAAGCATCAGCGCTATTTTCAAAAGACTTGAACTCATGACCTATAGGTCACACGAAGACAACTTTATCGGCTATATAACTATTTGATTCGCACCGCATGATAATCTGAGACTGAAGTTGAGTCGTTATATTTGCAAAAATATGGCTACTCTTTACATGGCGACACCCAATGAACTTCCCGTGAAATATGGACGATTTTGATGAGCAATCAGTTTTCAAGGCCCTATATAAGGGATAGCCGGTGTTTGCTAACTTTAGAAATATACCATTACTTCACAACCAAACATCTGGCCGCTTTTTTATCCGCTAACGTTGAGAATAACGAAATTTCACAGAACATTCTATTATCAAATTAAATAATCGGGTTGTCAATTAGCATTTGATGTTATACAACAACTAATTCTCGTGTTGTCTTTTGTCTCAGACTTTGTGAAACGACCTTAGGTAGTCGTTTCGGGAGTTAGGATTCTAATTGGTGTGTCCATAGTTTTAAAATCTTCGAAAGGTCCATTAGGATATGTCTGTAAAATTTGAGCTAAATCGGACTTCGTCTGGTACGTATCGGAAGAAGGTTTCAATTTTCATTGACGATAAATCTTAAAAAGAGGTTTCCGAGCTTGATTTTGGCGAATGAGTTTCGATTCGAAATGTGAAAGTGTCGTTAGGATCGTATGGTCATTTGTGACCTATGTGAACTTTCAAAAATAAATTTCGAGGTCGTTCGGATAGTTTTCGCTAAAATGCCGAAAATTAATAATTTGATTTCTTTCCGTTAATTCATATCTCGAGTTTCGAGAATCAGATTCGAAATCCGTCTTAGCGAGCACGTCACATAAATTTTGTATAACTTACTTGACAGATTTGGGATCATTCCAAATTTCATAGGATTCGGTTTTAAGTTTAGTCGAAGCAGCAAGTTTTCAAAAAAAAAAAAAAAAAAAAACATTAAAAAGAAATAGAGGCGGTAGCTACTATATAAGGAATAAAATCTCTTTGCTTAGAATTTTAAAGCAAAGAAAATGAACAGAAACGAGAACGAAACGAGAGAACTAGAGAACGAAAAACATATCAGAAAAAAAGAGAAATTAAAGGAAAAGGAGAAGAAAAAAAATAGAATTTTCACCCCGAAATATTCAGGTAATGATATTAAGTCATTATTTCAGTTTATTACATGTGTTTGAATATATTTTAACTGTAGAAATCGGGATAGTAGACATCGTTCTAATAAGTTAAATTGATAGTTTAAAGAGTTAATTTGACCCCGATAATGTAATTGATTATATATTCGAATTCAGGGAGTTATGGGCAACCCATATATGTAATTTATTTAGGGTTTGGTTATGTTATTTTGAACCATGTACATAGGCCTGGACTGCGTATTACCTATGCGAATCGTGTGTTGAGTTCCTAACCAGATTATTTTAAGATGTAAGGAATGAAGGCTTTACCCTTATTTGATTTATTTTTATGGTTATTGAATAGAGCGGGATCATTTGGCAGTAAATCCAAAGGACAAAGCGGTTGTTGAGTAGCAGTGTTAACTTTTGAACGAGGTAAGTGATTATATCCATTTCTTTGGGGCCTTTGGCCTTATGGATATTCTACCACATGTTCCTTACGTGCGTAGCTGCCGATAGGCGTACTTATTACGCCTTAGGTTTAGATTTACATTATATATTATATGTTATGCTCTGCTGTTGGTATTGCATCGAGCATATGCGTATTGTACTCCAGTTATGAGCTTGATATATACTTCCCGGTAGTCAATGAGAGTCCCGCACCGGTAAAGGTTATTAGTGTATATACTTCTCGGCAACCGATGAGGGTCTCGCGCCGCTGAAGGGTTATCATTACATGTACTTCCTGGAAGTCGATGAGAGTCCCACGTTGCTGAAGTTTATTAGTGCATATACTTCTCGGAAGTCGATGAGGGTCCCGCGCCGCTGAAGGGTTATCGTTGCATATACTCCCGCTAGTCGATGAGAGTCCCGCACCGGTGAAGGGTTATTATTGCATCATACCGCATTCATATATATTATGTTTTCTGGTTATGGGCTTCTATGTCATATACTGAGTGCAGGAGTATTCCGCCTCAGCTTTATATTATATCGGGTGCACGATTCTTCCGCCCTAGCAGCAGGAGTATTCCGCTCTTATGACAGATACTGATTGCAGGAGTATTCCACCTCAGCTTTATATTATATCGGGTGCAGGAGTATTCCGCCACAGGAGCAGGAGTATTCCGCTCTTATGACAAATACTGAGTGGAGGATTATTCCGCCTCAGCTTTATATTATATCGGTTGCAGGAGTATTCTGCCCCAGAGGCAGGAGTATTCCGCTCTTATGACAAATACTGAGTGCAGGAGTATTCCGCTTCAATTTTATATTTTATCGGGTGCAGGAGTATTCCGCCCCAGAAGCAGGAGTATTCCGCTCTTATGTCAGATACTGAGCGCAGGAGTATTCTGCCTCAGCTTTATATTATATCGAGTGCAGGAGTATTCCGTGCCAGGTGCATGAGTATTCCGCTCTTATAATAGATACTGAGTACAGAAGTATTCCGCCTCAGCTTTCTATTTTATCGGGTGCAGGAGTATTCCGCCCCAATAGTAGGAGTATTCCACTCTTATGTCAGATACTGAGTGCAGGAGTATTCCGCTTCAGCTTTACATTATCTCAGGTGCTAGAGTATTCCATCCCAAGAGCAGGAGTATTACATTCTTATGTTAGATACTGAGTGCAGGAGTATTCCGCCTCAGCTTTATGTTATATATGTTGCAGGAGTATTCCGTCCCTGGAGTAGGATTATTCCGCTCCAATTGGTTATTAGATAGTTTTCCCCTCGAATGCAGGAGTATTCCGCTTTGGGACGGGATTACGGGCACATGTGACCCCATTGCATCATACTGCATTCATTCCATTTTATTGCACCGGTTGCTGTGTATTGCGTGATTATAGTGCGATGTTTTGTGTATCTGTCATGTATTTCTTATTGTTGATATGTTCGGGATACCTATAGGTTTTGTCTATCTCAAATCCCAGGTTTTTTATGAGTTTATGGTTCCATAAATGTTTCAAGTTATTATATGGCTCTGCCTTTTTATAGTTGAAGTAAGGTGAATTTGGTTTATCTGTTTTTCTTTTCCCTGGCTGGCATATCTGTTTTTTTTAGGTGGCTAGCCAGCCCTCACTTACTGAGTCCTTTCGACTCACCCTCTGTTTGTTTCTTGTCTATTTATTTCATTTCGGCAGGTTCGCTCCAGGATTGAGTTCTCCACGTTGTTGAGGAGCGAAGACGACTTCAGCTGTCAGTGTGAGCCAGCTTTTGTTCAGTATAGCCACCAATTTTATGTTTATTATCTCAATTGTATTTTTCTCCCTTCAGGAGATGCTTATACTTCATTTGTATTCTTAGATGTCTGTCTGAATTGCCCTAAATCTAGTACATTGGGTAGTCAGCTGTAACTTCTTCTGTACAGCTTATGTATAGCTATGTTCGTGTTTCTTTAGGTCTTATTTCTTATCTTAAAGTTGATTTTATGTTTATTTTTGTGAATTCAATTCAAAAGGGTTCGTCCGATGGGTCTAGGAGGATGTCGGGTGCCCGCACGGCCTAGCCAAAATTTGGGTCGTGTCAGTTGGTATCAGACCCCAGTTTAGAGTCTATCCAGACTAAGTGTCTAGTAGAGTCTCGCCATCCATACTTATCTTCGAGAGGCTACGATGACATTTAGGTAGTTTCTCCTCCTTCTTTTCTAATCGTGCATCGGTCTGGGATGCAAAAATATTTTTGTTAATTCCTTCATAGTAATGGTGAACCCTCGTGTGAAAAATCAGGATAGGGTAGGAGTTCAGGATGAAGCAGTCTATCATGAGGCTAGCGTTTCCCAAGCCCCGAGAGTTGTGGATCGTGTTGATGATCCAGTTGCGGAGTCCCAGCTGTGCCGGCGGTGGGAAAGAGGAGAAAGGCCTTGTGGTTCCCTCGGCTCTCTATGATGCTCTTTTTTTTGGAATCTTGGCGGTGCAGATACCGCAAGAACCTCCTATTCCCTAGGCAGCTTATCAAGTCTCCGCGAATGCAGATGTTCGGACTCAGGGAGCTCCTATTCCAGTTCCTGATGTTGCCCTAGTAAGTTATGTTCCAGAGGCAACATGTGTGTTGCCTCTAGGTGTTCTGGTTGGTCGGCTAGCCCGAGTAGCAGTTCGGTCCGAGTGCTCGAAAAGGTTGCATTATTTCACCCGGTTGAACTCGGCAATATTTTCAGGCCATGCATCAGATTGTCCATGTGAATTTTACAAAAATGTCAGTGTATCCTTCAAGTTCTTGGTTATCTCGAGCAGTATGGTGTTGATTATACTGCTTTCCGGTTCCAGGGTTCAGTATTGGATTGGTGGACCGCTCTTTTATCAGCTGGGCAGTGCTTTCCTAATCTGACTTGGTGCGAATTTTCTCGTAGATTCATGGAAAGTTCCTTTCCCACATCGAGCGAGGTGAAAATTTGTCGCTAGTTTAATGGATTGGATAGGGTAGCCTGTCGGTTTCAGAATATAAGATTGAATTCTCTAGGATGGCTGGATATGCACTAGAACTAGTCCATGAACCTCCCGAGAAGGTTCGAAGATTATTGATGACTTTTTTCCTTCCTTGAGGCCCCAGATGGCTCGAGAGATTGAGGTCAGGACTTCATTTGATAGTTTTATTAATATTGCTCGGAGGTATAAGGCATACCATAAGTTAGAACAAGAAGAGTCAAAGCGGGAGAGCAAGAGATCTCGCGGCCCTGGTGGGTACCATGGCACCTTATTTGGAGGTAAGAGTTCTGATTATTCTTGGAGGTCACCTGTCAGGTTATCTCAGCTTGTGGCTCGTTATTCTCAGAGTGGGCTAGTAGTTCATCAGGATTAGACTCAGTTTTCTCCTTATACTTATCAACATTGTTGTGACCCTGTTATTTTTGGATGAGTCTTCTCTTACTCCGACAAGTAGGTAGTCATCCCTTCTCTCGCCAACAGGCACCTGCGCAGTCGTAGGGGATTTTATTTAGGTCTCAATCAGCTAGAGATATGCCACCATCCGGTAGAGGCCGAAAGCGTGGTGGTAGTGGTTCTTCTGGAAGTGATTATCAGGGTAACGGCTCACCTCAGCCACAGAGGTAGTTCTATAAACTGCCAGTCTGGTAAGGTGCTGATGACACGACCCGGAATCCAGTTAGGCCGTGCGGGCACCCGACATCCTCCCCTAGACCCGTCGGGCGAACCCTTACCAATTAAATTAGGAAAATAAATATAAAAAATTCATAAATAAGGATACAACTTAAAAAATATACAGACATACTGATATCTTTAAGCTGTACCAAAGAAATTACAGCTGGCTACCCAACATACTAGGTTTAGGGCTATCCAGACTAGACATCTAAGAGTACAAAAGAAGTCAAATACCTCCTGAAGAGAGAAAAATGCAACTGAAATAATAAGCATAAAATTGGTGGCCATCCAGAATAAAAGCTGGCTCACCCTGACAGCTGAAGTCGTCTTCGCTCCTGAACAATGTGGCGAACTCAATCCTGGAGCGAACCTCCCGAAACGAAATAAATAGACAAGAAACAAACAACAAACAAGGGTGAGTCAAAAGGACTCAATAAGTGGGGTAGACTAGCCACCTCAAAGAATAGGATAGCTAGCCAGGGAGAAAAGAAACAGGTAAACCAAATTCCTCTTATTTAAATTATGAAAAGGCAGAGCCTGATAATAACTGGAAACACGTATGGAATCATAAATTCATTAACAACCAGGAACATAAGATAGCCAGAACATATAGCTATCCCGAACATATCAACAATCATAAATACATCCTGTTGCGGCGTGCAACCCGATCCATATATTCATCCTGCTGCGGCGTGCAACCCTATCCATATATTTATACCGTTGCGACGTGCAACCCGATCCATATATTTATATCGTTGCGGCGTGCAACCTGATCCCCGCAACCCAGAATACGAGCCAAAAATATATAGGCAAACTGAGACATGTACACGACATAGTGTACATACCGCATACATAAAACACAACACAATACACACAATAGTCAGTATGCGGTGCAATGAGATGGGATGAATGCGGTACAATGCAATGCAGTGATATATGCCTGATACCTATCTCCGGCGCAGGACTCTCATCGTCTACCAGGAGATATAAGCAAAGATGACCCTTCACCGGCTCGGGACTCTCATCGATTACCGGGAAGTATATGCAATGATGACCCTTCACCTGGGGACTCTCATCGATTACCGGGAAGTATATGCAATGATGACCCTTCACCGGCTCGGGACTCTCATCGATTACCGGGAAGTATATGCTATGATGACCCTTCACCGGCTCGGGACTCTCATTGATTACCGGAAAGTATATGCAATGATGACCCTTCACCGGCTCTGGACTCTCATCGATTACCGGGAGGTATATGCAATGCTCAAAACCAGAGTGCAATGCTCATATGCTCAATGCAATACCAACAACATGGCATAACATATAATACACAATATAAATTCAAAGCTAAGGCGTAATGAATACGCCTATCGGCAGCTACACACCTAAGGAATACGTGGTAGAAAATCCACGAGGCCAGGTGCCTCCAAAGAAATGGATATAAACACTTACCTTGTACAAAGTTAGCACAGCCACTCAATAATCCTTTTGTCCTTTGGTTTCATTGTCAAACGATCCCACTCTATTCAATAAGCAGAAAAATATATCAAATTAAGCTAAAGGCTTCATTCCTCATATCTTAGGGCAATCCGGTTAGGAACCTGATACCCTATTCGCATACGCAATACGCAGGCTAGGCCTATGTATAGGGTTCAGAGTCACCTAACCAAACTGTAAATAAATTACATTTATATGTTGCCCATAACTCACTGAGTACGAATTATAATCAATTCCATTATCGGGGTTCAATTGACCCTTTAAATTATCAGTTGAACTTATTAAAATGATGTCTAATATTTCAATTTTTACCGTCAAAATATATTCAAACAAAACTCAAATAATATATTAAGATCATTACCTGAATGTTTTGGGGTGAAAATTCTATTTTTTTCTGGCTCTTTTCACATTTTCTTCCACTGCGTCATTTTATTTTTCTCTGTTTCGTTTCCGTTTCTGTTATATGTTTTCTGGAATGTTTAGGCTATGGGATACTAATCCCAATAGCCACTGCCCATGGTCACTTTAATTTTCTTTCTTGTTTCGTCTTTTTTTTTTTTTTTTTTTTTTGTCTTTTGTCTCTTTTTTTTTCTTTTTTCCTTTAAAATTCGCTGCTACGGTAAAAATTAAAACGGTACCCTAAAATATTCAAAATAATTCCAAATTTTGCATACAAGTTATAAAAAATATATATAGCATACTCGCTAAGGCAAATCTCAAATCGGGTTCCCGTAACTCAAGATGCGAATTTAAATAGAAAAAGTCAAATTATTTAACTTTCGGCATTTTAGCGGAAACTAGCCGAACAACATCGAAATTCACTTTCGAAAAATCAAAAAAGTCACAAATAATCATACGAACCTAACAACACTTTTGGATTTCGAATCGGAGCTCATTCGCCAAAACCGAGCTCGAAAATCTCTTTTTAATATTTATCGACAATAAAAACTGAAACCTTTTTTCGATGCCTACCAAACGAGGTCTGATTTAGCTCGAATTTTACAGACAGGTCCTAATGGACATTACGAATATTTTAAAATTATCGGCACGCCAACCGAAGTCCTAACTTCTGAAACGATTAACCGAGGTCGTTTCAGCTGAGGCATCCGATGTAGTAGACCCAGATATTTCGTCTTCCCTTATATGTGAGTAAGATTGGATTCTTCTGATCGATATAGAATTTGTTTATCTTATCATGTTTTCATGGTTTCCTGAGATGTCGTTTCTATTAAGAATTTGTTGTGGTAGAGGAGTGAGCTTCTGGTATGATTTATTCCTGGTATTTGTGAGACCCTACTAGTTTATCTGTTTTTAAATATGAGAGATTTAAGAGTAGGTGGCAGTATTTTCTGCCTGGCATCTTGTTGTTCCAGCTTCTGTTATTATGTTAAGTCAGTTTACCTTTCTCTTCGAGATTCAATATTGGTAGGATGACTGGATCCTAATTCGTCACCATCAGAAAGTGTTATTGTTTCTTCTAGTGTAAAGTGATTAGTAAGTAATATTCGATCTACATGTCTCCTTTTGGTTCGAGATGCTAGCAGAGTCACGTTATTCTATGAGCTTGTCTCGGTTATAAAAGGTTTTTTTTTTGGTAAATTGTCGGAGTTTCCTTTTTATTAGAAGGTTAAATTATCATAGATGTTGTTCCATAAAGCTCATTTAATGTCTATTTCTTCAATTACGATTCTTTGGTTAGCCTGATTTGGAAGTAGTTTGGTTCTGGTAGCCAAGCAAATAAGAAGATGAGTTTCGTGAAGCTCTAATTATTTATATCCTCAGTCTATTGCCATCTCTTTTTGTCCGGTACTAATGAGCTTGGACGGTTAGTAGCCACTTGTGATGTTCTCTTTGTTGAGCCAGAGTGCGTGTCAAGGTAGCCGGGTAAGCACATTGTTGTGTTTCAATGCTACTAAGGGATTGAGAGGCATCATTTGACCTCTGAATTGATCCATCAGACGGTGGTGTTTATGGCAAAGGTATGGAGTTGTGAACTCGAGAGTTGCAGTTGTTTGGAAACTCGAGTGGGTAATTTGGGATCTCAGGTCTGAGCCGCATTCTGTTTTTAGCTGAGTCTTCCTTAGTCCAGCAGAGTGTGCGAGGATGGCTATTTCTATTCAAATTAGCTGTATGAGTTTTTGCTCTAAGTGGAGGAGTCTTCCTCCAATGTCGAATGCTAATATTAAATCTCTAAGGCGTTGCTGAAGCGTAAGCTAATTCTTAGTTTCATTGACATGTTCTATATCGCAAAGTATATTGACGAGGTGATTCATCGACATAATCATATTAATCTATCCAGATTTCTATGTGACCTTGTTCCGAAATCGTATAACTCTCCTCTCGTGACCAAGGAAAGGCCAGCTTAGTTAGAATATGGTAGGCAACGGTGTTATGATATTATCCAGATATGTTTTATTCTAAGAGTTCGATGTGCGTATTATAATTTTGATTTTGTAATCATGAGACAATGTTTGTGGAATAGTTTATGAAGGTCATGCAAGTTCTCTTGTTATCTATGTGAGTTTCTCTTTAGACTCAAGCTCGTTCGAGGACAAACGAAAGTCTAAGTGGAGGAGAATGAAACGACCTTAGGTAGTCGATTCGGGAGTTAGGACTCCGATTGGTGTGCCGATAGTTTTAAAATCTGCGTAAGTCCATTAGGATCTGTCTGTAAAATATGAGCTAAATCGGACTTTGTTTGGTAGGTATTGGAAGAAGGTTTCAGTTTTCATTGGCGATAAATCTTAAAAAGAGGTTTTCGAGCTCGATTTTGGTGAATGAGCCCCGATTCAAAATTCGAAGGCGTCGTTAGGATCGTATGGTCATTTGTGACCTGTGTGAACTTAAGTAAATTCCGAGGTCGTTCGGATAGTTTCCGCTAAAATACCAAAAATTAATAATTTAATTTCTTTCTGTTTAATTCATATCTCGAGTTTTGGGAATCGGATTCGAGATCCGTCTTAGCGAGTACGTCACATAAATTTTGTATAACTTACTTAAGAAATTTGGAATCATTCCAAATTTTGTAGGGTTCTGTTTTAATTTTCGTCGAAGCAACAATTTTCATAAGAAAAAGAAAAGGAAAACATTAAAAAGAAATTGAGGTGGTGGCTACTATATAGGGGATAAAATCCCTTTGTTTAGAATTTCCAAGCAAAGAAAATGAACAGAAACAAGAACGAAATGACAGAACCAAAGAACGAAAAAAAATATCAGAAAAAGAGAGAAAGGAAAGGAAAAGGAGAAAGAAAAAAAAATAGAATTTTCACCTTGAAATATTTAGGTAATGATGTTAAGTCATTATTTCAGTTTATTACACGTGTTTGAATATATTTTAACTGTAGAAATCGGAATAGTAGACATCGTTCTAATAAGTTAAATTGATAGTTTAAACGGTTAATTGGACTCCGATAATGGAATTGATTATATATTCGAATTCAGGGAGTTATGGGAAACCCATATATGTAGTTTATTTCAGGTTTGGTTATGTGGTTTGGAACCATGTACATAGACCTGGACTACATATTGCCTATGCAAATCAGGTGACGGGTTCCTAACCGGATTGTTTTAAGATGTAAGGAATGAAGCCTTTACCCTTACTTGATTTATTCTTCTTCTTATTTAATAGAGCGGGATCATTTGGCAGTGAATCCAAAGGACAAAGCAGTTGTTGAGTAGCAGTGTTAATTTTTGAACGAGGTAAGTGATTATAGCCATTTCTCTGGGGGCCTTTGGCCTTATGGATATTCTACCACGTGTACCTTACGTGCATAGCTGCCAATAGGCATACTTACGCCTTAGCTTTGGATTTACATTGTATATTATATGTTATGCCTTGTTGTTAGTATTCTATCGAGCATATGCGTATTGTACTCCAGTTATGAGCTTGATATGTTCTTCCGGGTAGTCGATGAGAGTCCCGCACCGGTGAAGGTTATTAATGCATATACTTCTTGGCAGTCAATGAGGGTCCCGTGCCGCTGAAGAGTTATCATTGCATGTACTTTCCGGAAGTTGATGAGAGTCCCGCGCCGGTGAAGGTTATTAGTGCATATACTTCTCGACAGTCGATGAGGGTCCCTCGCCGCTGAAGGGTTATCATTGCATATACTTCCCGCTAGTCGATGAGAGTCCCGCACCGGTGAAGGGTTATTATTGCATCATACCGCATTCATATATATCATATTTTTTGGTTATGTGCTGCTATGACATATACTAAGTGTAGGAGTATTCCGCCTCAACTTTATATTATATTGGGTGCAGGAGTATTCCGCCCCAGGAGCAGGAGTACTCCACTCTTATGACCGCTCCAGGAGCAGGAGTATTCCTCTTCAGCTTTATATTATATCAGGTGCAGGAGTATTCCGCTCCAGGAGCAGGAGTATTCCGCCCCAGGAGCAAGAGTATTCTGCCTCAGCTTAATGTTTTACCGGATGCAGGTGTATTCCGCCCCAGGAGCTGGAGTATTCCGCTCTTATGTCAGATACTGAGTGCAGGAGTATTCTGCCTCAGCTTTATATTATATAAGGTGCAGGAGTATTCCTCCCCAGGAGAAGGAGTATTCCGCTCTTATGACAGATACTGAGTGCAGGAGTATTCCGCCTCAACTTTATATTTTATCGGGTGCAAGAGTATTCTGCTCCAGAAGCAGGAGTATTCCACTCTTATGTCAGATACTGAGTGCATGAGTATTCCGCCTCAGCTTTACATTATCTCATGTATTGGATTCCATCTCAAGAGCAGGAGTATTACATTCTTATGTTAGATACTGAGTGCAGGAATATTTCGCCTCAGCTTTATGTTATATATGGTACAGGAGTATTCCGTCCCTGGAGTAGGATTATTCCGCTCCAGTTGGTTATTAGATTGTATTCCCCTCGAATGCAGGAGTATTCTGCTTTGGGACGGGATTACGGGCATATGTGACCCTATTGCATCATACTGCATTCATTCCATTTTATTGCACCAGTTGCTGTGTATTGCGTGATTATAGTGCGATGTTTTGTGTATCCGTCATTAATTTCTTATTGTTGATATGTTCAGGATACCTATAGGTTTTGTCTATCTCAGATCCCAGGTTTTTATGATTTTATAGTTCCATAAGTGTTTCAAGTTATTATCTGGCTCTGCTTTTTTATAATTGAAATAAGGTGAATTTGGTTTATCTGTTTTTCTTCTCCCTGGCTAGCATATCTGCTTCCTCGAGGTGGCTAGCCAGCCCCCACTTACTGAGTCCTTTCGACTCACCCTCTATTTGTTTCTTGTCTATTTATTTCATTTCGGCAGGTTCGTTTCAGGATTGAGTTCGCTACGTTGTTTGAGGAGCGAAGACGACTTCAACTGTCAGTGTTAGCCAGCTTTTGTTCAGTATGGCCACCAATTTTATGTTTATTATCTCAGTTGTATTTGCTCCCTTCAGGAGATGCTTATACTTCATTTGTATTCTTAGATGTCTGTCTGGATAGCCCTAAACCTAGTACATTGGGTAGTCAGTTGTAACTTCTTTTGTACAGCTTATGTATAGATATGTTTGTGTCTCTTTAGGTCTTATTTCTTATCTTAAAGTTGATTTTATGTTTATTTTTGTGAATTCAATTCAAAAGGATTAGCCCGACGGGTCTAGGGGAGGATGTCGGGTGCCCGCTTGGCCTAGCCGAAATTTGGGCCGTGTCACTTTGGTATTCAACTAATTATTTCATACACCTAATATCCAAAGGAGTTGAAGGGGAGAACCTTGTAGTTGAAGAAGGAGAAAACACTAATTTCATGAAAAAATTATCGACTTTGAAGGAAAATAATACTGACTAAACCTATAGCTAAGTGTTATAATTATTCTAGAACTCCTTCACATCTAAAATATAGTTGGAGTCTTCCTAATTGGTGCATATATTCAGCTTATTTTAAGTATTGTCTGCCATATTCACCGACAAATATATGAACAATTCATTATATATGAATGGAAATGTTCACAATAAATGAAAAATATATCATTAAACGTGTGTTTTTGTGTGTGTGTGTGTTTGTGTGTGTGTGTATATATATATATAAAATATTAAGTGTGTATATTCATAATATATATTAAGTGTGTGTATTCATTATATATAGAGAGTGTGTGTGTGTGTATTCATAATATATACTACAAAGGAATGAAGATTTATAAATATTTAATACATATAATATGGGTATTCAAAATATATACGACAAAAGGGATGAATATCTATGAATATATAATACATATAATCTGTGTATTCATCACATATACACCAGGAAAAAGAAGGGTGTAAGAGGAGTGAAAAGTTTGAACACTTATGATCCCAATGCAAAGAAAAAAAAGTGATCAAAATTTTAATTATTTAAAATATTATCGTGGAGTTCTTACTGCTTTACTTAAGGAGATAATTACTATTACTAATAAAACCTGTTATTTATGGATAATCACTATCATGATAATTAAATATGATAGCATATACCGGCATGATCAACTCTCCATATTTCAATAAAAAGTTTAGCTATAAAAAGTTCACTAAATTAGAATTACGTTTATGCTGATTAATAAAAAAATTAATCTATTTGTTTTCTGTTTTAAAATTTAAAAGGTGTTTATGCCACATAAATTTCCCTTTTTACTATTAGAGATGGTTAAGGTCCAACAGCAGAGTCCATCTCTCTACTTATGGGCCACATCTAAATAAGGAAGCTGGTCCCAAAAATTGAGGTAAGTCCAAAAGATTTCACCTGGTATCTCCAAAGTGTATAGGATTTTCCTGCTCGTGCTTTGTCAAATTATAGTATAGTTTAAGATATCGTCCCACAGAGATTGGGAAATCTATGCTACAGACTTTGAATATTCCAACTACTATTTGAGAGAATCAAATTGATGAAAAGTGAGTTTTTTGAACTTTTAAATAACTTTAACTAAAACAAAATAACTTGTGGAAGATTTTTCAATTTAAAAAGAGTTGGGAATCATTGAATCCACTTGATGATATTTATAATAAAAGTCTCAATTTTGACATATATTTCTCTAAAGAATAATTGCTTATTTCTAATTCAATTATATTTTGCTCACAAGAAAATAATCAATTAATAACACTCCGTGAGGTTATGCAAATTAATTGAGTTATAGCAAGTGACAGTTAAACCGAAATATTTTTCTTGCCTGAATTGTGCTAAAAAGTAGTGAAAACTTCGTGAGAATATTTTTACTAAAAAATCAATAATCTTGCCTACAACAATTCCTCCGTGAGAATTAAAACTAAGGCAAGCAAGACTACGGACATGAAATGGTAGATTACTAAAATTTATTTTCACTCTACTTATTTTACTCATCAGTTACCACATATTAATTTTGCTCCGTGAGAATTATAAAATTAATATGATAATAACCTCGAGATAAAATATGTAGGAGTGATAATAAAGAATAATAAAACTAACATTCCCGCACAGTGTAAAATGTGAAATAGATAATTTCAGGCCAAGTATGTATTAAAACTGAGATAAGTATTAAAAATATATCAAGCTTCATCAACTATCCCAACAAAAAGAAATTACTCCATTATAGAGTATGAAAATATACAAAGGGAATTTAAAAGACTTATAATTAAAACTAGGAGTATTTTACTACTAGCAAAAGAAAGACAAGAGAAAGAGAAACTTTAAAGAGCTATAGCTATTCTATAACTTGGTATCTAACTAAGGGAGAGTTGTCCTCTATTTATAGAAGAATACTTCTTCATTAAGTCTTGAAATGCCAATGGATGAAGATGTGTAGCAAGTTCCTTGCATAATAACATAATACGTAGAGTCATGAAAAAAGCCAATTGATGAATATGTTTAGAAAGTCCTTGCATAATGATAGTCTTCCATTGCTCCTTTGTTTGCTTTAATTCTACATTCTTTTATTAAATGTGTAATTCCATATTACCAAAATGTATAATAAGGAGCAAATATTGTAGCCAAGATATGTAACAACTTTCTTGCATAGTGAGGAAGACATGTCATGGACTTCTTCTTGCATGCGTAAAACTCTTCTTCCTTTGTTATTTACTTTATTCATGATATATTTCTCTTTCCAAGTATTCTTTTTCTCTGCAAGATTTGTTAGAAAATATAGGAGAATTGAATATATTTATTCATGCTTTTATTTAAAATATATATTTTTATATAAGAAAATACACGAATAAATTATATTCATCAAATTCCCCCATACTTGAACTTTTGCTCGTCCTCGAGTAAAAATATTTTTTTTAAATGATTTTCTTCAAAAATTACAATTTTTGTAGGATATGCAATTTATTCAAAATAAATATCTCTCATTATGTTCAATGCAATTATCCTTTCTAAATTCATTAAATCTTTTACCTTATGTCTGAATTCTGACTTGATCAACAAAAGCTTGCATCCTTCGCCCCTTGAATCTTTTAGAATTGATAAATTTATGATCACTTATTCAGTAAGTATCATAGCCGAGTCCATATGCTTGCTTTACATGTTTATCTCCACTAATATAGATACAACACTAATTTTTAAAATCTTTTAGGACTTTTCTTAGCTTGTAATGTCAGGCTATAGGCTGGTAGGGTAAGGATATATTTATAGTGACTTTTCTCCTTCCAACTTTGAGCAAACAGTTCTTGGTTCTTAGTATTTTCATCCTTTTTTTTAAGCACTCCTCCTTATTATATTCTCTGCCTTTGCAATATCATTAACAATCATATATTCTTTTTTTTTTGTGGTACTTCTTCCTCTTATTGATATCAATCTGTGCTCATTAACTGCTGGAAGAAAGTGTATTTTTATGCGTATATATAGAGATATATATATATATATATACGACTAATATATATATTTTTTTCTCTTCTTTTTTTTTTAGAGAGCAATACGGTGTTAAAAAAATAGGATCAAGGCTAAAAAGGTTCTAAGAGGTAAAATATGTATATTTTGATGAAAAATAAAGAGGCTAGAATTGGGAATCAAAGAAGGCCTAAGTTCATTTTTCAAAAATCAGTGTCATCCATTATTTCGCCTCGAAAAACATTTAGAGCAAGTTCTAGCCAAGTTTATTGATTCTTCCTGCCTTTGTAATCATAACTTTTCTCAATCCCAATGATTTCCTGGGTCGAAGATGCTTGCTACTGTTTTCACAAAATCAAAATCGTTCATGGAAAAACATATGGTGAAAAATAAAAAGAAATAATATTGAGCATAATGTAAATAATTTATGTTGTTAATTAAATACCTGCAAAAAATCACAGTTTAGAAGAAGATATTATATTTAAAATATATAAATCGGTATAATCCTCCCCAACACTTGAACATTTCATTCTCCAGAATGAAAACACGTTTCAACACGACTGGAAAGGGAGTAAAAGGAATTTTTTTTAATTTTTTTTAAACTAGGATAATTAAAATAGAAAATACTACGTAATAATTTATATATATATATATATATATATATATATATATATATATATATAGGCTTTCAAAATTACGATCACAGAAGAAAGCTTGAAAGAAACTGTGACCACACATATTCTATGTGTAATAGACTGATTATTTTAACACCTTAACAGTCATAAGGTCCTAGTTTGAATATAAACTAGAAAATTACATGTGCCAAAATAAGATTTTCACAATTGAATGGTTAACCAACCAGTAACTTAGGCATACCGATCACCATGGAGTTACTCCTGTCTAGGTGACACTATTTTTGTAGAGGCCTTCATGAGATGTTCCGGTGTACAATAATCTGGATATTGACCAGATCAATTGGTTAAGCATTTAATTAGTCAGATCTATGTTGGACTTATAAGGCTCAATTGCTTCACCCTCAATGGCTACGGGTAAGAAACCTTAGTTCTGAGTTTAACGTCGTCAGCTCGACGTAGTAACTGTGAAACTCATCAATCTATCATGGTTACTGATGGTTGCTGCTCAAAATGTCCTCCAAAATATAATTTTAGCCTGTGGCCATTAACTTTAAACTTGTCTCCTCCATTAATCTGTTGAATTTCAATTGCTCCATATGGAGTGGCATCTGTAACCATATAAGGACCTGTCCACCTGGATTTTAATTTTCCAGGAAATAGCCTGAGTCGGCGATTGTACAGAAGTACCTGATCTCCAATTTTGAAGCTTTTTTGTCGGATCAGGTTGTCTTGCTATTTTTTTGTTTTTTCTTTATAAATCTTGGCATTTTCATAAACTTCCAGCCTCAACTTTTTCAATTCATTAATCTGAAATAATCTATTTTTACCAGTAGATGTTAAATCAAAATTCAATGCTTTTAATTCCCAAAAAGCTTTGTGTTCTAATTCGACTGGCAAATGGCAAGCTTTTCCAAAGACTAATCTATATGGGGATGTTCCAATTGGCGTTTTAAGTGCTGTTCGGTATGCCCATAATGCATCATCTAATTTTAAAGCCCAGTCTTTTCTTGAGATTCCAACCGTTTTTTCAAGTATTCTTTTTAATTCGCGGTTAGACACCTCAACTTGTCCTTGAGTTTGAGCATGATATGGTGTTCCTGTTTTGTGAGTTACACCATATTTGATAGAAGGGCAGAAAATTGTCTATTCATGAAATGAGTGCCTTGGTCACTAATGATAACTCGTGGTGTGCCAAATTTGGTAAAAATATTTTTTCTGAGAAAATTGCACACAGTTCGAGCATCATTCTTTCTTGTGGGAATGGCTTCAACCCATCGTGAAACATAATCAACAGCCACAAGGATACATTCAAATGAATGAGATGAAGGAAACGGACCCATAAAATCTATACCCCAGACATCAAATATCTCACATACCTGAATTGATTGTAGTGGCATTTCATCTCTTTTAGTGATGTTACCTGTTCTCTGACACCTGTCACATTGTGCAACATATGCACGAGCGTCCTTAAAAAGTGTTGGCCAGAAGAATCCAACCTCCAAAACTTTAAATGCTGTCCGATTTGCAGCATAATGTCCTCTAATTGCTCCATCATTGCAATGATGCAAAATCTTGCTCATTTCTTCTTCAGGCACACACCTTCTAATAATATTATCTGCACAATATTTAAATAAATAAGGATCATTCCACAGATAATGCTTAGCATCAGATATGAGTTTTTTTCTTTGTTGGTAAGAGAGATCTTGGGGTGTCCACTTTCCAACCAAGTAATTTGCAATGTCCGCAAACCAGGGTGGTTGAGTTACAATTGAGCTGACAGATTTTCGGTTCCCTTTTTGTCTTTTATTTCAAGGTCAAACTCTTGCAGAAGTAAAATCCATCTTAACAATCTAGGTCGGGCATCTTTCTTTGTTAAGAGGTATTTTAAAGCCGCATGATCAGTGAAAACAGTGACCTTGGTTCCTATCAAATGAGAACGAAACTTATCAAAAGTAAATACTACTGGCAATAGTTCTTTTTCTGTTGTGGAATAATTTAGCTGAGCTTCATTCAAAGTCCTACTGGCATAGTATATGAGACGAAAAATCCTATCTTTTCTCTGGCCTAAAACAGCTCCAACAGCTGTATCACTAGCATCGCACATGACTTCAAAAGGTTGGCTCCAATCAGGGGATACAACTACAGGGGCTTATGATAATTTCTCCTTAAGAGTTTCAAAAACTTCTAAACAATCACCTGAAAAATCAAACTTGACATCTTTCATCAAAAGGTTAGTCAGAGATTTTGAAATTTTTGAAAATCTTTTATAAACCGTCTGTAAAAACCTGCATGGCCTAAAAAACTTCTAATGCCTTTAACAGTTGTAAGAGGGGGTAATCCTGCTATAAGATCAATTTTAGCCTTATCAACTTCTATCCCTTTAGCAGTGATTTTATGTCCTAAAACTATTCCCTCAGTAACTATAAAATGACATTTCTCCCAATTAAGAATCAAGTTTGTCTCTTCACATCTCTTAAGAACTAAGGTCAAATGGTGGAGACAATCTTCAAATATTTTACCAAAAAGGGTGAAATCATCCATAAAAATTTTCATAAATTTTTCAGTCATGTCAGAGAAAATTGCAGACATGCATCGCTGAAATGTAGCAGGTGCATTGCACAAACCAAATGGCATTCTCCTATATGCATAGGTTCTATGGGGACATGTGAAAGTTGTCTTATCCTGATCTTCTGGTGCAATTGGTATCTGGTTATACCCCGAATATCCATCTAGAAAATAATAAAAATCATATCCTGCTACTCTTTCTAGCATTTGATCAATAAATGGTAAAGGAAAATGGTCTTTTGTAGTGGCATCATTGAGACGTCTGGTAGGTATGAGTTCATTATTTCATTTTGTATTACCGTCATACCTCCTTTCTTTGGTACCACCTGAACAGGACTTACCCAAGGGCTGTCGGAAATGGGGTAAATAATACCTGCTGCGAGAAGCTTAATAACTTCATTTTTTACCACTTCTTGCATTGCTGGATTCAATCTCCTTTGGGGTTGGACTATTGGCTTGTAGCTATCCTCCATGAGGATTCTGTGCATGCAAATTGCTGGATTAATGCCTTTGATGTCTGCTATAGTCCACCCTATGGCTCCTTTATGTGTTCTGAGTACTTCAATCAATTTATGCTCTTGTTCTGCAGACAGAGAAGATGAAATTATTACTGGAAATAATTCAGGCTCAAGATAAACATATTTCAAATGGGAAGGGAGAATTTTGAGTTCAATTTTTGTGTGAACTTCTTCTGATTGCACTTCATCCTCTTCCTTAGAATTATGTTCCAATAATTTTGCTTCACTTCTGACTACAAGATCATCATCTTGTGTGGTGCCAGATTTAGCCAAACATCTCTCCATTGAGTCTAAAATCAATTGATCATCTTTAAATTCATCTGCAAGATCACCAATCATGTTAATTGAAAAATAAGAAGATGATGTCTCATCTCCTGAAAATTTTAGAATCTTTTGCATATCAAAAATGACTCTTTCTTCATCAACTCTTAGAATCAGTTGTCCTTGATGAACCTCTATGATTGCTCTAACTGTAGCAAGAAAAGGTCTACCTAAAATTATTGGTTCATCAGGACATTCTTCCATTTCAAGTACTATGAAATCTACAGGGAAAACAAACTTATCTACTCTCACAAGAACATTTTCAATTATTCCCTTAGGTTTTTTAGTACTTTGATCTGCAAATTAAAGAGAAACAACTGTGTTTTTCATCTCACCAAGATCCAATTTCCTAAAAATAGAAAATGGCATCAAATTAATTGAAGCTCCAGAATCACAAAGTGCTTTTTCAAAATGTAATCCTCCCAAGGTACATGGAATTGTAAAACTTCCTGGATTACCGAGCTTTTGTGGTAGCTTATTTTGAAGTAGAGCACTGCATTTTTCAGTAAGCATTACCACAGAAACTTCTTCCAATTTTCTTTTGCTTGACAGGATTTTTTTTAGAAATTTGGCATATGAAGGCATTTGCAACAAAGCATCAGTAAAAGGAATATTAATGTGAATTTACTTTAAAATTTCCAAAAACTTTGCAAATTGATTATCAAGCTTTTCTCTTTTCATTTTTTGTGGAAAAGGAATTTTCACAGGGAGAGGAGTTACTTTTTCAATATTTTTTTCTTTTTTCTGGACTTCTTTCTCTTGTGACAGTTCACTGGGTGTTTCAACATTCTTACCCTTGTCTACCTGTTGCTCTGGCTGGTTCTTTTCCTGTCTGTCAGCATATGGATCATCAAGATTCTTACCTGACCGTAAGGCGATGGCCTTAAGGTGTTCTTTTGGATTTTTCTCCGTATTGCTTGGTAAGGGACCTTGAATCTGTTCTGAAACAAGAGTTGTCAATTGGCTTTCCATTTTGTCGTCAGTGGCCTTAATGTACTTGTACAAAAGGTCATCTAGACTTTGATGGGCTTGTTGAGGCCTTTGTTGGTATGGAGCTGCTTGCTGATATGCCCTGAGATTCAGTTGTACATGATTTTGATTCTGGTATCCGGGTGGTCCTTGTACCTGTTGCTTCTGGAAGCTTTGAGAATTCTCAGCACCATTAGGATTACTCCATTGAAATCCTAGATGTTTTTGTGCCATTAGACTTCTAAAGGGGTATGGCTTGTACCCGATGGCATTGACCTGTTCATCATTCTGATTGGTTGCTTGGCATTTATGGCTCAGATGATTTCCTCCACACATGTTGCAAGTCTCAGACTGGCTTGGTTGTTGTGTATTAACCTGAAAAGATTCAAACTTTTATGCCAAAGAAATAATCTGTTGTGTTAGTGTATTTAAAGCATCTGCCTGATTTACCGTAGCAGCTCTTTTTATTACTACACGATCAAATGGCCATTTAATAGCATTTTCAGAAATTTCATTCAACAATTGCAATGATTCAATAGTGGTTTTTTCCATTATGGAACCTCCTGCAGCTGCATCTATCACATTTCTAGAAGATGGTTTTAACCCGTGATAGAAAATGTACAGCTGCATATGTTCAGGAATGTCATGATGTGGACATTTTCTTAGCATTGTTTTTAATCTTTCCCATGCTTGATAAACAGACTCAGTGTCTGTCTGCAAGAAATTAGAAATATCTTGTCTTAACTTTGTTGTTTTAGCAGGGGAAAAATATTTATTTAAAAATTTTTGTGTCATCTGGTCCCATATAGTAATAGAACATTGAGGTAAACTCCGCAACCAAGTCTTGGCATCTCCTTTTAAAGAAAAAGGAAATAGCCTTAACTTGATTGCTTCAGGAGATACTCCATTATATTTAGGAGTTTCAACTAGTTCCAAGAAATCAATTAAATGACTGTGTGGATCTTCACTTGGATCACCGGTGAAAGTACATGATTGTTGAATTGTTTGAATCAGGCCGGTCCTGATTTCAAAGTTGTTGGCTGCAACTGGGAGTTTTCTCACACTAGACTCACAGTTGAAACGGTCTGGTCTAGCATAATCCCTTAGGATTCTGTTTGCTGGTCTTGGAGCCACTTCGTCAAACTGATCTTCTACAATTACAAGTGGATCGACACCCAGTTGGTTATTGTCATCTCTTAGGTTCTGCTCCATTTTGTCACAAGTTGCGCTTTGAGAAGATGATGATTGTTTTTTCCTGTGCAACCGTAAAGATTTTTCAATTTCAGGATCGTAAATGACCAACTCTTTGTTAGAAGAGTGGGTCATAAACTACTTGAAATTTTAAAATAATAAAATTTTTAAAAAAATAATATTTTAAAGTAGTAGTAATATCAGTACCAGAAAGAAAATAGTATAAGAAAAAAATAAAGATAATAAAAATAGTAGGTATAAAGTAAACTAGTTAATAATAATAATATAATAATAAATAAAAAAAAGAATATGGAAGAATTAGTACTAACAATAAAAATACAAAAGTACTATATATAAAATAACAACTAGTAAGTAGTACTAATAGTGCAAAATATAGATAACACTTGAGTAGTTTGAAAAGAAGGAAAGTAGTACGTAAGTGGAGTAGTAGTAGTTGTAATAAAGTAAAAGTAATAAAAATTGGTAGAAGGCCTTTCAAGGAAAAAGAAAAAGAAAAACAAAAATAGTACAATACTATTCTTATATGAGCAACAGAAATGAAATAACAATGAGGTAGTACAATACTATTGTTATTTGAGCAATGAAAAAGAAATAACGATAATTAGATAGTACTAGTTTGTGCTAGAACAAAAATAGTAAGATGACATAAGTTATTATTTATATCTAACTAATAATAGTATTAAGAAAATAATAGTAATAACAATAATTTAAATAGGAAAAAAAATATTTGTGCTATAATATAAATAGAAGCAGTATTAGTAATAGCACTATAGAAACTTAAGAAGAAAAAGAAAGTAAAATAGTGTAGAAGTAATAGTAGCAATAAAAGTAATACTAATATAATAATACTTGTAATACTACTAATAATACTAAATAATTAAAAAGAAGACTTGTTATGTCAAAACAGTACTTACGTAGTAGTACAGACAACAATTTTTTTTTCTTTTTCTTTTTTAACTTTTTCTTAAAAAGGTTAGTAGCAATAATAATAACAATAAGAAATACTACTTAATATAGAGAACTACTAATATATTATATTATAGACTATAGTAATTAGTAATGGTAAATACTTTAAAGAAAATTTATAATAATAATTATTATAATAAAACTTAGATATACTAAAGTAGACGTTATAATAAAAGTAGTAGGGAAAATAAAATGATAGATGAAAGAAGTGATATGGACTATTAGATAAACACTTTAATATTACTTGCTAACTAAAAATAATAATATAATAAAATATACAAAACAAAATATAAGTGTTAGAAGAAAAAGAGAAAATGTTAAAAGTAGTAATGGAAATATTAGAAGGAAGTACTTGAGTAACAAGGAAATATTAGAAAGAAGTACTTGAGTAACAAGGAAATATTAGAGAAATTACTTAAGTAACAATGAAATGTTATTGTTAATATATTAGTAAATAATAGTAATATTAGTGCCCGTAGTGTAAAAAACGATAATATAATAATAAAAGGTAATATACTAGAGAAAGTTAATAATAATAATAACAGTAAGCCAACAATGTACCTTATGTAGATTGCACCCAGAAACTAGAGACCACCTTTTTGGGACCTGTGACTATGCTGTGACACTATGGAAGAGAGTTGGGAAGTGGCTCCAATGGGAACCTAAACACTGGCAAACCTGGCAGCAACACAAAGAATGGATGATCAAGAATGCCAAAGGTAAGACTGCAGAGGCACATGCATTCAAGCTGGTGTACACAGAAGTTATCTATGCTATATGGTTGGAAAGAAACCAGCGGGTATTTGAGAAAGTAGCAAGAGATCCAGAGCAGCTAGCTAAAAGTGTGGCAGTGATGAGTTTAAGCAGAGCTACTAATAGAACTAGGAATATTCTAGCTCAATATATGTTCTAGCTCAATATATGTTCGTTTAATTTGTAAGTATATGTAGAGTTAAATTTGAGGCAGCAGGTAGAGGCAAAGCCTGCTCGGATGTAATTCTTCCAATTTGGTGATTAATGAAATACTAATTACCAAAAAAAAAAAAAATAATAATAATAATAATATATACTAAAATAAAATAAAAATGTTAGAAATAGTAATGGAAATGTTAGAAGGTGTACTTGAGTAACAAGGAAATATAGTTAATATATTAGTAACAATTAATAGATAACGATAATATTAATTATAATTATATGTTCTCAAATTAGTAATAAAATATTTAGTCCGAAGTAGATGTCTGCCAATTCCTGGCAACGGTGCCAAAAATTTAACGAGGCCAAAGTGTATAGGATTTTCCTGCTTGTGCTTTGTCAAATTATAGTATAGTTTAAGATATCGTCCCACAGAGATTGGGAAATCTATGCTACAGACTTTGAATATTCCAACTACTATTTGAGAGAATCAAATTGATGAAAAGTGAGTTTTTTGAACTTTTAAATAACTTTAACTAAAATAAAATAACTTGTGGAAGATTTTTCAATTTAAAAAGAGTTGGGAATCATTGAATCCACTTGATGATATTTATAATAAAAGTCTCAATTTTGACATATATTTCTCTAAAGAATAATTGCTTATTTCTAATTCAATTATATTTTGCTCACAAGAAAATAATCAATTAATAACACTCCGTGAGGTTATGCAAATTAATTGAGTTATAGCAAGTGACAGTTAAACCGAAATATTTTTCTTGCCTGAATTGTGCTAAAAAGTAGTGAAAACTTCGTGAGAATATTTTTACTAAAAAATCAATAATCTTGCCTACAACAATTCCTCCGTGAGAATTAAAACTAAGGCAAGCAAGACTACGGACATGAAATGGTAGATTACTAAAATTTATTTTCACTCTACTTATTTTACTCATCAGTTACCACATATTAATTTTGCTCCGTGAGAATTTGAAACGACCTCGGTCAGTCGTTTCGGAAGCTAGGACTCCGATTGGCGTGCTGATAATTTTAAAATATTCGTAATGTCCATTAGGACATGTCTGTAAAATTTGAGCTAAATTAGACCTCGTTTGGTAGCCATCGGAAGAAGGTTTCAGTTTTTATTGGCGATTAATATTAAAAGGAGATTTTCGAGCTCGGTTTTTGCCGAATGAGCTCCGATTCGAAATCCGAAAGCGCCGTTGGGTTCGTATGATTATTTATGACTTTTGTGAACTTTCGAAAGTGAATTTCGATGTTGTTCGGCTAGTTTCCGCTAAAATGCCGAAAGTTAAATAATTTGACTTCTTTTCATTTAAATTCGCATCTTGAGTTTCGGGAGTCCAATTTGAGATCCGCCTTCGCGAGTATGTTACATATATTTTGTATAACTTGTATGCAAAAGTTGGAATTATTTCGAATATCGCAGGGTACCGTTTTAATTTTCGTCGCGCAAAAAAAAAAAATAAAAGAAAACAAAAAAAAAAAAAAAGAGAAAAAGACAAGAATTACTAAAGTTAGGCGGTGGGTCCTTAGCTTAAAGCTAAGGACCAGGCAGTAGTAGTAGTAGTATGAAAACAGAAGCAATGAACGAAATGAAACAGAATTAGAGAAACGAGAATACGCGGTGGAAAAATGCCAGAAAATGAGAAAAGCGGTCGGGAAAAAAGTAGAATTTTCACCCTGAAACATTCAGGTAATGGTCCTAATATAGTATTTGAGTTTATTACGTGTGTTTAAATATATTTTTGCGGTAAAAATAAGAATAATAGACATCGCCCTAATGACGTAAATTGATAGTTTAAAGGGTCAAATGGACCCCGATAATGAAATTGATTATGTATTCGTGCTCAGTGAGTTATGGGCAACTTATAAATATAATTTATTTGGGATTTGGTTATGTGGCCTTAAACCCTGTATATAGGCCTGGCCTGCGTATTGCGTATGCGAATAGGGTATCAGGTTCCTACCTGGATTGCCCTAAGATGTGAGGAATGAAGCCTTTAGCCTTATGTGATATATTTTTCTGGTTATTGAACACAGTGGGATCGTTTGGCAATGAATCCAAAGGACAAAGCGGTTATTGAGTGGCTGTACTAACTTTGTAACAAGGTAAGTGTTTATATCCATTTCTTTGGAGGCACTTGGCCTCGTGGATTTTCTACCACGTGTTCCTTACGTGTGTAGCTGCCGATAGGCGTACTCATTACGCCTTAGCTTTGGATTTACATTCTATATTATATATTATGTCCTGTTATTGGTATTGCATTGAGGATCTGAGCATGGTACTTTGGCTGTGAGTTGGCATCTACTTCCCGGCTGTCGATGAGAGTCCCGCACCGGTGAAGGGTTATTATTGCATCACATTGCATTCATATGCATTATATGTCATTCATATGCATTACATTGCATATCATATTGGGTGCAGGAGTATTCCGCCCCAGGAGCAGGAGTATTCCGCTCCATTGTATCATATTGAGGGCAGGAGTATTCCGCCCCAGGAGTAGGAGTATTCCGCTCCATTATATTATATCGGGTGCAGGAGTATTCCGCCCCAAGAGAGTGCAGGAGTATTCCGCCTCTGGTTTATATTATATCGGGTGCAGGAGTATTCCGCCCCAAGAGAGTGCAGGAGTATTCCGCCTCTGGTTTATATTATATCGGGTGCAGGAGTATTCCGCCCCAGGAGCAGGAGTATTCCGCTCCAGTTGGTTATCAGATTGGATTCCCCTCGAATGCAGGAGTATTCCGCTTCGAGATGGGACGACGGGCACATGTGACCCTTTGCATCATTTCATTTCATCTCATTTCATACCATTGTGTAGACTTGTGGTACATAACTACTGTTCTGCTTATATGTGCATTGCTTATTTGTCTATATATTTCTGGCTCGTATTCTGGGTTGCGGGGATCGAGTTGTGCGCCGCAACGGTATAAATATATGGACCGGGTTGCACGTCGCAGCAGTATAATTTATGGACCGGGTTGCACGCCGCAACAGGATGAATATATGGATCGGGTTGCACGCCGCAACAGGATGAATATATAGATCAGGTTGCACGCCGCAACAGGATGTATTTCTGATTGTTGATGTGTTCGGGATACCTATATGTTCTGGCTGTATTACGTTCCTGGTTATTGAATAGTTTGCGATTCCATACGTGTTTCTAATTATTATCTGGCTCTGCCTTTTCATAATTTAAATAAGAGAAATCTGGTTTATTTGTTTCTTTTCTCCCTGGCTAGCTATCCTGTTCTTTGAGGTGGCTAGTCTGCCCCACTTATTGAGTCCTTTTGACTCACCCTTGTTTGTTGTTTGTTTCTTGTCTATCTATTTCGTTTCGGCAGGTTCGCTCCAGGATTGAGTTCTCCACGTTGTGAAGGAGCCAAGACGACTTCAGCTGTCAGGGTGAGCCAGCTTTTATTCCGGATGGCCACCAGTTTATTGGTTATTATTTTAGTTGCATTTTGCTCCCTTCAGGAGGTATTTGTCTTCTTTTGTACTCTTAGATGTCTAGTCTGGATAACCCTAAACCTAGTATGTTGGGTAGTGAGCTGTAATTTCTTTTGTACAGCTTAGAGGTATCAGTATGTATGTATTTTGGTTTTAAGTCTTGTCCTTATTTGTGAATTGTTATATTTATTTTCCTGATTTAATTGGTAAGGGTTCGCCCGACGGGTCTAGGGGAGGATGTCGGGTGCCCGCACGGCCTAACCGGATTCCGGGTCGTGTTAGTTGGTATCAGAGCCCAGTTTAGTGTCTATCCAGACTAAGACAGTGTCTAGTAGAGTCTCGCTGATGGGTACGTAGACGTCCGTACTTATCTACGAGGGGCTATGATGGCATTTAGGAAGTTTCACTTCCTTCTTTTCTGATCTTCCGTCGGTCTAAGATGCAAAAGTATTTTCGCTAATTCGTTCGTGGTAATTGTGAACCCTCGTGCGATAAATCAACAAACGGTATGAGTTCAAGACGAAGCAGTCTGACCTGGGGTTAGCACTGACGAAGCCGCGAGTGTTTTGATCGTGCTGACGATCTAGTTACGGAGGTCCCAGTTGTACGAGCTCGCGATGGGCAAGGGAGCAGGGCCTTGTAGTTCCCTTGGCTCTCTACGATGCTTTTACGAGAATCTTGGCGACGCAGATACCGCAAGAACCTCTTATTCGCTAGGCAGCTTATAAGGTTGCTGCAGATGTAGACGTTCGGTCTCAGGGAGCTCCTATCCCAGTTCTTAGTATTGTCGCGGTAAATTATGTTCTAGAAGCAGCATGTGTTGTGCCTCTAGTTATTCTGGCTGGTTAGTTAGCCTGAGTAATGGCTCGGTCCGAGTTTCCGAAGAGGTTGCATTAATTTACGCAGCTGATCCTTTCGATATTCTCAAGCCATGCATCAGATAATCCCTGTGTAAGCTTTTAAAATAAAATGATGCCAGCATATTATTCAGGCTCTTGATCATATCGAGCGGTATGGTGTTGATTATTCTTCTTTCCAGTTCCAGGGTCCAGCCTTGAATTGGTGGGCCGCTCTCTCATTAGCTAACTTGATTCGGTTTTTCTTCTAGATTCGTGGAAAAGTTCCTTTCGAGTAGCGAGCGAGATGAAAAATGTTTCCAGTTTGAGTGGATTTGACAGGGTAGCCTATCGGTTAGCCTGTTGGTGTTTTAGAATATGAGATTGAATTCTATAGAATGACTGAATATGCATTAGAACTAGTCCATGAGCCTTTCGAGAGATTCAAAGATTTATTGATGACCTTTATTTTTCCTTGAAATCCCAGATGGCTCGAGAAATTGAGGTCCGTATTTTATTTGATGTTGTTGTTAATATTCCCCGAAGGTTCGAGGCATACCATGAGTTAGAGCGGGAGAGCAAGAGATCCCGTGGCCATAGTGGGTAACCATAGTACCTCATATGGAGGTAAAAGTTATGATTATTTTGGGAGGTCACCTTCCAGGTTATCTCAGTGTGTGTCACGTGATTCTTAGAGTGCGTCAGTAGTTAGTCAATATCAGACCCAATTTTTCTCTTTATGGCTTTCAATAATCTGTCCAGTTTCCACTTTTCAGCGAAAAAGTGGTATCATTGTTGTGAGTTTGGCTATTATTTTTGAGGATTTTCCCTTACTCCGACAAGTAGGCAGTCGTCTTTTCTCTCGTCATCAGGTATTTGCGCAGTCGCATGGAATTTCATTTAGATCTCAATCAGCAAAAGAAATGCCACCATCCAGTAGCGGTTGAGAGCGTGGTGGTAGTAGTTCTTCAGAAGGTAATTATCCGTGTAGCGGCTTAGTTCAGCCGCAGAGGCAGTTTTATGAACTGCCAGCCTGGCAGGATGCGGAGGCATCCGATATAGTAGACCCTGAGATTTCTTCTTCTCTTAAATGTGAGTAAGATTTGAATTTTTTTCGATCAATCCGGAAATGGTATGTCTTATCATGTTTCGATGGTTTCCTTGGATGTCGTTTTTATTAAGAATCGGTAGCGGTGGAGGGGTGAGTTTCTGATACGATTTATTTCTGGCATTTATGAGACCCTGCTAGTTTATCTGATTTAAATATGAGAGATTTGATGGTGAGTATTGCTATTGGCTTGGCATCCTGTTATGCCACCTTGTGATATTATGTCAAGTCATTTTACCTCTCTCCTCGGAGACCAGTGTTGGTAGGATGATGGGATTCTTATTCGTCATCATCAGGAAGTGTCGTTGTTTCTTCCGGTGTAAAGTGGCTGGTAAGTAATGCCCGATCTACGTATCTCTTCATGGTTCAAGGCGCTAGCAGAGTCATGTTATTCTATGAGCTTGTCTCGATTATAACAGGGTTTCTGGTAAATTGTCAGAATTTCGTTCTTATTGGAAGGTTAAAATTGGTATAGATGTTTTTCCATAAAGCTTATTTAATGTCTATCTCTTCAATTGCGATTTTTGGCTCGCCTGATGCGGAAGTAGTCTAGCTTTGGTAGTCAAGCAAATAAGAAGATGAACTTCCTGAAGCTCTAATTATTTCTATCCTCGATCCATTTCCATTTCCTCTTCGTCCGGCACTAATGAGCTTGGGCGATTGCTAGCCGTTTGTGACGCTCCCTGTGTTGAGCCAGAGTACGTGTTATTGTGGCCGGGTAAGCATATTATTGTTTTGGAAAGCATATTATTGTTTTGGTCCAGCTGTCTCATCTTGTTATCCGTTTAACATGTTTATGATATCAGTTTATCCGGATATCCATTCCCATGTATAGTATAGTGCTGGTTCTGTTTTTGCGGATCATCCAGTTTCAGGGGAAACTCTGCCGAAATTTACCATCCATCAGGCGGTGGTGTTTACGGCAAAGGTATGGAGTTGTAAACTTGAGGGTTGCAGCTAGTTGGCAACTCGAAAGGGTAGTTTGGTAGCTTAGGTCTGCCTACGTTCAGCTTTTAGCTAAATCTTCTTTAGTCCAGCAGACTGTGCGAGGATGGTTATTCCTATACAAATGGCTACATGAGTTTGTGCTTTAAGTGGAGGAGTCTTCCTCCAAATACTGAATGGTAATATTAAATCTCTGAGGTGTTGATATCACTTTTCTCACGACCCAAAGTAAGGGCACGGTAGAAATCTACAATGAGTGTCGATCATTGCTAACCCACTAATAATCTATTAATGATAGGGATAAGCTGGCAACCTGATCATATATACGTACCTATCTGCTGAAAGCATAAAGTCTAGAAAGATGACACGACTTTAACTTGCTGACAATTAGAACACTGAGCCACAAATTCTGCTATGTCACACTTCATTCCGTCCCACCAATAAATCTGCTTAAGATTATGGTACATCTTAGTCGAACCTGGATGAACAGTGTATTTGGAATAATGTGCCTTTATCGTAAACTAAATCTGCAACATCAGGAACACAAAGTCTATCTTTATACATGGGAACACTGTCAGTAGTAACCCTGTATGGTGACTCCGGTTTTCTTCTGGCTATCTGTCTGTATTCAACCAGAACTGGATCCTCATATTGACGTTGTTTTCCTTCATGAAAAAAATTTAGAGTTAAAGGTCTAGTGCAGCTTGTCGTCCATCCATCATTGGTATATCTCATTCATACCTCAACTCCTTGAGAGGTTACTTTAGCGTTGTAAGTACTCATGTAATCAACTTTGTTGCTGGTATTCTGCCTCAGCTCATGGTCCAACTACGTGTCTCCTTTATTTTTACTTTTTCAAGTCATAATATTTTCAATTGAAAGAAAATACCCTAAAGTAGATGTTCAGTCTAAAGATTATTCCTGGTCTGCATCATACTATCCAGTAGTATTTGCATGACCCTTATCCTAATATTATAGACCTTGTACAGATGAACCTTTAACATACATTAGGATATAAGTATCTACATTCCCACAAGGAGCTTGCGGAACAACACTAACATCAACTGAGATGTTGCCTAGTGTGTTTGTAAAAATAATATAGCTTGCATCAAATCTTCTATAATATGTACTGACAAGGTACTTCAAAAGCCTTCCCTATTGCATCAACCGTGAGCTAATTTTTAATTTTAGCGACTTGTTCTATATCGAAAGGTATATCGAAAAGGTGATTCTCGGCTGAATCATGTTAGTCCATCCAGAGTTTCGTATATCTTTGCTTCGAAAATGTAGAATTCTCCTCTCGTGATCGAGGAAGGATCGGTTTAGTCAGAATAAGTTGGGCAATGGCGTTATGATATTATCCAGCTATGTTTTTATCCAAGGGTTTGATGTGCATGTCATAACTCTGATTCCGTAATTATGAGATCATGTCCGTGGAGTAGTTTATGAAGGTTGTGCAAGTTCTCTTGTTATCTGTGTAAATATTGCTTTAGATTTAGGCTCGTTCGAGGACGAACGAGAGTTTAAGTGGAGGAGAATGAAACGACCTCGGTCAGTCGTTTCGGAAGCTAGGACTCCGATTGGCGTGCTGATAATTTTAAAATATTCGTAATGTCCATTAGGACATGTCTGTAAAATTTGAGCTAAATTAGACCTCGTTTGGTAGCCATCGGAAGAAGGTTTCAGTTTTTATTGGCGATTAATATTAAAAGGAGATTTTCGAGCTCGGTTTTTGCCGAATGAGCTCCGATTCGAAATCCGAAAGCGCCGTTGGGTTCGTATGATTATTTATGACTTTTGTGAACTTTCGAAAGTGAATTTCGATGTTGTTCGGCTAGTTTCCGCTAAAATGCCGAAAGTTAAATAATTTGACTTCTTTTCATTTAAATTCGCATCTTGAGTTTCGGGAGTCCAATTTGAGATCCGCCTTCGCGAGTATGTTACATATATTTTGTATAACTTGTATGCAAAAGTTGGAATTATTTCGAATATCGCAGGGTACCGTTTTAATTTTCGTCGCGCAAAAAAAAAAAATAAAAGAAAACAAAAAAAAAAAAAAAGAGAAAAAGACAAGAATTACTAAAGTTAGGCGGTGGGTCCTTAGCTTAAAGCTAAGGACCAGGCAGTAGTAGTAGTAGTATGAAAACAGAAGCAATGAACGAAATGAAACAGAATTAGAGAAACGAGAATACGCGGTGGAAAAATGCCAGAAAATGAGAAAAGCGGTCGGGAAAAAAGTAGAATTTTCACCCTGAAACATTCAGGTAATGGTCCTAATATAGTATTTGAGTTTATTACGTGTGTTTAAATATATTTTTGCGGTAAAAATAAGAATAATAGACATCGCCCTAATGACGTAAATTGATAGTTTAAAGGGTCAAATGGACCCCGATAATGAAATTGATTATGTATTCGTGCTCAGTGAGTTATGGGCAACTTATAAATATAATTTATTTGGGATTTGGTTATGTGGCCTTAAACCCTGTATATAGGCCTGGCCTGCGTATTGCGTATGCGAATAGGGTATCAGGTTCCTACCTGGATTGCCCTAAGATGTGAGGAATGAAGCCTTTAGCCTTATGTGATATATTTTTCTGGTTATTGAACACAGTGGGATCGTTTGGCAATGAATCCAAAGGACAAAGCGGTTATTGAGTGGCTGTACTAACTTTGTAACAAGGTAAGTGTTTATATCCATTTCTTTGGAGGCACTTGGCCTCGTGGATTTTCTACCACGTGTTCCTTACGTGTGTAGCTGCCGATAGGCGTACTCATTACGCCTTAGCTTTGGATTTACATTCTATATTATATATTATGTCCTGTTATTGGTATTGCATTGAGGATCTGAGCATGGTACTTTGGCTGTGAGTTGGCATCTACTTCCCGGCTGTCGATGAGAGTCCCGCACCGGTGAAGGGTTATTATTGCATCACATTGCATTCATATGCATTATATGTCATTCATATGCATTACATTGCATATCATATTGGGTGCAGGAGTATTCCGCCCCAGGAGCAGGAGTATTCCGCTCCATTGTATCATATTGAGGGCAGGAGTATTCCGCCCCAGGAGTAGGAGTATTCCGCTCCATTATATTATATCGGGTGCAGGAGTATTCCGCCCCAAGAGAGTGCAGGAGTATTCCGCCTCTGGTTTATATTATATCGGGTGCAGGAGTATTCCGCCCCAAGAGAGTGCAGGAGTATTCCGCCTCTGGTTTATATTATATCGGGTGCAGGAGTATTCCGCCCCAGGAGCAGGAGTATTCCGCTCCAGTTGGTTATCAGATTGGATTCCCCTCGAATGCAGGAGTATTCCGCTTCGAGATGGGACGACGGGCACATGTGACCCTTTGCATCATTTCATTTCATCTCATTTCATACCATTGTGTAGACTTGTGGTACATAACTACTGTTCTGCTTATATGTGCATTGCTTATTTGTCTATATATTTCTGGCTCGTATTCTGGGTTGCGGGGATCGAGTTGTGCGCCGTAACGGTATAAATATATGGACCGGGTTGCACGTCGCAGCAGTATAATTTATGGACCGGGTTGCACGCCGCAACAGGATGAATATATGGATCGGGTTGCACGCCGCAACAGGATGAATATATAGATCAGGTTGCACGCCGCAACAGGATGTATTTCTGATTGTTGATGTGTTCGGGATACCTATATGTTCTGGCTGTATTACGTTCCTGGTTATTGAATAGTTTGCGATTCCATACGTGTTTCTAATTATTATCTGGCTCTGCCTTTTCATAAATTAAATAAGAGAAATCTGGTTTATTTGTTTCTTTTCTCCCTGGCTAGCTATCCTATTCTTTGAGGTGGCTAGTCTGCCCCACTTATTGAGTCCTTTTGACTCACCCTTGTTTGTTGTTTGTTTCTTGTCTATCTATTTCGTTTCGGCAGGTTCGCTCCAGGATTGAGTTCTCCACGTTGTGAAGGAGCCAAGACGACTTCAGCTGTCAGGGTGAGCCAGCTTTTATTCCGGATGGCCACCAGTTTATTGGTTATTATTTTAGTTGCATTTTGCTCCCTTCAGGAGGTATTTGTCTTCTTTTGTACTCTTAGATGTCTAGTCTGGATAACCCTAAACCTAGTATGTTGGGTAGTGAGCTGTAATTTCTTTTGTACAGCTTAGAGGTATCAGTATGTATGTATTTTGGTTTTAAGTCTTGTCCTTATTTGTGAATTGTTATATTTATTTTCCTGATTTAATTGGTAAGGGTTCGCCCGACGGGTCTAGGGGAGGATGTCGGGTGCCCGCACGGCCTAACCGGATTCCGGGTCGTGTTAGAATTATAAAATTAATATGATAATAACCTCGAGATAAAATATGTAGGAGTGATAATAAAGAATAATAAAACTAACATTCCCGCACAGTGTAAAATGTGAAATAGATAATTTCAGGCCAAGTATGTATTAAAAATATATCAAGCTTCATCAACTATCCCAACAAAAAGAAATTACTCCATCATAGAGTATGAAAATATACAAAGGGAATTTAAAAGACTTATAATTAAAACTAGGAGTATTTTACTACTAGCAAAAGAAAGACAAGAGAAAGAGAAACTTCAAAGAGCGATAGCTATTCTATAACTTGGTATCTAACTAAGGGAGAGTTGTCCTCTATTTATAGAAGAATACTTCTTCATTAAGTCTTGAAATGCCAATGGATGAAGATGTGTAGCAAGTTCCTTGCATAATGACATAATACGTAGAGTCTTGAAAAAGGCCAATGATGAATATGTTTAGAAAGTCCTTGCATAATGATAGTCTTTCATTGCTCCTTTATTTGCTTTAATTCCACATTCTTTTATTAAATGTGTAATTCCATATTACCAAAATGTATAATAAGGAGCAAATATTGTAGCCAAGATATGTAACAACTTTCTTGCATAGTGAGGAAGACATGTCATGGACTTCTTCTTGCATACGTAAAACTCTTCTTCCTTTGTTATTTACTTTATTCATGATATATTTCTCTTTCCAAGTATTCTTTTTCTCTGCAAGATTTGTTAGAAAATATAGGAGAATTGAATATATTTATTCATGTTTTTATTTAAAATATATATTTTTATATAAGAAAATACACGAATAAATTATATTCATCAATACACCACCTCAAGTATCTGGGAACATAGGAAAAGATAAAGGGCAAGTGTTGCCTAGCTAAGCAGGAATATCAACGGCAAGTGCTGCCTAGGCAACACTTCAAGTTAGCTGGGAGAATGTGAAAGAGTTCAAAAGCAAGTATTGCCTACGCAATCAAGAGGGGGTAAAAAGCAAGTGCTACCTCTTAGGCATTGCTTACGGTGAAATGGAGCGCGGGGATACATACATCATTTATAAGATTCGTAGGGGTATGTTTGTCCAGAATTTATTCATTAAACCAAGCGGATGTCATTTTTGCTAAAGCATTGTTACGAAGGTAAATAAAAGCGAATCAGTTGCCCCGCTTTCATAGTTGTTTATATAACCCAGCTAATTCTCCATTGGGATTTTTACAAAAATTATAAGGATTATTACAGTAAAAGACAAGAACCACACAAAAATTTATCAACTACGGTCTCTATTTGTGAATCATACCCGAAATATCACTCTTTATGCGAAATAGCAGCCCGCCACAAGTTTATACACTGTAAATATGTATAAATATGTATAGGCCTGGGCATAGAGCTGAGCCAGCTCGCACTCGGCTCGGTTGCCTTTTAGCTCGGCTCGCCTCGGCCCGGTCTCATTTAAAATTTGGCTCAGCTCGGCTCGATTAAAGCTCGATCAAGCTCGGGTCGGTCAAAGCTCGTCTCGACATGATGAGCTTGATTAATCGTGTAACTTTTTCTTTAAAATATAACTTCCATTCATTAGGCTTAATTACAAAAAAATAATAATTAGAAGTCTATGTATTATTTAGTATTTTAATGTAATAGTTAACAATTGATAAATTAATACTTTTATCTTTATTTATGATTATGATCAAAAGGAAAATTTAAATATTATTTTTTATATTATTAAGTATGGGTGGTGCAAGCAAAACTGAGGTTGAGCTAACACGAAGGGAAACGCGGAAAATAACAATGAAATAAAGATAGAAGCAAGACAAATCTTACTTCGATTCAAAAGAACATTGAGGAATTACTCTCAAGCTCGATCGAATCGGAGATCAAGAATCACCTATACTAAGTAACAATCCTCAAGAAGAACAAGCTTCTTGCAAATTGAATGACCAAAGAAGAAGATTGTTCAAACGATTCAACACCGAATAACACAAGTTCTTAAAATCCCACGTCGGGGTTCGGCTCCATCGGAGACTCACAATAGTTACAGCTATGTTTGATCATTCAACAACAACTAACTTACAATGAAATGTAAAGGAGTATATATAGACTACGCTAGGGATAAAACAGTAAATGGTCACAGGTGACCAATAAAAGCAAGCCACGCAGGGCTAAATAAGTGAGTGTTCGGCAGCCTTGGCTTCGGTGCTTGGTTGCTTGTTCGAACATAATTAATGAGTGTTCGGCAGCCTTGACTTCGATGCTCGGTTGCTTGCTCGAACACATTCATTATCGGGCGCTTACTTGACTTCGGACACAGTAATTGTACTGTCCAGCTCTGTGCCGCTCAGCGCCAAGAGTTGGTGTTCGGTCACTTTGTCCTCGGGCATAAATCTGAGGATGTAGCCTTCGGCGCAAGCATTTTGCCATTCTTCCTCCGAACACATGCTTCCTCCCGACCAAGCCAACTGGATATGCATATCATGTAGCAATTTGGCTTGGCTTCGTGTCATTGGCCTTGGTGGATCATTCATTGACTTCGGTGGATTGTCAGCACTTCGGGCTGCATCATCCTCCCCTTCTTGAGAAGATTTCGTCCTCGAAATTGCTTCAGCATCTGTCCCCAGTACTTGGCCTATAACACAAGGAGTTAAGTCAGCAACATTGAAAGTGTTGGACAAATTATACTCACCTGGGAGGTCGATCACATAAGCATTGTTGTTAATCTTGCTCAGAACTTGAAATGGACCATCCCCTTGAGGTGCCAACTTTCCTTTCCTTTGGTTCGGGAAACGCTCTCTTCGGAAGTGAACCCAAACCCAATCTCCCTTTTTTAACTCCAACTTCTTTCGCCCTTATTTCTTTTTCAATGCCTTTTTGGCATAAGCTTCCTCAAGATTCTTCTTTGCCTTGGCGTGCAACTCGAGCAAAGCTTTGGCTCGGTGAGTACCTTCAAATTCAATAATAACATCTCGAGGTAATGGGGTTAGATCAAGTGGAATCAAAGGATTAAAACCGTACACACATTCGAACGGGGTCATATTTATCATTCGATACGCCGTTCGATTGTATGCAAACTCCATTATGAGCAAACGATCAGCCCAGTTTCCGACCTTGCTTTTGGTCATTGCTCAAAGCAAAGATCCCAAGGTTCGGTTAACTACCTCGGTCTGTCCATCAGTCTGAGGATGGTGAGGCGTCGAGAATAATAGTTTGGTGCCGAGGGCACCCCACAAATATTTTCAAAAATGACTTAAGAACTTCGAGTCTCGATCACTCAGTACGTGGCACACCATGCAATTTTAACACATGATTAGTAAACAAGGAAGCAACATGTTGTGCACAATCGCATTTCTTGCAAGGAACTAAGTGAGCCATTTTGGAAAATCGATCCACGACAACGAAGATGCTATCATGTCCTCCCCCCGACCTCTGTAACCCCAACACAAAGTCCATGGATATATCAACCCAAGGTCGATTAGACACAACAACGGGGTATACAAACCATGAGGGTCGGACTTCGATTTAGCTTTCTTGCATGCGAAACAAGCGTTGCAAATCTTTTCCACATCTCGTCATATTTTTGGCCAATGGAACTGCTCGGTTAAGATACCAAGAGTTTTATCGACACCGAGGCTTTTATCGAACAGAGCCTCTACATACTTTCTTTACCAGCTCGGTCAGAGGAGCTGCTACGGCGCTAAAGTCACAAACAAACCTTCGATAAAAACTAGCTAACCCATGGAAGCTACGAACTTGTGATACCGAGGTTGGAGTTGGCCAATCTTTGATGGCTTCGACTTTTGACTCATCGACTTCAACACCATTAGCACTCACAACGAATCCTAGAAAGACTACACACTCGACACAAAAGGCACATTTCTTGAATTTAGCATATAACTTCTATTTTCTAAGCTTATCAAGCACTAACCTTAGGTGTTCGACATGTTCATCCACAGATTTGCTATAAATAAGGATGTCATCGAAGTAAACGAAAACAAACTTATTTATGAACGGTTTGAGCACATGGTTCATCAGTTGCATGAATGTGCTCGGTGCGTTGGATAGGCCAAAAGGCATCACCAACCATTCATAGAGATCGAATTTGGTCTTGAATGCGGTTTTCCACTCGTCTCCGGGTTTCATTCGGATTTGGTGGTAACCGGACCTGAGGTCTATCTTCGAAAAGCATGAAGAACCACTTAACTCATCTAGCATGTCATCTAATCGAGGGATAGGATGACAATACTTTACCGTGATTTTATTGATTGCTCGGCAATCAACACACATTCGCCATGTTCCATCTTTCTTCGGGACAAGGATTACAAGAACGGCGCAAGGATTCAAGCTCTCTCGAACAAGGCCCTTGTTCATCAATTCATCAACTTGCCTTTGGATCTCTTTGGTGTCTTCAGGATTGCACCGATATGCAGGTTTGTTGGGGATTTGTGACCCCGGTACGAAGTCAATTTGGTGCTCGATTCCTCTTAACGGAGGCAATCCACCTGGCATTTCTTCGGGAAACATGTCTCCGAAGTCCTGTAAAACACTTTGTACAGCACTAGGCAAAGGGTTATCGTTAGAGTTCAGAAAGATACCCTTGTGCCGAGGCAAGATACCCTTGTGCACGAGGCAAAGATACCGCTTGTCGATAAAAGCGGGGCAGAACAAAGCCTCTTCATCCATTGTAATCTGTATGGATTTGGATGTTTCAAAGTATGTAGTCCCAATTGTGAAACCAAGATTTGGCTCACTACATTCACACAACTACCCGAATCATTGATCATCAAACAAACTTTCCCCCTCACTCGACATCGGGCATGAAAAAGATTTTCTCTTTGGTTGTCCTCTTCTTCAAGAGTCATGCAGCTCAAATTCCATTGAACTACGAGAAACATTTTCGGATGATCAGCTTCGGCAGCTTCACGACCATCATCATCTTCAACTTGGTCAATCTCCTCAAAATTTTCCTCCTCGGTGTCACTCGCTTGCTCACAGACATCTCCATTGTCGAGCACAAGCATAACTTTGCGAGTTGGACACTCTTTTGCCATGTGACCATAACCTTTGCATTTATAGCACTGAATACTTGAAGCACTAGGAGAATTAAGTTGAACTTTACCTCCCACTTCTCTTGGTTGGTTAACGATCACGCCCGTTTCGAAGGGTTTCTTCGGTTCTCGAACAGTGTTAGCACTTGTGGGATTTAGACTCTTCCATTCTTGTGTCGGTTCAAAGGATTTGAAGTAGTGACTCCTCGGTACCGGTTTGCTTTATCATCCTTAACTCATTTCTCAGCTTCGATGGCAGCATGTAACACATCTTCCAAAGTTTGGTGCACATGTAGCTACAATTGAGATAGCACATCTCGAGCAAAGCCATTTTTGAATCGAATAATGGCTTGCTCATCATCTTCTTCCATAGCAAGGGCCAATCGAATTCTTTCAAACTCATCATGGTATTCTTCAACTGATTTGGACCCTTGTTTCAATTCGAAGAGCTTTCGAAGTTGTTCCTGCCGATATTTGGCGTTCACATACTAAGAATCCATTGCTCTCTTCAACTGCGCCCAAGTGGTGACTTCAGGATAAGCATTCCTTCTTCTCAACCTTTTGTCAGCCTCCCACCACGTTGATGCATATGCCTCGAACGAAGCAATGACATGTGCTGCTTTTCTCTCTTCGGTCATCTCATTGGTTTAGAAGATTCGCTCTAATTTAAGCTTCTAATCAAGATATTGGTCTGGATCACTAGTTCCTCTGAAGGGTGGAATAGTGATCTTGACACTGTTCAAGTTTGAATCTCGAGCACCTCAAATGTATTCGGGATACTCATCATAATAGTCATCAGCCTCACGCCCAATATTTTGATCAACATTTGCGCCTCGGCCTCGTCCTCGTCCTCAGAAATTTCCACGACCTCGTTGAGCTTGACTTCGTTGAACCAACGGTTGCTCATATTCAGGTTCGGCATCGGGAAATTCTCCTTCATCGACCCCTTCATCAACATCCACAACTTTCCTTCGGGCCATAGGAAGTGGTACTCCTTCACCTCGGGGAATGCCCAAGTGTTGATATCCAGCTTGGGGATTGCCTAGTTTTGTTGTTGTACTTGGGGATTGCCCAAGTGTTGTGTAGCTTGGGGATTGCCCATAGCTTCATTTCGAACAACCTCGCTCTTCAACTAATTTTGTTGAACAAGCTCAACAAACAGCTCAGGTTTCATCAGAGTGGAGTTGCTAGTCCTAGCGCCGGACCCAGGTAAGGCCACAGACACACTACCTTGCTCGAGTTGAGCTACTCGAGCACTCACTCCTCTTACTTCGGCACTGATGCCTCGTATCGCAGCCATGAGATCGGCTAACGACATCTCGGGCGCCTCAATGCCCTTTCCTTCGCCTCCATTCCCAGCCATGGTACCTGCACAAATCAAAGACCAAATAAAATGTTAAGGTTAGAAATCGCCTTACACATTCCCTCACCTTTTATGGGTGGCACTCGGGTCCACTCAATTTATGGGTTCGGTTTTGGTCACTTAAGAACTTGTAGCCAATGGCTTCCTCGGTTGATCAACTTCTCTCAGTTCCTTCGAATTTGACAAGTGATACTGTCTCCTTCGGGAAGAGTGAATTGACATGACTCGATGGAACGGACGCTACTTACTCTGCGCTTCGGGAAGTCAAAGAATTTTCTACGAAAGTTGGACTTCGGTCACCCCACGCAGGAGTTCCTATAAGCTCAAATGAGTTAGTACGACCTCGAGTAGAAAGAATTACTCCAGAAATCCACTAAATAGATAAGTGAATACCTAGGAGAATCTACCCTTCGATTCCTCTTTGGAATCCTTTCGAACACACCAACTCTTGTTCGTACAAGAGTGGTCCCTCCTTGGTACATATAGGTTTTACCTTATCCAATTTTCTCTTTTCTAGCCGACAAAATTTCACCTGGGGTTTTGAATGTAACAGCTTTACCCCTTCTTCTTCAATGGAACAGTGACGCTTTTACTCCGGCGTACGGATAAACTTACTTCGTTCACTGACCAAGAATTTTAACAGACTTTGGGTTGCCTTTTCAACTCCGGTATCAACAAAGTCGGAGGAAATCAGTTCAAGATCCCTTTGAGCTAAGATCAAGCTTAACGTCGTCCGTACATTGTTACAATGTAACAAGTTTCCGGCGTAAGGACAAGGCTCAAATTACAGAACTTCAAATTTTTAGGCACAAAACACAACCCAAGAACAATCAAGAACCACCAGTCTTCATCAATAACCACCAAAATGCGACTGGGGTTTGTAACAGCCACCAACACGTCAAAACAGTCCAATAATCTTCGAGAAACCCTAGTCGAAAATCGTGTACGACAGGTGCTTGTTGGAATCAGCAGACGATGGTAAGCAAGAATCAATGGTTATTTGATTCAAACAACCAACAATCAAACCAAAATTTTTGAATTTTTTCTTTTCTACTTTATTTTATTTTATTTTATTTTGGTAAAAAAACCACAGCAACAACAATCAACAACAAGGAAGAAAGATGAAACTGAAAGACACAACCACGAGATAAACGAACTGGATTTGAGGTTGTAAGAACAAGCTCAAACCTTGCTCTGATACCAAGTTGGTGCAAGCAAAACCAAGGTCACACGAAGGAAAACGCAGAAAATAACAATGAAATAAAGATAGAAGCAAGACAAATCTTGCTTCGATTCAAAAAGAACATTGAGGAACTTGTCTCAAGCTCAATCGAATCGAAGTTCAAGATGCACCTATGCTAAGCAACAATCCTCAAGAAGAACAACCTTCTTTCAAATTGAATGACCAAAGAAGAAGATTGTTCAAACGATTCAACACCGAATGACACAAGTTCTTAAAATCCCACGTCGGAGTTCGGCTCCATCAAAGACTCACAATAGCTACAGCTATGTTTGATCATTCAACAACAACTAACTTACAATGAAATGTAAAGGAGTATATATAGACTATGCTCGGGATAAAACAGTAAATGGTCACAGGTGACCAATAAAAGCAAGCCACACAGGGCTGAATAAGTGAGTGTTCGGCAGCCTTGGCTTCGGTACTTGGTTGCTTGTTCAAACATAATTAATGAGTGTTCGGCAGCCTTGACTTCGATGCTCGGTTGCTTGCTCGAACACATTCATTATCGGTCACTTACTTGACTTCGGACACAATAATTGTAGTGTCTGGCTCTGTGCCGCTCAGCACCAAGAGTTGGTGTTCGCTCACTTTTTCCTCAGGCAAAAATCTGAGGATGTAGCCTTCGGCGCTAGCATTTTGCCATTCTTCCTCCGAACACATGCTTCCTCCCGACCAAGCCAACTGGATATGCATATCATATAGCAATTTGGCTTGGCTTCGTGTCATTGGCCTCGGTGGATCATTCATTGACTTCGGTGGATTGTTAGCACTTCGGGCTGCATCAATGGGGACACAAGAAAAAAAGTCGGTTCAGGCTCGGTCAAACTCTAATAAAGCTCAGTTGGGCTCGGCTCGGCTCGGTATGTATAAAGCTCGGTTCTACTTGGGCTCGGTTAGGCCCGACTCGACTCGGCTCGGCTCGGCTCGCTCGCTCGATCCCCAGACCTAAATATGTATAACTATGTATGTGCAAATGCATAAATCTGTATAAATTTTCAGATTTCTCCAGTATTATGGATGTTTATATAAATTTTTAGTTTTTTTGTGTATTTTTGTGTTTCTATCCTTGTCTACACATTTATCTATGTATTTTCATGTATAATTTATTTTTTGGGGGACATTTGTGTATAAACTTGTCGAAAGAAATGATATAGACAAAGTCAACAATATAACTTCAGTGAAATACAAAAAAATAACGACGCTGCCGGCGGGAGAGGGTGTCTGCCGGTGGGCTAATAGCAGGAGAGGGGTGATGTTGGGCGTATATCTTATGTTTTGGCGTCGATTTGTTATAGATTTTGTGTTGTTTTCATTGTATTATGTGCCCAGCAATGATTGATTTGAGGTAAAATACTAATTTGAGGTGTTTAAATATTTTAGGAGCAAAATGAAGGAAATTGGAGTGTGAATTGTACAAGAACAAGGAAGAAGCAGCGCATACAGCCTTCCATGCTTGGCATGCTTGGCTGTATGGCCTAGGAAGAGTGAAAAGTTGAAGAAAACAAAGACTAGCAGCGCATATAACCATGAGCGCGAGGCATGCTCGGCTGTATGCGCCGAAAAACAGTTCTAGAGTAGCTTGGAAAGGCAAAAAACGCGGGCCACTTAGAATATTCTGTATAAAAATCCTTGTAAACATATTTTTAGAGAATTATGTACTTTTGGAGGCAAGAATGATTGTAGAGGCTAGAGCATTAAAGATTCATCACTTGAGTTGTAAATCTTCTTCCATCTTGATTGTTTCATGACTTTTAGATTATTTAGTGAGAAAGCTATCTTGTCTATGAGTAGCTAAACTTTTATCAGATTGAGTTATTTATTTAATTCTGCTCTGAATTACTTGATTTCCTGGCCAGTTGTTAAGTACTATCCATGAACCTAAGGTTGAACTCGAAAGTGGGAACCGTAGGTTGCTATAAAATTAAATAAAGCGTGTTACCGTACCTGGGAATCGGGGAATAGTTTCGCGGTTAGGATAGAAATATACCTAACAGGCACGCTTAATCAGTATACAGGAGAAACACATGCATTCTTGTTAACTCTAATTCCATAGACATATAGGCGTTAAGGTAGCTTGAATAGGCGAACAGGGTATCGAAAGAGATGTGTGAGTATAATCAACCCTATGATTAGCAACTCAGATGAATAAAGTTCATTCAATTAGCGGAGGAGTGCAACTGGATTGGTGAACGTCCCATAATCCTGAAATATTTCCCCTCACTGTTATCTAAAACTCTTGAATTGTCTTGCATTCAATTCTTACTTCAATTACTTTTAGTTAATTATTTTAATTAAACACACTCGAAATTTGGTTGAACTCTCTTGGACAATATTTAAATTAAAATTTTTCTAGTTAATAGTTAATCGATAGTCCTCGTGGGAACGATACTTTCTTATCACTTTATTACTTGATCGACCGCGTATACTTGCGTGTACATTTGGAGCGGCAAGTTTTTGGCGCCGTTGCCGGGGACTAAGATTTAATTAATTTCTAGATTAGCTTTTATTTGTTATTTGTTCAAGATTAATTGTTGTTCTAGTTGTCTTTGGGTGTTTCAGATTTTGGCTTGAATGCAAATGAGCAAGAGTGGTGATAAACTCTACACTTTTGAACTTGAACCTGAAAGACTTTTTCACAGGCTAAGGAAGGAGGCCAGACTCAAAGCAAAGCTAGAGAAAATCTTTATTTCTGAACCTGCAAAGATGACTGAAAGTCAAAACCGCGCCATACTGGATGTGGCCAGACCCATTCTTGATAACATGGCCAAAGCTATTGTGAGGCCCACCACTACTGGTAAATTTGAGCAGAAAGAGAGTATGATCCGACTCTTCCAGTGTAATGGTCAGTTCGCGGGCTTATCACATGAAGATCCTCAACAATACATGAAGAATTTCTTGGAGATCAGTGACACTTACAAATATGTAATGTGTCGGATGAATATATACGGCTGACTATATTCCCATTCACTTTGCTGGGTGAAGCAAAGAAGTGGTTCTTGATCTAACCACCGAACTCCATTAACTCTTGGAATGAACTGGCAAAAAAGTTTTTGATCAAATCTTTCCATCGGGCAAGACTGCAAAGATCAGAAGTGAGATAGTGTCATTTAATCAGAGTTCATCAGAGGAGATAGGTGAAGCATGGGAAAGGTTCAAGGTATTGTTGAGAAGTTTCCCACACCATGACCAATCGAAAGAGGTATTGGGACATATTTTTGTTGAGGGACTCCAATCGCATAGTAAAATCTTGCTGGATGCTTATTGTGGCGAACCGAGTCTAGAGAAGTAGTATGATGAGCTAGAGATCATTCTTAACAAAATTTCAGAAGGAAGTCAACATTATCAAGGTGACTCATGCAGAGGCAAAAATCTCAAGTTAGATGGAAAGATGGAAGTGGATGTACTGACAGCTATGAGAGCTGAAATGTAAGTAATGCAACACTCTGTTAAGCAGCAACTTGATGCAGTACTAGTCCAGGTAAGCAAGCCGCAAGCTTCATCTGAGGTTCAACAAGTGCAATCGACTTCATTCTGTGATGTGTGTGGTGGAGCTGATCATATAGGTAATGTTTGCCCGGACAACCCAGAGTCAGCATATTGCGTAGGTCAGCATAGTAGGGGCTTCAATTAAAATCCTTAGTATGGCAATACTTACCCGTCTAACTTTCGTAACCACCCTAATTTCTCATGGGGCGGTAATCAAGGTGGGCAAGGCAGCAGACAACCTCAAGTTAATACTCAGCAAGTGCAGAATCCACCGCAGCGGAAACAGCCTGAAACGTCAGAAATAGAGGCAATGATACAACAACTGGCTGTTGATCTTAATCAGAAGATTACAACTCTCCAACAGAACCAGGACACTGCCATTCGCTCTTTAGAAATACAAATGGGACAGTTAGCTAGCAATCAAAATACAAGGCTACTTGGTGCATTGCCAAGCAATACTGACCCCAGTCCCAAGGAACACGTGCAAGCAGTTTCATTAAGAAATGTGAGAGAGCTGGAAGAATTGCCAAAGAAGCCAAAGCAATCACACTCTGACAAAGAAAAAGAAGCTGAGCCAGTAGTCGAAGTCGAGAAGGAGGTAGAAAAGTAAGAGGCAGTGATTGCTGCTAAACCACCACCTCCTTTTCCTCGAAGGTTGCAAAAGAATCTACAGGATTCCGCAGTCACAAAGATCTTGGGCATACTCAGTCAGACTAGTATCAATATTCCACTGGTAGACGTGCTCCGAGGAAATCCAAAGTATTCCAAGTACATCAAAGACATAGTGTCATCAAAGAGGAAACTCAATGAATTTGAAACTGTGGCACTTACTGAAGAGTACACATCCGGGGTTCAGAACAAACTCCCACAAAAGTTGAAGGATCAAGGTAGTTTCATGGTGCAATGCAAACCCGGAGGTAAGCTGTACACGAAAATCGCGGAAGAAACAACAAGAAATAAAGATAGAAGCAAGACAAATCTTGCTTCGATTCAAAAGAACAGTGAGGAACTTATCTCAAAGCTCGATTGAATAAAGGTTAAGAATCACCTATACTAAGCAACAATCCTCAAGAAAGACAACGCTTTTTGCAAATTGAATGACCAAGAAAAAAATGTTCAAACGACTCACACCGATTGACACAAGTTTTTTAAAATCCCACGTCGGGGTTCGGCTCCATCGGAGACTCACAATAGCACTTGCTATGTTTGATGATTCAACAACAACTAACTCCTACAAATGAAATGCAATAGAGTATTTATAGGCTACGGTAAGGATAAAATAGTAAATGGTCACAGGCGACCAATAGGAGTAAGCCAAGCAGGGCTGCCTAATGAGTGTTCGATTACTCCCTCAACCGAACACGTGACTTCAAACACTTGAGCTCGAGTTTCTTAACTTTGGTGCTCGGTTTCTCAACTCAGCTCATTCTTGACATTGATCGCTCTTCCTTTTGGTTATGTTCTTTTAGTTCGGCGACGATGCTGAGTGTTCGGATGGGGTTCGGTCACTCCCTCTCTTGAACTCAAGCTTGTAGATGAAGCCTTCGGTTATTGAGCTCGGGTACTCAACTTCAGAGTAGTTGCTTTCCTTCGACCAAGCCAAGTGAATGTGAACATCGTGCAGCAGCTTGGCTTGGCTTCGTGTCATTGGGCTCGGTGGATTGAACACTTGATCAGCACGTGTTCGGGCTGCATCATTTCACCATTCCTATTCGTGTGGGCAACATAGCAGTTGGTCGAGCCCTTTGTGATCTAGGGGCTAGCATAAATTTTATGCCATTGTCTGTGTGCAACAACTGGGTCTTAGTACTCCAAAGCCAACAAAGGTCTCACTTTAGTTAGCTGATCGGTCTACTACTTATCTTGAGAGGGTGGTTGAGGATGTATTGGTTCAAATTGGTCAATTTATTTTGCCCGCTGATTTTGTCATCCTGGATTATGAGGGAGATAAGGAAGTTCTTATCATCTTTGTACGGCCTTTCATAGCCACTGGTGATGTTGTGATCCGTGCCCGAGAGGGAAAAATGACAATGAAGGTGGATGATTAGATAACAGTTTTTAATGTGTACAAGGCTCTAAAAATTCCCAACCATCATGAAGAGTTGTCCATGATCACAATGAGTGACCCAGAGGATAAGTCGAGTGATCCAGATGATTATGCTAATGATGATTTGCATCGAGCACTGATGTTGGGAGAAGAAACTAGTGAAGATGCTGATGTAGATGAGATATTGCAGCTTTTAGACTGCTCTTGTGAATTTATTATGGGATTTTCCAAGTTTGAGCCTCTAGATAGATAGCTAGGGCCACCACCCAAGCCATTTATTGAAGAGGCGCCCAAGCTTGAGCTCAAACCTTTACCTGCTCATCTTCGTTATGCTTATTTGGGACAATCTGACACTTTACTTGTGATTATTCCTTCTCTGTTGTCTGACCTGCAGGTAGAAAAGTTGTTGAGAGTGGTACGAGAGCATAAGAGGGCTATTGGTTGGACCATAGCTGATATCAAGGGTATAAGCCCGGATTTTTGCATGCACAAGATCTTTATGGAGGAAGGATACAAGTCAAGTGTGGAGCATCAACTGTTGACACCCAATTTTATCCCGAAAATTTCGGTTAAAGTATAATTATTTTAAAATTAAAATTAATATTAAAAAGTTAAAAGTAATTGATGAGTTTTGAAAGAAAAGGATAAAATTGCAAAAGATAGCCTAATTTCTATCCCACCTTTGCAAATCCCTTATAAACTAAAAAAAAAAAAAAAAAACTCAACCCGATATCAGTTTCCCCAACCCGTTTTTCCCTTCCCCCAGTCCAAATCCCTAACCCGACAATTGAAATTCCCCTAAAATTTTCAACAAATCAGTCCAAAAAATGGTCCCCCCTCCAGCTCATCCTCAATAGTACGAAGGCTTATCCATTTAGAGCCGTTGGAAGGATCGTTCGGGTATTTCTCACCCATTTGAAGAACCCTAAATAGGACCGCTATAAATAGAAGAGGAGAAAGAGGGGGATTCAGTTTTGGAACAGCGGTGAGAGTGGATTTTAGCCAAGAAAACATAGGGAAGCATCAGCCGAGAACAGTTAAAAGTAGCAGCAATATACATACATAATCTTTACAAAGATATAGTGATTACATATTTTTGGTTTGATTTACATTGTCGCTTTTATATTTAAGTCGCTGCCATTCAAGTCGTCGACCTCGTTCGAGTCTCCGCGTTTGTTCGAGTCGAATTAAGATCCCTCGCTCTTTGTTCACTGCCCTGAGAAAGGTAATTTTCTTCACTGTTCACTTTGTTTTATAGCTGTTTATTTGAATAGGAATAAAAGGTTCTTTCAGCACATGACTTGAATGTGTAGCTCATTTTGATTGAGTTTTGGTGTTTAGTTCGCATATTAAGGGATTGAGATGCTGTTTTAGGTTTGAACAATAATGTTTATATTAAAAAGACTGTTTTGATAAATATTTAGTATGTAAAGTTTGAATCTTGTCACCTATTAGAATCAGTTTCAATAAGTAGACTGTTTCCTTTGCTTAACTTATCTCGCATTGAACCTGCTTATGTTTGAATGCATTTTTTTTGGCTTTGCATTTGATGGAGTTCTGTATATCTGTTGATGGATGTTATAGAGGAGGTATAGTGGTTCAGGTAGCTGCAGCCTGGTCCTGTTTCTGTTCAGGTTTTGGTGCAGGTTGTGAGGGTTATATGCAGGGGTGTGCAGAGGTGTGTGTGTGTAGGTGCAGATGGTTATGTATGCGTGCAGGTTGTATGTGAAGGTCTGAGGTTCAGAGTTGTATGCTAGCTGGTCCTGGATGTTTGTAGGCTGTTTAGGCAGGTCTGGAGGTGATGTTTAAGTTGCTTGTAGAGAAGCAGGGGTTCAGGGAAAGCTGAATTTAATTCAAGGGCCTGTGTGTGTGTGCAGGTCTTGTTTGCCTAGAATTTAGGAGGATACAGGAGTTTTTAGTGATTGCAGATAGTTTGTTCAGGTGTCTGGAGGGCGAAAGGAGTTTGTTTCATGGTTTGTAGGTGTTTGAATGAGGTTGGTTCTCTGTTTTATCAGATGAAGGGTTGTTCTTAGTTCCCTATTTGCGTGTAGGGATTTGTATGTGGTGTATGCAGTTCAGCAGGTTGTGAGAAAGGATTGTTTCCGTGGGATAGTGCAGGTGCGTGTTGGTGTCCTAATGATTGTTGTAGGTGCTGAAAAGGCCTGTTCTTGTTTGTGTGCTTGTGTGCTGATGATTAGAGGAGGCAGGTTATGAGAAGAGGCTGCAGGTCTGAGCCTGTTCTTAGTTTGTTGTTTGAATGAGGGAGAAAGGGCAGGGTTCTATTCTGTTGTTCTAAGTGTGTGAGGGTTGTTCTTAGGTGATTAGTTGAATTGTTGTTTTGGAGGATGTGTGAGAAGTTTGCTAGTGAATGGAGCTTATCGCTAGTTGCTAATTTCATAGTAACTTGTCCTTTGACATTGTTCCCTCTCTGTGTACTTTAAAGAGTTCATGTTGAGTAAGTTATAGCATGAAATCATGTTTTTTTAGTGTTAAGTTGCTTTAGTTTTGTTTTAAAAGAGAAAGGTATTTGATTCTTACTTAGGGAGTTTCAATTTTTAAAGTTATTTAAGTGAAGATCATGTTTGAAATTTTCAAAGTTCTTCTATTAATTCATCAGGTTCTTAAATCCTATTTTTGGAGCAGCATATGGCTGCTACATGTTAACTAATGTGTTAAAGCTGCTTACTTTTAATGCTCGAATTGTTGTGCTGGACTTTTATAGAAATTGGTAAAGTGTTACCAATATAAGTTTACATAAAGTGTAGCTTAACATTCATAGAGCAAGTGAGCTACTTATCAGTTGTGACCAAGAAAGTGAAATTCATCAAGAAGCGGATAGTTAAAGGTCATGCTACAACTCTAGACTATACCTAAAGCGAGTTAATGTAACCGCCTTGATCAATTCTGGTATCAAAGATTGTTGATTCCTTCATCAAATAAAGTTGATAGTTGATTCCTTACCCCTTGTTTTATTAAAAAAAAGTAGACGTTTGTCATTCTGTTACTTGGCTGCATGTTCACTATTATTCCACGAAGTTTTGTACTTAATAAAAAAATTTCTCTGATGCAAATTTTGTACTCTTTTTTCTTTTATTTGATTGCTAGTTATGTGTGAATCAATTTCCTAATCGTTTCTCTCTTATTCTGTGCATAATACCATCTGCGGGAGTTTATTTTCAATCTTGGGATCGAGTTCGGCTAACTCACAAAATGGGGATGGCTTATTGGCATTGGAGTTGCATTTGGGGTCAAGACTCGCGCTCAAGTTTTTAAGACTTTAGAAAATTCAGAAATTCAAGGCTCGTTTCGCGAGTTTGCTTTCCGGGTTCTATCTCTTAACTCTTATCCTCTTTTTCCCTTTAGGATATTTACGTAAATTTTGTAGAATAATTTATTAGTAATTTATTTATGAGTAATATTGGATTATTTGCATGGCTATTTTACTTTATGTTCATTACCTTTTAATTTTGAGTTGTTATTTAATTTATTGCAAATCAGGCCATTTAAGCAAATGCGTGCCAAATTTTATAAATTTTCAAAACCACGCATAATAATGACTATAAGGAAAGACTTCTATCTTATTGATATGAAGTAGTTTCTTTAAAAAGTCGAAATTTATAATGAAGTTTAATTAACTTCTAAATGTCCCGAAACAACTTTGCAAAAAGCGACTTGAAACCTAAAGTTCCATCTTATGATAAGAAACTCGGATTTTAAAGTTGAAATTAAGCAAGTGCCATTTATGCACTGTCACATACGAGTTGGCAAAGAAATTAGGATGATTAAATCGCTCCTTTTTCAAAAGAAAATGCGCTTTTATTTTACTTTATTTTATTTTACAAATAGTTAAAGCTTTCAAATAAATTTTAAATCTTTTGAAAACTTGCTAAATTTAATTAGTTGAATTAATTAATAGTTCAATTAATTATTTTTAGAAAAAGCGCATAAATAGTGCTTGCAAATATTTTGGAAACCTGTCGGATTAACTGGTTTTTAACGGAATTTCGAAAGTGCCTTAAAAACCTTCTTTCTAAATTAGCAAAACCTCTTACCTTTAGAATCTCTTAATGAAAGACCGTTTTTTATAAAAACGGAGTTTTGCACGCATTTACTTATTTGGTTCCCTGTTTTTCCTTAAATTGAGTGGCGACTCCAAAAAACTCCAAAAGAGTTAGTCCATTCAGTTGATATTCCTAAATTTAGCCCCTCGGGGTTAATTTTTTTAGGGGTTCAACATCAACGTCGCCTCAATCCAATCATGAAAGATGTTGTAAAGAAAGAGGTCATTAAATGGTTAGATGCAGGTATGATTTTTCCTATCTCTGACAGCAAGTGGGTAAGTCCAGTACAATGTGTCCCTAAAAGGGGAGGGATGACAGTGGTGCAAAATGAGAATAATAAACTTATCCCCACAAGAACTGTTACGGGGTGGAGGGTGTGTATTGATTATAGAAAATTGAATAAAGCCACCCGAAAGGACCACTTTTCCCTCCCCTTTATTGATCAGATGTTAGATAGGCTAGCTGGTCAAGAGTAATACTATTTCCTTGATGGTTACTCTGGCTATAACCAGATATGGATTGCTCCCGAGTACCAGGAGAAAACTACTTTTACATGCCCTTACGGTACCTATGCCTATAGGAGGATGCTATTCGGGCTATGTAATGCGCCTGCGACTTTTCAAAGGTGTATGATGGCTATTTTCACTATTATGGTGGAAAAGTTTGTCAAAGTTTTTATGGATGATTTTTCTGTCTTTGGTTCTTCCTTTGATGCTTGTCTAACTAATCTTGGTCTAGTGCTTGCTAGGTGTGAAGAAACTAACCTTGTTTTAAACTGGGAAAAATGCCATTTCATGGTTCGTGAAGCTGTAGTTTTGGGACACGAGGCATCCAATGCTGGAATTGAGGTTGAAAAGGCGAATGTAGAGGCGGTTGAAAAATTACCTCCGCCTACGTCTGTGAAGGGAGTCCGAAGTTTTGTCGGACATGTTGGCTTCTATAGGAGGTTTATTAAAGAAGCAGGTTACTTGAGAAAGAAGCAGCATTTGTGTTTGATGAGGCCTGTCTGAGGGCCTTTAACGAGCTGAAAGAGAAATTGGTGTCTGCACCAATAGTAGTGGCTCCCGATTGGACTGCACCATTTGAATTAATGTGTGATGCTAGCGATGTCGCTATTGGTGCAGTCTTGGGGCAAAGAAGGAACAAAGTGTTCCATTCCATTTTCTACACCAGCAAAACTCTCAATTCCGCCCAATTGAATTACACAGTTACTGAAAAAGAGTTGCTGGCAGTAGTATATGCCTTTGACAAGTTTCGGGCATACTTGGTTGGAACCAAAGTTATTATTTACATAGATCATGCAACAATCATGTATTTAATTGATAAAAAGAATGCTAAGACTCGACTAATTCGTTGGGCGTTATTGTTGCAGGAATTTAACTTGGAGGTCCGGGACCGTAAGGGAACGGAAAATCAAGTAGCTGACCACCTATCTAGGTTGGAAAACCACAAGCATGTGGATGAAAGAGGTTTGATCAGAGAAACCTTCCCTGATGAGCAACTTTTTGCCATCACCAATCACTCGGACCAATGGTATGCTGACTATGCCAACTATTTGGTAAGTGAGGTAGTGCCACCACATCTGACTGCATAGGGTAAGCGTCGGTTTTTCTATGATGTGAGATTTTATATGTGGGATGATCCGTTTTTGTTTAGATTGTGTGCAGATCAATTGGTGAGAAGATGCATTCCTGAGGAAGAGACGGAGGCCGTTCTACAAGAGTGCCATGCATCTCCTTATGGGGGTCATCATGGTGGTGACAGAACAGCCGCCAAAGTACTTTAGTCTGGGTTCTATTGGCCGACACTATTCAAGGATGCTCACGCTTTTGTAAAGAAGTGTGATCTGTGCCAAAGAAACGGCACAATCACAAGGAAGCAAGAGATGCCTCTGCAAGGCATTCTAGAGGTGGAGATTTTTTATGTGTGGGGGATCAACTTCATGGGTCCCTTCCCCTCGTCGAATGGTAACAAGTATATTTTACTGGCGGTGGATTACGTGTCTAAGTGGGTAGAGGCTGTTGCTCTTCCTACCAATGATGCGAAGGCGGTAGTGAGTTTTGTCAAGAAGAACATTTTCACCAGATTTGGAACTCCGCGGGCTTTGATTAGTCATGAAGGTACACACTTCTGCAAAACATTTCTAAACAACCTTCTATCTAAGTACGGGGTCAAGCATAAGGTCACACCACCTATCATCCGCAAACTAGTGGGCGAGCTGAGGTGTCCAATAGAGAGGTGAAGCAAATTCTTGAGAAGACTGTCAGTGCTAATAGGAAGGATTGGGCCACCAAGCTCGATGATGCACTATGGGCATATAAAGCAGCTTATAAAACTCCAATTGGGACTTCACCTTACAAGTTGGTTTATGGAAAAGCATGCCACTTACCGGTCGAGCTTGAGCACAAGGCCTATTGGGCGATTAAAAAGCTAAATTTTGATATGGAATTGGCGGGTAAGAAGAGATTGTTGCAACTCAATGAACTTGATGAGTTTAGGTTGCACGCTTATGAAAACGCCAAGTTATATAAGGAGAAGATTAAGCGGTGACATGACAAGCGCATTCATCACCGTTACTTTGAGCCGGGCCAACTAGTTCTTTTATTTAACTTCAGGTTGAAGCTTTTCCTTGGTAAGCTCAAGTCGAGGTGGTCTGGTCCGTTTGAAGTTGTTAAGGTGATGCTCCATGGAGTAATTGTATTGCGGGCTCCGGGTTCGGATAAGTTGTTTCTAATGAATGGGAAAAGAGTAAAGCGATATTGGGGAGGTGAAGTGGATAGGCTTAAATCCTCCATTTCTTTGATCGACCCTTGAAAAGGGATGTGATTGTCGTGCCGCGACATTAAATCAAGCGCTTCATTGGAGGCAACCCATGTTTTATCGTTTTTCATGGTTAGTTATCCGTATTTTCATTTAAAAAAAAATAGAAAAACAAAATAAAAGAGCAAAAAGAGTTTAAAAATTTAGTGAAGTTCATGTGTTTGTTCATTTTTACAGGTTCCCGAGGCTCGAAAACAGTTAGAACAACGAAAGTGGCCTGTCCCAGACATAACAGAAGCAGAATTCAAAAAGTCTAGAGCGTACAGCATTGATCGCATCGCATGGCAGCCTGTATGCTACTTATTTTCGTAACACAAATCAGAGGCAGTGTTGCAGCACCATCGCGTGCTACACTGTTTGATGCTGAATTACATAAAACAGCACTCCATGCGCCGCATGCTTCACTGTATGTGCGATTAGTTTGAAAAAGAAAAGAAAAAACAGAAATAGTATTGCAGAGGAATCGCGCAGGGGATTGTATCCTGGTATGTTCCTTTAATTTTGCTGCTTATACAAACACAACAAACACAAAACAATAGAACAAAAGAGAAAAAAAGAAACAGAGAATAGGAAAAGAACAAGAACAGAACCACTCTTCTTCTTGTCCTTTCTTCACGCAAAAAACAAAAACACAGCGGCTGTGATTCAAAAGTTCCAGGTATGAGCTTCTTCTATCTCTCGTTCTCTTTTCTTTCGCTGCCTCTCCCAGTCGCCTTTAGCACTGTTGGTACAGATTTCCCCACTCGTTCCCTTAAGACAGTTTTAAACTTCAAATCATGGTGAAATTTGGTGTAAATTCTATAGTTTTTGCTTGGTATCTATTGTGGGGAGTGCGGAGAAGCATTGTAATCATTGAAGTTGATATTCCCAGGAGTTGGGAGGGTTCAATTCGAACCAAATAGGCCTACCATAGGCTGCTCAAAGTTACGGTCACAAGGTGTTCGATGAAATTCTCCAATGAAAATTTATAGCATTCGGCGAAGTCTGAGTAACCGAATCAATCATGGGGCATAAGTTGAACATAAATTTGTTAGAATTATAGCTTGGGGTCGATGTTTAAAGTGTTTTCACTTGAACAACACTGATTGCACATTATTCACACATGACGACTGTCGTTTTGCACATTAATCGAGCGAGCCGCTGCCCCCATTATGTAATTCATGGGCTGTTGTAGTTGTTTTGCTTAAGATAATATTTTTCCATATTTTTGGGATGAAGAAGAGCATAAGTGTGGGGTGTATGAACCCCGTTTGCACACTTTGGCGATTTTTAAACATGATAATTGTTTCAAATAAAGAGGTGCACCTCGAGGGAAGTTTGAGTACCTCGCGAATGACACCATGAGTATACTATGAGCATAAATTGATTGAATGTGAAATACACTTGAGCTTTAAGTGTGGGGTGCGTGTGCACCAATGTGAATTTAATGCAAAGCTTGAATTGGACGAGTTTCTAGCTATTTTAATGAACTCGGGTGTGCTTTATTGGCTAATTTATATTGTTTTGGTGCAGGTATTTCATTACACAATGGTTGGTGCCCAACCACCGCGGAATCAACCAGAGGGCAAGGATAAACGGGAGCAACGCTCAAAGAGGAAACAAGATACACCTGCCCCGGAAGTGGAAGAGGAGAATGCTAGCTTGAGGTCATGCCTTTAGCGAAGAAGAGATTCGCTCGAAGTGCCCGGACCACCCCCACTCCTCAGGTTGTCACGGGTAAGAGGAAATCAACCAATGTGAAAGAAAAGCCAGTGGTGATCCATGAGGGTGGTGCTTCTAAACCACCGGCTAAGAAGAAAAGAGTAGTTCAAGGCAAAGGGAAGAAACCAATGGAGCAGGATGATGAGGACGACGAGCAGGTTGATGATGATGCTGAAGATGAGTACATTCCTATTCCAGTGCCTGAGGACATTCCGTCCACGAGTAGCCCTATTGACAAATCATTATGGAAGGACACATTGGAGAGTGAGAATACATACATAGCATACCATTGGATCGTCAAAAAGCAGATCACGCAAGCAAGGCCATTGAACTATCATGCTTGTGAGAATGCTTGCCCAGCTATTCTGGATGTTGTGAAAGACAGGAAGTAGGACAGATTTATGCAAGGTCCCAAGTGCAAGGCAGACATTACTGCTGATCAAGAATTATACGCTAACAGGGAGAATGCGAAGAGCAGCATAGTGCGGATTAGAGAGGCTGAGGTCGATATCTCTGCCAGAGCCACTAATGCATACTACAGGGCTAATGAAGTGGCAATGGATGACTACAAGAAGATGCTAGAAGATCCGGACTTTGAGGATGTCATTCAGGTATTGTGTGACTCACCAGCTGTTACTGATGATAGTGAATCCTCAAAGCCTGCATGGTTGCACAACACTAAGAGAAAATATGCCACCTTACCAAAGAAGTTCATGTCTAGGGAGAGTAGATCTTGGTTAAACTGGGTGTCTAACGGAATAATGCAAGCTGATCACCAGACAAATGTCCTTCAGGAAAGAGTGCTTCTTATTTATGCTTTGATGACTGGGATAGTGTTTAACTTGGGTGAGCTCATGTATGAGTAGATGGTGCGTACTCGGAAGGAGAAGACTTTGAAGTTGTATTTAGTGCACACTTTGACGGCTCTGATGAGGAAGCACGGGGTCCCCTTCTATATGGGTGATGATCTTTTAGAGGTACCCATAGCGCATGACATTACATCGGTGCATGACCCCGTTCCGGTCAAAGAGGATAAGAGATCTACGTCAGAGCGACTGGAGGGATTTGAGGCCGAGCTGGCCAAGTTGAGAGAGAAGCAACGGGCCGAGCTGGCCCAGCTGAGACAGGAGCAGGCGGCTCGAGACACCCTGATGCAGAGTACACTAGCAGAGATCCTTGCTTCTATTCAGAGTACCAGAGTGACGCGTTCCATTGGCGTCAAGACTGAGGCAGAGTGCAGTCACGAGGTTGTGGATTTGAGTGCTACTGATGGCACTTCTACAGAGCCAGCTCCGGCTACTGACACTACCATGGAGGGGTCGCTGATTGATGCTATGGATGCCGCTGGCACTACATCTTTAGATCCCTCCACTGCTTTGACCGCGAATTCAGACCGGTCTGTAGCACCTCCAGACTCTGCAGTTTGAGGGAGCTTTATTGATACTCACTCTTGTTCATTATTTTTGTATTTGTGCAGTGGGGACCATGCATTATTTTAAGTGTGGGGTGGGGTATCATGACTTGTAATTGTATTTTTACTACTTTTATTTTAATTTTTAGATTAGTGGCATAATCCTTGAGTTTTCTTCAAGCCACGGTTCTTTTCCGAGGATTCCTTTTGTTTTGAATCGGGTGTTTTTAGATAAAAATAAAAAAAAATATTTAACATACAAAAAAAATTAGGAAATAGGAGTAGCTAAGTGGTAAGGACCTGTGCTTTCTTTGTGAATTATTCGATACTATCATATTCAGTCCTTTACATGCAAGTTGAACTTTCCTAAAGATTTTTGGTGTGAGTTATGTATTGGATTGATAGTCAGTCTTGTTAGTGACTCTTCGGCTCAGGTTTCTGACTCTGAGTGCTGACCGAATAGCATGACTTATCTGGCTTGTTTTTGTTAGGTGTTGGAATTGTTCCGTCTTGAGTAGTTCATGTGCCGTGAGTGGTGAGGTACTTGTATTTCTTCTCGTGCTTGCATTATTGGTCTAGAACTTGCCCCACGTGTGTTCAAAGCGAAATCTTAGGTTTGCTCTAGTCGGGAGATGATAAATGCGTTTTTTTATAAGCCCTTCTTTTGTAGCCTTGATTAGCCTACCCGTTCATATATATCCCTTGTAACCCCTTTTGAGCCTATTAGCCTTTTTGTTGACACCCACATTACAAGACTATTCCTTTTGTTCGTAATTATCCTCTTTCTGAACCCTTACTTCTTAGAGCACTTTAATTGAAAATACTCTTGTGTGTGGAGCTGTGGTTGGAGAGGTTTGGTGGCTTTTGAGTGGAGTCAATGAAAGGAAAAATTATGGTATTTTGAGGAAAAGTATATTGGCAAGGTTGAAGAAAAAAATTTGAAAAAAAAAATAAAAAGAGAAAATAAAGAAAGCAAAAGAGAAAAAGTTCTCAATCCTTGCTAGTGTTGGGCAAAATTAAAGAAAAATACTTAAAGTGAGAGGAAAGTTTTTGGTTGATGTTCGGGTGGTAACTTGGTTGGTTTTGTGAAGAGTTGAGCTATAAAAATTGAAAGTGATATATTAAAGTGCTTAGGGAGGTAGTCACTGTTTTAACCATATATCTCATACCCATCCTTTAGCCTACATTACAACTCTTAAAGTCCTAGTTAATCCTGAATAGGAACGAGCCTACATTAGTAGAGTCCTACACTACGGGCAAGCCTATGGTACCATTGTGCGGCGCTTGAATTTCTTTGTGAGTGTGAGAGAATTCTTTCTATCTTAAACGTCTCTTATAATTCATTTGATATTTTTTGTGTGATTGGAACTAGACTTTGATTGGTGAGGGCAAATGGATTATGAGAGGTCGGAGCTTTTATTAGGCCCTAATCTTGAGCGAGCGGGCATGTCGTGAGTAAGTTGGTATGAGGAGTCGTTTCTTGAGGCTTGGATATTGCTACTTGATTGCTTTAATAATCCTTATTTTCTAAATGTGTGGTATGTAAAGATGGGGAAGTTGTGTGCTTGTATTTTGGTGGCTAATTGTTGGTATCAACCTATTTCATAGATGCGCTTCCTTGAAGTTCTTGAGTTGGTTGGATGAGATCTATTGAGTACAAGTGTGTTGGGTTTGTTTGTTCGGGGACGAACAAAGTTTAAGTGTGGGGTGTTGATGTTGGGCGTATATCTTATATTTTGGCGTCGATTTCTTATAGCTTTTGTGTTGTTTTCATTGTATTATGTGCCCAACAATGATTGATATGAGGTAAAATGCTAACTTGAAGTGTTTGAATGTTTTAGGAGCAAAATGAAGGAAATTGGAGCGTAAATTGTACAAGAACAAGGAAGAAGCAGCGCATACAGCCTTCCATGCTTGGCATGCTCGGCTGTATGGCCTGGGAAGAGTGAAAAGTTGAAGAAAACAAAGACTAGCAGCGCATACAGCCATGAGCGCGAGGCACGCTCGGCTGTATGCGCCAACAAACAGTCCCAGAGCAGCTTGGAAAGGTTAAAAATGCGGGCCACTTAGAATATTCCGTATAAAAATCCTTGTAAACATATTTTTAGAGAATTACGTACTTTTGGAGGTAAGAACGATAGTAGAGGCTAGAGTATTAAAGATTCATCACTTGAGTTGTAAATCTTCTTCCCTCTTGATTGTTTCATGACTTTTGGATTATTTTGTGAGAAGCTATCTTGTCGATGAGTAGCTAAACTCTATTATTCTAGGGTTATGGGTTAACCATGAAAGTTGTACTCTGAAGTTGATTGAATTCTATTAAATTTATCAGATTGTAGTTGTTTATTTAATTTTGCTCTGAATTACTTGATTTCCTGGCCAGTTGTTAAGTACTGTCCATGAACCTAAGGTTGAACTCGAAAGTGGAAACCATAGATTGTAATAGAATTAAATAAAGCGTGTTCCTGAACATGGGCATCGGGGAATGGTTTTCGCGGTAGGATAGAAATATATCTAACAGTCATGCTTAATATGTATACAAGAGAAGTACATGTATTCTTATTAACTCTAATTTCATAGACATATAGGCGTTAAGTTAGCTTGAATAGGCGAACATGGTATCGAAAGAGCTCTGTGAGTATATTCAACCCTGTGATTAGCAACTCAAATAAATAAAGTTAATTCAATTAGCGGAGGAGTGCAACTGAATTGGTGAACATCCCATAATCCTGGAATATTTCCTCTCAATGTTATCTAAAACTCTTGAATTGTCTTGCATTCAGTTCTTACTTCAATAACTTTTAGTTAATTAGTTTAGTTAAACGCACTCGAAATTTGGTTGAACTCTCTTGAACAATATTTGAATTAAAGTTTGTCTAGTTAATAGTTAATCGATAGTCCTCGTGGGAACGATACTTTCATAATACTTTATTACTTGATCGACCGCGTATACTTGCGTGTGCGTTTGGAGCGACAAGGGGGAGAACTGGTAGCTAGTTTTTTTCTAAAAAATTTTGAAGGTGTGTTTAAATTTGTAATTAAGGGAGTGTGTTATGCATGTAAGAGAAAAATATGGCATGCTGGTTGTAAATTTGGGTAGTGTGCTGCTTTTGTTGAAAAATTTTCAAAATTTTGCAATATTAAGATGAGATTTTGATGAATAGTCAGTTTTTAAGCCGCTAAAAAAGAAACAATCAATAATTTTATAATTTTTAGTAAAAATAGTCATATCTTAAAAACATACATTTTTAACTAGCCACAGGAATTTTAAGGATTTGGCCTAAACTCCAGAAAATTGCTTAGGGTTTAGTTTAAAGTTCCAAAAAAATTTCTGGAACTTCATATGTGTGCTCCCAGATAATTTTCCTGACACTTTAAACTAAAAATTTTAAAGTCCAGGAAAAATTCCTGGGACTTCATATTTTACCTCCAGAAAATTCTTCTGGGATCTTGAAAATTTTAATTTAAATTCCTAGAGAATTTTCTGAACTTTAGTGCGTATTTCTCAAAAAAATTTTGTGTTCTTAAATATGGATACTCTTTTAAAAAAAATTAAATGTTGGTTGTTCTTATTTAGCATACTACAAACAGGCCACATGTCCTAACTTTTACAATATTAAGGAATAGGTTTCAAAAAATAACGACACTATCTCACTTTACAAAAATAATAATATTTTTATTAAAATATTCTAAACAGTTTCAACAACAGTGTATATATGTGTGTATTATTTTTTTTATATCATTGTATGTATTTATATGTCATGTGTATCTTTGTATATTCATGTGTGAACGTATGTGTATGTACACACACACCTGAATACATGTATATACAAGTGTATTCAATTTGTGTATAAAAAATTTAAAAGTGATATGTTTTGTAATAAATTTGAACTTGTCGTTATGTTTTATAAATTTTAAAAAGTATCGGCATATTTTATAATAAAGATCTCTAAAACGTTAATTAGTGCAAAAATCTATTCTCCATATAAAGAATTCGTAAAAATTTGACCACTAGTCAATTTTCAAATTTTTACACGGCTAAATGAGGCTGAGCCATCATTTAAAAATTAATTGAATTTAGTCAATTTCTATTAACATGAGCAAAAACACCCTTAATGAAACAGAAATATACCACCTCCGACATATTGAAGACCCAATTGGCCAATTACACACATCATTATCCTTTTATTAAACTCAAGTATATTTTTCTTTAGCTTCAGTCTATTTAACCTCAAATTTTTGTATTTCTTTCACAAATTCAGTATTTTATACTATAATTTTTCCTTTCAAGTAAACCTATGAAAAAATTTCATCTTTTTAAGTTTAGGACTTAGGATAAAATATTGAGATTTCAACTTTTTAAGTTCAAATCCAGCAACGTTGATGGATATTCACGAAATCTTATTCTGATGTAATAACAGAATTAGAATATCTGCAAACACACTTGAAATACATTAAAGATCTTACCGGAAGCCTTGAGAATATCTCAAAAATTATTTCTTGAGGAATTGACAATGTTTGATGTATCTTCTTCATCGATTAGAATGCGGCACAAGTTGTTGTTTGGGTGTGCGAACCAAGTCCAACATCGGAAGTTGGCAAGAAAAATAACCTACTTATAAGGTGTAGGAATCTCTTAATGGTGTGAGGCTTTTTGAAAAACCGTGCGGGCTTAGCCCAAAGCGGACAGTATCACACCATGTTAAGCGCACCTTGGGCTGTTTTCGCCCAACAACTAGTATCAGAGCCAATGGTCCAGTGAGACGAGTATGTAGTGGAGTGAGTGCGTGGGGCCCGACTTAGCCTTTACCCATTGTGGGCTGGATTACTGCTTGGCTTTACCCGCAACTTTGAGTCCTACACCTTATAAGTAGGTTATTTTCCTTGCCAACTTCTGATGTGGGACTTGTACTGTGTGTCACCTACATCAACAACCGAGTACTAAGTCCTCACACCATTAAGAGATCTCTACACCTTACATATAGCTTATTTTCCTTGCCAATTTCCGATGTGGGACTTGGTTCGCACGCCCAAATAATCTCCCCCTCGAACTAAGTTCCACATGGAACATTACTGCTTATTTGGAGATTTAATGTATTGTGTGTCACCCACTTTGGAGATTTAATGTATTGTGTGTCACCCACATCAACAATCGATTTGTGGGTAAAGGCAAGCAATAATCCGGTCCGCAATGGGTAAAGGCTAAGTCGGCCCGTACGCAATTACTCCGCTGCATACTCGTCTCGCTGAACCATTGGCTCCGATACCGGTTGTTGGGTTAAAACAGCCCAAGGTGCTCTTAACATGATGTGATATTGTCCGCTTTGGGCTGAGCCCGGATGGTTTTCCCAAAAGGCCTCACACCATTAAGAGATTCCTACACCTTATAAATAGGTTTTTTTTTTTGCCAACTTCCGATGTGGGACTTGGTTCGCACACCCAAACAGTTGCATCCATGCCTTATTAGACTTTTGCTTTCTCTTACATTCCCCTTCGACAAACTAGTTGTTCTGTTAATTGAAACTAGAAAAAGGAAATACGTATTCAAAACTCATTATTAATTTAACTTTTTTTTTCCTTTTTGAACATTTATTTTATTTCTATTAGGAGTTTCGTAGTTTCTCTTCTTTTTTTTACTAAGTAGATGTATGTATGCTATTGGGAGACAAGAACTGGGAACATTGGGATATTCTTTAAGCCCGGTTTGTAGAGTCAAAGTCAAAGTCATAGTGCAGAATCAAAGTCCTATTAAAAAAGGGAAGAGAAATTACATGAAATTTTTACACTACTTCTCGATGAAATCCAAAGTATTTATCCGGCCTATATATTCATTAAAAATTATATTACTCATGCAATCCAAAGTATTTATTCGATTTACCCAATTTTATGGTATATCTTTATACTCCTTCTATCCCATTTTAGTAGTCGTCTTTAGCTTATTCACGCCCATTAAGAAACTCATTAAATATGGTGTATATTTTACTATGTTACCCCTATTTAATGTTTGACTATTAATTTTTTTTGAGAATTTTTGTATTTATTAAGGGTATAGGTGGAAAGAACTAATATATTTTGTCTTGAAATCCTAAATAGACAACTAATTTGGGACACACCCTTTTTGCTAAAACGCCAACTAATTTGAGACGGAAGGAGTAGTATATTGTGCTAGCGTTTGGACATAGATTCCCAAATAATTTTTGAAAAATACTTTTTGGGTGAAGTTTGATATGAAAATGGAAAAGTGTTTGGACATACTTTTTGGGAACAAATTTTTTGGTTCAAAAGAGCCTTTAAGCTCTTATGAAAATGAAATTTGATGTGTAAATGATAGTTTTTGGCTCAAAAACACCTCAAGGCCAGTTTTTGAGTTTTTGGGACATGTTATGCTCAAAAAGCATAAACAAACACTTTTTGGCCCAAAAAATCCCTCCAAAAACTATGTCCAAACGGGAGCACGTGTTTCAAGAGTATACCTTATGGTATATCCGATCTACCCATTTTCGATGTATACCTTTATGGTATACTGTATAAATTATGGTATATAATATGAATGGATAGGTGTGTTAATAGATTCTGGGTATTTCGAGTAAATATGAAACTGATAGGTAGGAACGGATAAATATTTTAATTTTGTTGGGTAATTCGTAAGGATTTTTTACATAAAAGTACAAGTTTTAGAGCTTAATTACCAAACATAGCAACATTTTAGTAAAATTACCCTATATAGAGGAAAATACAAGATAATTACAAATATAGCAAAAACATAGCAATATTTTCCCATAACATACCAAACCCTTACATTCTTCATCCTATTTTCCCCACTATCACTTTTGCTCCTCCCATTTTCCCCTATTTCACTTTTACTCCCATTATTTTCCCAATTTCACTTATACTCCTCCCATTTACCCCAATTTCACTTTTCCCCATCCCATCCTCAATGTATCTCGTTGTATCTCACCGTATCTCGTTGTATGTAATTGTTTCAGCACCGTTTCAGTTCATTTCAGCATCGTATCAAACTGTTTCTGCACCGTATCAAACTGTTTCTGCAGCACTGTATCAACTGTTTCTGCACCGTATCAAACTGTTTCTGCATCGTTTCAACTGTTTCTGCAGCACCGTATCTAACTGTTTCTGCACCGTATCAACTGTTTCTTCAGCACTGTATCAAACTGTTTCTGCACCGTTTCAGGTTGTTTTCAGCACTGTATCTAACTATTTTTGCACCGTATCTAGCTGTTTCTAGACCGTTTCAACCTTGTTTCATCCCGTTTGTGCATTGTTTCTCATTGTTACTTAGCTATTTGACATTTTTTGTGTTGTTTCACATTATTTTTTACATTTTGTTTCAGACTGTATCACTAGCCATTTTAGACAGTATCATATTGTTTTAACTCCATTTCAGACTGTTTCAACTCCGTTGCAGACTGTATCATAATGTTTTAATGTCGTTTCACACTGTATCAACTCCGTTTCAGACTGTATCATAGTGTTTCAATGCCATTTCAGACTGTATCAAACTGTTTCAATATCGTTTCAGACTGTATCAAACTGTTTCAACACCGTTTCAGATTGTTTCAACTCCATTTCACACTGTATCAACTCCCTTTCAGACCGTTTCAGCATGGTTTCAGCATAATTCAACACTATTTTAGCATCGTTTCAAGCTGTTTCAGCACCGTTTCAATGCTGTTTCAGGTTGTTTCAGCACCATTTCAGATCTAAGAAATTCTCAAGCATAATAAACACATAGAAAAATAATAAAATACTTTTTGAAATTACAGGAAGTTGGAAAACAATGAACTAATATAAACACGAGACTCTATGATAAAAAATGTTCACTACTCCCACCCTCTCAAATTTGTAATAATCTAACGTAATCATATCACACCGAAAATACATCCAAATTTTTTTTCACCTTCAGGTTGATCATTTCCGGAAAACTCTTTTTCGAGAACACGATCAAACATTTTAGCAATAGTACCGTCATTAGTATCAAGAGCCGATGAATTAACTAAATTACCATAAAATCTTTGCCTAATCTCCTTCTCAGATCTAGCCGCAAATGCCCCATAATAATTACAAGGGATAACAAAAAAACAAAGCTCGAAACTTCTCCTCGTTTTTTTTGCTTCTCTTTATTTTTGTTGCTTGTTCTGTTCGTCGGAGCTCCGGCTATGTGTTGATCTGCGACACCCCACTGTTGTTGGCTTGAAACTTGTGTTGCTTTTGCCTTACGAATCTCATGGGGTCATTACTTATCACGAAATTTTCCATAGAAATATGTTAAGAGAGAAATTTGAGGGCATAATCTGAAGTCAGTAATATATCATCCTTCGAGGAGATGCAATGGAGTTCAAAGCTACTCCACAAAAGTCTTATGTTTTGTTTTCAATTGTTTTTAGGCTGTAGGATGGCTTAGTAGATCGGTGAATCTAATGTTTAGGTGCGCATGTATGAGAATCTTTCAAGATAAAGATGAAATTGAAGATGGGTTTGGAGGACTTGGTAACGGAGAGGGAGAATTTGAGAGTTCATTTTTTTTTTGTTTGGGCGGTGGCAGCGGAGAAATGGAGAGTTTTATGTTAAAAATAAGTTTTGTAATCATTTATAGGAAAAATATTGCTATGTAGTGTAATTTGTAGAATGTTGCTATTTTTTGTAATATAGGGGTGTAATTTTGTATATATGTGTAAAAAACCCTATTCGTAATCCCTTACATTAATGTAGAGTCCAAGTCAAAGTGCTGAAATCCAAGTCCAAGCCAAAACAAAAATCCAAGTTAAAATCGTACTTGGTAAGTTGGTATCTTATAAAAACATATTCTTACAGTTCATTACTTGGATAGAATCGACCTCTGCTCTATGATCTATTTTTATGGTCTTACACATTAAGATTTGAGAACTGGCAGGAAGACTATTTTAGCCAAAGCACTGGACCAAGTATGTCATAAAGTAGATTATTAGCCAGGATGACTATTTTCCCCACTATCATTTAAGGTGTAACCCACCTTTTAAAATTTTGCAAGAGCAGCATTAAATGTCTGAAGTTTGTCTAACTCAGCACTGTTGTTTGAAGTTGAGTTAACTTCAGATAAAAAAATCTGATCGGGCCAAAAAGAAGGCGGGCTTTTGATCACTAGCCATTTTTGGACGCGCTCATTGGGGACTATCCACCGTTTCCAAATTCATTGAAGAATAGCTAAAAATTCGCGCGCACACTTAAGCTCCATTAGCGTTGGAAAAACACCCCAGACTAGTCCCATAACAAAATACTGAGGCTTTAAACAAAACTTGTTCAAAGCCCAAGTATTTTGTTATGGGACTTAATATATAAAACTTCAGTCCCATAACAAAATGCTGGGGCTTTGAACAAGTTTTATTCAAAGGCCCAACATTTTGTTATGGGATTGAAGCTTTATACAAAGTCCCATAACAAAATGCTGGGGCCTTGAACAAAATTTGTTCAAAGCCCCAGTATTTTAAACTGGGGTTAGTTTACTGAAGCTTCCCAGTATAAATACTGGGGCTATTTATACTGGGATTTGTTCGAAAGTGGCTATTTTTCAGCGAATTTGTTTTTGACGGCTACAAATCAATTAACGCGCGCCAAACAGACCCCTGCACGAAATTTTTACAAAAAGAAGTAATCAGTCTTGAACTTATGTCCCGCGTTACTAATGTTGTTTCAGCTTTAGCTCCCATTTTTTTAACTTAGGCTTAATCTAGGAGAAACAATCGAGTTTGTGCAACATAAATATACAACCGTAACATTAAAATTACAAAAAAATATCAATATTATACTAATTTATAAAAGACACCAATATTTTTTTCACATACTAAATATAAATTCCATTGAAACTATGTTACCCCTCCCTTTCCCATTGTTGCAGTCACTGCGCAACTGGCGGCTATTAAGGAACTTATGAATGTATATGTTGCTAATTTATTTATATAACTAAATTCTAACATGAATTATTGACCGACTTTTTGCATGAATCCTCTTGGGCATGATGAACCAAACGCCTCTACAACTCTATATCCTTCATCATAAAATATTGCAGAATTATTAATTTTAAAGTGTGTTGCTACAGAAAAATGTGACAAAGTCGGTAAACTTTGTAAATTTAATAATTATTATACTTATTAAATTCTAACCAGTTTATGTGTTTCTGTTTGAGTTGTAAAACACACACATGTCAATTCTATAATAACATAGTTTTTATTCTTTTGACTTACTCTTCTTATTATGAAGGAATTGCTGGGGATGAGAAGTTAAAGATAAGGTGCATTCAGGTAACTTGTCCAGATCTATTAAGATTTTAGTGTCAACATTTCCAATTCTATTAAGATTTTAGTGTCAAAATTTCCAATAATAACAATGTAATTAGTGCGTTCGGATCATTCTTATGCCTTCCATTGTTCTCGGTTTGTTGATTAGTATTACTCATCTGGAGCGCTACCACATGGCATCTTGATCATAGCAAGATAGCTTGCATAAGAAATTGTAGTAATTGAAATACGTCTGCAAATAGCTAACTGGGTTAAAGGACAAAGAAACCAAGGTACTGAAAAGTTTGTTACTCCACATTTAATAGGTTTTCAAAGAGCCTAATATATTATGCTTGCTTTCAATAAAAACTTGATACATCGCCTTATATAAAAAAGTCCATATTAGACAAAATTACAAAATTGAACATTAAATTTTACATTATATTTTTAGAGTAATTTTTAATACAGCTCAAACACATCTTTAATGATTTTTATGTAATTTTAAGAACTTTAGTAGTCATTGATATAGTTACATGTATTGTTCAGCACCCGTTCGCACGTTGAGCCCCATCCCACGCGATGAATCCTCCTTTCTATGTTTAGTTCTTAGCTTTGTTGAGCTCCACCCCATGCAATGAATCCTCTTTTTTTTATTTTTAGTTCTAATTAGCTTTGCTACTTTAATTTCGATTTCTTCTTCTAATTTTGGTGCCGGAATAAGTTGATATTGTTCTTTCCGTTCTAGCATATATTTTACCTTTTGCATTTTAAATTACATATTTGGAGGTATGGAGATCATGATATTAGTCTCGTTGTTAATCTGATGAGCAGTAACGTTGATTCTCATTAATGGTCATATAATCTTTAATTGTTGCATTTTCTTATTGATTTCGTTCTTTTTTATTTCATTCTATTTGACTTCTATAATTTTGGATGCTGCACATCTTGTACTCGATTTTATAATATTCTATTCATTAGTGTTGATTCATTATTTGTCTCCTTTTAATATTGTATAGATTTGGTGGTTACAAAATTGTTATAATTCGAGTTTAAATGTAAAATGTTAATCAACAATTCAACATATTTTTTCATGCAACATTGTAAGTTTGAACTTTGCCTGTATATACAATTAGAAGACTTTTGATTAGAAATTTAACTTCTCATGCTCAGATTCTTACAAAACTCTATAATCTATTGCATTGAGTGACAACAAAATTTTGACAGACAAGTTAAATATGTTGCACAAATGAGTGTTGATGTCCGTCATGCACCTCAAAATATTCACACATTGTCAACATTACTTAGATCATTGCTCATGCAGTCAAATGATATGTTATGTGGCAGAGCAAGGTGTTGTCTAAAGAAATTCAGAAGTAATCCAATGGAGTAAAATGGTGCAAAGACTTTAAAAAAAAAAAAAAAAAAAAAACTAGAAGGAACGTAGACAAGGCGCTTCCAGGAAACTATCTTTAGAATAGTAATTTCCCCCACACCGTGCAAATGGTTAATAGGAAAATCTACCCCCAGAATACAATGCCTACTTAAGATAATCAAGTTGCACTTTTGATTTCTTCTACTAACAAGAACTCAACCCAACGGGTGTAGAAGATTTAGAAAAAAGGATACTAATAGTGTAGAAAGTAAAATTGTCAGAATTGTTAGCAATGTTGTTTTCTAGAGTAAGAATAACGTTCTTTGTATTGCAGGGAGAATTCTAAAGTTGCTTTTTTCACAAGGCTGTTAATAAGCCTTTTATATAGATGAAGTTAGTTTAGTTTTTCATTTTAAAACTAAAGATGCCAACTGTTGGTTACAAATTTAAAGAGTAACACCCGTTTAACACCACTCTTAAGAACAGCCACTTTGTTTCAAAACATCTTCATTATTTTACTAAAAACTATTATTATTAAATAATATATATATATATATATATATATATATATATATATATATATATATATATATATATATAGCAATCCCCCACTATTATTTAATAATAATAATAAGTTGATTAAACCGCACAAACAATATTTTTGGATACTTGTACAACACATAACTAAAGATAGCTAATTAGCCTTGAATCTTTACTTGAATATGAATATAAAACCCATATTCGTATTATACATGACTTCTTGTTCTGCAATGGCGGCGCCGTTATTAGATGGGCCTTGCGCTCGATCCTGTTCAGCAAGTCCTCTAGGATTCACCACAAAATCCATAGAAAGTGGCCTCTCACTTTCTTGCTTGCATAGGCAGTCTCATCAAGGATGTCCACAACCGCTCTGTCATCCCACTTTTATAAGCTCGAGACTGTTAAGAACAAAGTTCAACCTTCTCGTTGTAGAAATAAGTGCATATAGTCAAACATGAGCTTTAAAGAAATAGCACTTCATATCAACACCCCCACTATTTCTTGAGTATAGTTATGCACTAGAAATGTGACTTCTGCGCTAACATTTCTCGGATAATTCTTGATGACTTATCCTTGAACTCTTAGTATGAATTTTCAGTTATGACTGGCATTCACATGAAAGAGTAGACATCGTCATTCAAGATTATCTCTATTAAATTGGTAATAGTCTCATGTTTCCCATGATTTTTTCAATTTTCTCACCTGATAAAGGTTTTGTAAGAGGATCTGCCAACATTTGATCAGTAGAAAGGTATTCAACAAAAATTTTACCTTTCTTCACAAGACGTCTCACATGATTGTATCTCATGGCAATATGTTTACTATTGCCAGATATCCTCTTATTCTTTGTATTGTGAATTGCAGCTTAATTATTACAATATAAAGTAATAGGTCTTTTAGGAACATTAATAAACGGTATACACCTCAAGAATCTTCGAATCCATAGAAGGTCTCTGCTAGCAAGAGACATTTCTATGAATTCAGATTCTATAGATGATAGAGCAACACAACTCTGTTTCTTAGAGGACCATGCCACTATAGCTCCTCCTATAGTGAATAACCAGCCACTTCTGGACTTAGAATTTCTTTTATCAAAAGCCCAGTTAGCATCGTTATAACACTCCAAAACAGAAGATGTACACTTATAATGCAAACCATAGTTTAAAGTATGCTTCAAATATCTCATTACTTTATTAATGGCTTTCCAATGCTCATGACTAGGATTACTGGTAAATCTACTAAGTATACCAACAGAACATGCAATGTCTGGTCTAGTATAATTCATAGCATACATCAAACTACCAATTATCTTAGCATACTCTCCTTGATTAACAGGATTTCCAACATTAGGCCTTAATTTAATATGAGGAGTAAGCGGAGTTTTACTTGGTTTACAGTCAATAAAATTGAATCTTTTAAGCAACTTCTCAATATAATGTGATTGTGTCATAATATATTCATTTTCTCTTCTAATCACTTTAATACCAAGTATCACATCAACAGGACCTAAGTCTTTGATATCAAATATTTGCTTCAGAAAATTTTTAGTCTCATTGATACATGTTATATTAGAACCAAATATGAGCAAATCATCAACATATAAAGTAATAAGAACTTTATAATCAAAAGTGCATTTATAAAAGACACAATTTTCTACTTTACTACATTTAAAACCAATAGATCTAATCTCCTTTTTAAATTTTTCATACCATTATCTAGGTGCTTGTTTAAGACCATATAAAGACTTGTTAGTTTACATACCTTGTGTTCTTCTCCGTCCACCACATAGCCTTCAGGTTGTTGAATGTAAATTTCTTCATCTAACTCACCATTGAGGAATGTCGTTTTGACATCCATTTGATGAACTTCCAAGTTATAAATAGAAGCAATAGAAAACATAATTCTAATAGTAGTAATGTTAGTAACAGGAGAAAACGTTTCAAAATAATCAATACCTTTCTTTTGACTATAACCTTTTGCTACTAACCTTGCTTTATATCTTTCTATACTTCCATCAGGTTTGAGTTTCTTTTTAAGAACCCATTTACAACGAATAGTTTTAGTATTGGGAGATAATTCTGCTAAAGTCCATGTATTATTATCATGAATAGATTTAATCTCATCATCCATAGCCTTTTTCCAAAGATCGGCATCAGGTAAAGACATAGCTTCTTGATAGGTTCTAGGATCCTCTTCTATTGAATATGTATACATTCCAGGACCTAGATCATTTTCTATTCTACGTCTCTTACTTCTCCTTACTTCAGTAGATTCAGGAATAAACGCATCTACTTGTGTGTTAGGATCAGAGTGATTTACAGGTATGGATAAAGAAGTAGAATCACCAATATCTATTATTTGATTATTCGATTCTAACTCATTTGACAAATCTTTCTCTAGTTCTGATGTATCAGCATCTTTAATAATCAAGTGCTCAAAATAAATAGCATGAACAGATTCAAACACACTATTAGTATGAAAATTGAGAAATCTAGATGCCTTACTATGCATAGAATAACCCAAAAAAAAATAAACTTAATTGCCTTACTTCCCAATTTGGTTCTTTTTTGTATTGCATCTAATGCATATGCAATGCAGCCCCAAACTTTAAAATAGTGAATATTTGGTTTTCTATTATTTAGCAACTCATAAGGAGATTTATCTTGACCAGAATGCAAAACTCTATTAGTAATATGACAAGCAGTAAATAAAGCTTCTCCCCAAAAATTATAAGGTAGTTTAGAATGAAGAAGCATTGCACTTACCATCTCTAAAAGTGTTCTATTTTTCCTTTCTGCAACTCCATTTTGTGGAGGAGAATTAGGAGCAGAAAATTCTCTTATTATTCTATGTTTTTCACAAAATAAAATAAATTCGGTTGACAGGAATTCACCACCTCTATCGGATCTAATCCGTTTGATTTTCTTATTAGTCTTATTTTTTATTTCTTCCTTAAAATTTTTGAATTTTTCAAAAGTCTCATCTTTTGTTTTAAGCAAATATATATAAGTATATTTTGAAAAATCAACCGTAAAAGTTACAAAATAGTGTTTACCCCCTCTAGTCAAATGATCCTTATTATCTCATAAATCAGTATGTACAAGTTCTAACAGAGATGTGGTTTTCAAGACCGATTTAAAAGGCGACTTAGTAATTTTTTCTTGTGCACAACATTCACAATTATTGGTAGTATAAATGTGTGAGGTTTTAGAAATATAACCATATGAGATCATACGGTTCATAGCATTACTACCTAGATATCCTAACCTATAATGCCAATAAACATTCACATCATCAATAATATAAGCAGAAGCACTTGAAACTTTATTCGTACTTAAAACATACATATTGTCCTTAACATATCCTTTCCCAACAAATGATCATTTCTTAGATATAATCACTTTTTGGGAATCAAATACCACTCTAAAGCCATGATCATCAAGTTTTTTAATAAAAACAAGACTCTTCCTAATTCCAGGAATGTGATAAACATCCTTGAGTGTGAGCACTTTTCCAGAAGAAAGAGGAAGTTGCACAGTGCCAATTCCAACAACGGCGCAAGTGGAGGAGTTGCCCATATAAACTGTTTTCTTATCATTTACCTCTTGATATGTCTTGAAAATATTTTTGAAAGGAGTGACATGACAAGTTGCTCCAGAGTCTAGCCACCATTCTTTATTTTTATCCACCATAAGAATTTCAGTAAGAACAACAACCATCTCATCATCTTGCTCCATGACATTGGCTTCTTGTTTCTTACCTTTGTTACCTTTGCGAAATTTACAGTTTCTGGCCAAATGCCCCATCTTTCCACACACGAAACAAGGCCCTCTTTTCTTCTTATTAATACCACTTTTGGAATCAAATTTTTCCTTATTATCATAAGTCTTGTTTCCATTGCGAAACTTGTTGAACTTGGTTTTAGAGGATTTGTTGGATGTAGAATTCTCAACAACATGCACTTTATTCTTTTCATTGTTAATAAGTACATCTCTATTCCTAGCCTCATTCTCAATCTGGATATGCTTAAGTAATTGATCCAAATTTAGGGACTTCGTTTTATGCTTTAATTTCATTTGGTAATCTTTCCAAGAAGAAAATAGTTTACCAATAATAGTAGATACTTGAAAAGTCTCAGAAATTGGTTCACCTACATCAGCACATTGAGAAGCAATTTCATTAAGTGCATTAACTTGATCAACAACCGATTTAGAATCATCCATCTTAAAATCAATATACTTATTAATTAAAAAAGATCTATTTCCAACATCCTCGTTTACATACCTTCGTGAGATAGCAGCCCATAACTCATATGCAGGGTAGCATTTGTGAAATACATTGAACAGGGCATTATTCATTGCATTCAAGATCATCGAGCGGCACACAAAATCATCTTCAAGCCACTTCTGTTGTGAAGCAGAAAGCTTCCCATTGCTTTCACCATCCTGTGGATATGGATAAGTCAAGACATAATAGACTTTCGAAATTGTCAATTGATACATCATCTTCATGCTCCAACGTTGGTAGTTCATCCCATTGAATTTTTCAGTCTCTCCACATCTTGAAATTGCTTGCTTAAGACAGAAGACTCCTTTGAATTTAATTACTATCCTAAAATTGTTATCTAAAGAAATTCAGAAGTAATCCAATGGAGTAAAATTGTGCAAAGACTTAAAAAAAAAAAAAAAAAAAAAAAAAACTAGAAGGAACGTAGGCAACGCGCTTCCAGGAATCTATCTTTAGAGTAGTAATTTCCCCCACACCGTGTAAATGGTTAATAGGAAAATCTACCCCCAGGATACAATGCCTACTTAAGATAATCAAGTTGCACTCTTGATTTCTTCTACTAACAAGAACTCAACCCAACCGGTGTAGAAGATTTAGAAAAAAGGATACTAATAGTGTAGAAAGTAAAATTGGCAGAATTGTTAGCAATGTTGTTTTCTAGAGTAAGAATGATGTTCTTTGTATTGCAGGGAGAATTCTAAAGTTGCTTTTTTCACAAGGCTGTTAATAAGCCTTTTATATAGATGAAGTTAGTTTAGTTTTTCATTTTAAAACTAAAGATGCCAACGGTTGGTTACAAATTTAAAGAGTAACACCCGTTTAACACCACTATTAAGAACAACCACTTTGTTTCAAAATATCTTCATTATTTTACTAAAAACTATTATTATTAAATAATACACACACACACACACACACACACACACATATATATATATATATATATATATATATATATATATATATATATATATATATATATATAGCACAAGGAAGTTAAGGTAATTACAATCATAACTATTTAAGTTTTAAATTAATTTTTTATAATTATATAAATGCTTATAGTATCTCTATTGTTGATATTATATTCATTGACTTGACATAGAAATTTTTAGTTATTTAAGCAAAATGGCACGTGCAACGCACGTACACTAAAACTAGTACTTAAAAAAATAGTAGATTGATCTTTAAAAATACACACACACACACACACACACACACACACACACACACACACACACACACACACACACACCCCACACATATAAGACATACGAAGGATTTATAGACATAGAAAAAATTTATGGACATATATTTAACACACACATGCACATAATTACTAATATATCGAAAAAATAATAGACATACAAAAATATTTAGGCAACTATACACTTGAAATATACATACATGAATATACAACAAATAACCAATGTAACTAGATATTCAAAAGATTTTTAAATGTAGTTATGCATCAAAATATACACATATAAATAAATACAAAAGTTATAAATGTTTTTACACATTCAAAAAAAAAAAAGTTGAAGCAGATCGTCGGAGAACAACAACAGTGGCCGCCAGGGGGAGGAGACCTAGAGCGGCAGCACTATCTTCACACACAACTAGAAACAACAGCGGCACCACGACAAGGCCACACAAAAGATCGACAATGCCACAACAGCACTAGAGAAGATTGAAGAGAGGTCGCCGGAGAAAAGAGGTTGTTGGCTGGCCGGTGGGTGGGTGGAGTAGGAAAAAGAAAGAGAGGAAGAAATTACGATTTTGTGTTTGAGAGAAAGAAAAATAAAAAAATGGTATATGTAGGGTTATAAAGTGGAAAATATTGTTATGTCTTGTAATTGTTTAAAAGTATCAGTATAATATGTAATTAAGCTATTAAGAGTGTCTTCAACCGTAAAATTTTCCTTATTATAATTAACGGGTTGGGCCATAAATGTCGGTAAAAATTTCGTGTGCGAGCCAATTTTAGGCGTGCTATTTAAATTTTAGCTCATTTTGAAAAATTATTTAGCTTTAGTCACTATATTGAACTTCAATTTCTTTTGCCTAACTTTAGATCTGAAGATTTGAAGTTAAGACCTAAAGCTTTGAAGTTGAACTAACTTCAAGTTTGAAGTTATGACTTGAATATTTGAAGTTCAACGAGCAGCTAAAATTAAATAGTTTTTAAAAAGTGAAAAAATTAAATGGCGCACTTAAAATAGGCTCTTTGTGCACTTCCCCCTAAATGTCGTTGTGAAAATACACAAATAAAAAATTGACCACGCGTCCTTAAAATTGACATATGCTACCTTTTTGTCCTCATTTAAGATGGTTTTAGCAAAATGGAAGTAGTTTCATATGTAGCCAATATTGCAAGTTATCAATCGATAAGTATTGCCTCTTAGGAAGAGATAAAAGGCAAGTGTTGCCTGAAAGAATGTGGGAAGAGATTAAAAGGGCAAGTGCTGCCCAGGCTGTACTTCAAGGAATCTGGGAGAATGTGGGAATAAATTAAAGGGCAAGTATTTACTCTTAGGCAGTACGTACGAGAATGGAGGACGGGATACGAGCATTATTATAATATTTTATAGAAGTATTTCTGTTCGAAATTTATTCATCAAACTTAGCGGATGTCATTTTTGCTAAACCACTACTATGAGGTTCAAAAAGCCAAACAATTTCCTATGATGTCATAGTTCTGCAATTCAGCCTTTTCACTTGGTAAATCTTTCTAGCTTTGCTTTAACAGTTCCCGGCCATAAGGAATTATTTAATTTTAGCACCACTCGGCAAAAGTTACGATTCAAAATATTTTTCTTTAATCGAGGATATATTAGAAATAACCTCTCTACCTTACTCAGGATAGGAGAAAGGTCTGGATGCATCTTACCCTCCCAAACACCATTTATAGGATATCACTATATGTATGTTGTTATTGTGGTCAGAAGTTACAGGAAAAACTAATGCCTAGCATTTAGTCCGAAGTTACAGGAAAAACTAATGCCTAGCATTTAGTCCTCGTTGTTAGAAATATCAGACGCACCTGGAGAATCACTAGGTCCGGATCAGAAACTTCCCTTAACTTGACGATTCACCAGATCTGTCTGGCGACTTTTGGAAAAAGTGCTAAAAGTTGTATAGTTTTTTAACGAGGGCCAGGAGTGTGAGAGTGTACGCTAAAATGACCTATCTCTATAAATTTCCCTCAAGTGAGAATATATCAAAGAATTTAACTTGATGAGTTTGACTTTTTTTTTTTAAGCAAAAAGTTAAGGGACCGAATGAGTTTGACTTTTTATATGTTTAATTAAGGATTTTTTTAATCTAAAAGTACAAGTTTTAGAAGTTATTTACAAAACATAGCAATATTTTAGCAAAATTACCCATTATAGAGGAAATGAAAAGTTAATTACAAACATAGCAAAAATATAGCAATATTTTTCCATAGCATAGCAAACTATTACATTCTTCCTCCTATTTCCCCCAATATCACTTTTGCTCCTCACATTTCCCCCAATTTCACTTTTTCTCCCACAATTTCCCCCAATTTCACTTTTACTCATATTTCTCCCAATTTCATTTTTCCTCATCCCGTCCCCACTTATCTCGTTGCATCTTACTATATCTCGATGTTTCTCAGCTACCAACCACCTCGTATCTCGTTGTATCTTTCTGTATTTCACTTTATCTGCATTGTTCTGCACCATATCTAATTATTTCTTGATTGTATCTAACTATTTTCTAGACTGCTTCAACATTGTTCCATCCTATTTGTGCGTTGTTTCTCACTGTTTCTAAACTATTTCACATTTTTTGCGTTATTTCACATTATTTTTTACATTTTATTTCAGACTTTTTCACTAGCTGTTTCAGACTGTATCATACTACTTCAACGCCATTTTGGACTGTATCAGGTTGTTTCAACAACTGTTTCAGATTGTTTCAACATCGTTTTAGACTGTATCATATTGTTTCAACGTCGTTTCAGACTGTATCAGACTGTTTCAGCTAGGGGTGTGCAAAACCGAACCAGTACCGTTAACCGAACCGTTACCGCTACCGATAAGCATAACGGTTATTGGTTCGGTAATGGTATTAATTTTTAATACCGATAAGATATCGGTACGGTAACGGTTTCTATATCTCTTTACCGTTACCATACCGATAACCGATAAGGTATTTTTTTATAATTTTTTTATATTTTATTTTATTTATTATTAGTATATTAAGTCATTTAATTTTAATTTACAACTTTAATTTATAGGTTAAACTTCCATTATTATTATTATTGGTTGTTATATGTCAATACTCATACACTTTAATTATTGGGTCTGGCCCATTTTATAATTGATTTTGCTTTCTCGGGTCATTGATCTGACTTTCTTATCTTTTCTTTATTGTTGATTAGACTTGTTTAGTTAATTTGTTTGGATGGTTTGTCTGTTACCTTAGTGGTTGTTTATATTAATGAAAAAAACCTTACCTATGATAACCATCCACTGAGAATTCATGCATTACTTTGGTGTACCGGTTCCTGAACCGTTAGCTACCGAACCGTTAAGAACCGATAACCGATAGTGTATTGGTACGCTATTGGTTTTACATAATTATATACCGTTAACCGATATACTGTTACCGATAAGCTCAAACCTGAACCGTACCGCCCCATGAACACCCCTAGATTCAGCACCGTTTCAGGTTGTTTTGCGCCGTATCTAACTATTTCTAGACTGTATCTAGCTGTTTTAGCACTGTTTCATCCCGTTTGTGCATTGTTTCATATTATTTTGTACATTTTGTTTCCGACTTTTTACTAGCTATCTCATACTGTATCATACTATTTCAACGTCGTTTCAGGCTGTTTCAATACCGTTTCAGACTGTATCATAGTGTTTTAATATCATTTCAGACTGTATCATACTGTTTCAACACCATTTCAGACTATTTCAACTCCGTTTCACACTGTATCATAGTGTTTCAATGTCGTTTCAGCCTGTATCTGACTGTATCAATAGTCGTTTCAGACTATTTCAACATCGTTTCAGACTGTATCATATTGTTTAAGCACCGTTTCAGACTATATTAGACTTTTAAAAACAAAGAGAACATAAAAATTGTGAACATAGCCGTTAACAAGTAAAAATAAATTAAAATAGAATCATGAAGAATACTTCATACTGTTGTAAATTACATTAATCAGACAAAATGCACGAGTATGTGTCTCTCCGATTTATAACATTTTGCCATCTAATATCCTCCCTTTAGTTGTGGCTAAAAAGGTAACTTGTTTCTGCTCAGAAAAACCAATTCAGGAATAAAAAAGAAAAAGACAAATGCAATTATGACTAAAAGGGTAACCTTTTTCTCTTCTCAAAAACATCAATTAAAAGAACCACATTTCAGCTTTTTAATTACAAAGAGAGAAGCTTAACACGGTGATTTAGGTAATCAACGTATTTGGAGAAGAATTCTTTCATGGATGATGATGACTCAGTCTCTGTTTCAGTTTCAGTTTCAGTTTTAGTTTGAGTAGAAATTTTCCTTGCCTTCTTCAGTGTGCTTGTTCCTACCACTATTCAACAAACCCAATAAATCATGTACCAGCTAATTAATTACTGAATGTATACCACTAAAGTTATTAATTTCGTTTTGACCACCTAAAACAAATAAATCACATTTTAAGGAGTACCCCATAAATTAAGGAATATATAATAGAAAGTACAATCCTTTTCTCCTTCAGCTGCCATTCTAAGGCAAATATACTAGATATAATAGCTAAAGCAAATTCAGCATACATAACTGGTATATGCTATTATACAAGATACAATATATAATAGAGTAACATATATGAAAATATATCAGTATTGTGTGGGTAAAAATATGTCACATATTATTACAGGGATACGAGTCGAGCTGATAGAGGCTAAACTTACTCTACAAGTTATCGGTCGCCGAGAATATACGTTTGTCCCATAGCCACAGCCGCTCAATAGGCACGGGCACATAGCCGACAGGCACATACCCAGTCGCCTTAAAGAACAATAGTCTCTCAGTTAGGGTTAAACTGGTATCACCGCCTTGTGTAATCAGGCCCAAGCCTTATAAATGCATTAATTTACCATAATTATGATTGGGTTAAACCTAATGCTATATATACCCCTCTCCCCTTATTGTATTCAAGAACAAGTGATTCACTACGAATCCGCTTATTCTCAAGGAATAATGCATCTCTTTTATTGCTTTCATATTATTTCTCTTGTATTTACTTTATTGTCTATGACCCCCTCCTAAATTTATTTGTTTAACCTATTCGGCAAGTTTTAGGCATAAACAAGTAGAAATACAAAATATACATGTAATTATAAAACATATACTAGTAATATATACATAAATATACCAAAAACATATACTATCAATGCATCGTTAACATATAGAAATATTTTAAAAATCAAGGAGAAAAAGATTTCAGGGAGAAAGAACCAGCATATAAAGATAAAAATTTGAAGATTTGGAATTAATACAAGGAAAAATCACTCTACATAACCATCAAACCCCATAGGTTAACTTCGTGGGGCGTGTTAATGAGAGATATGGATTAATGTCACATAGCTCTTTACTTCATGAGATTAGATATTAACTTGAGGGAATTGGTATACTAGAGAGTAGAAACTCAAAAAATGGTAAATTTTTTATAAAGATGAAATATCCTGAATTATTAAACAATTTGAGGTATTTATTGTGAGAAAAATCTTTAAAAGCTGTCTTTTATGTATTTCCCTATTTTGAACTACTTAACTCTTGTGGAGCCGAGTCACATTAATTAAGAATAAAAAGTGGGAAGATCACTATTTATTTTGAGAAAGGAGAGGGGTAGGTTTTTTTAAAAAAATAAAAATAAAAATAAAAAAGTAAACTAATAAATCTGTAAAACTACATTATATACTAAACAAACAACTAAACCCGTAAAACTACATTATATACTAAACATAATTAACCTCGAAAATTTATTGCTTTATTGACTGATTTACCGACTAGTAAATGATCTTGAATTTAAGGTGACATATGCAAGAATGATCTCGAATTTAAGGTGACATTTGTAAGTTTGCCTTGGAGATGAAAGGGTAATCCAACCTCAATTCACTGAAATATTTTGATAGCATCTAACCCCCATAAAATATTTTTTTAACCCTTCTTCTAAATATTCCTAAATAAACACTCAACTATACCTCCTAACTTTTTGTAGCCACTTCCTTTCCGGTTGGGATCCCATCCATTAGTATTTAATTAGTGCAGTAATATTTAATAGCAGTATAAATTGGTGTCATGTGTCCACCTACTTAAATCATGATTTAGATCATTTTACTACCATATAATTAAATATAACTAGTATTAATACCCGCGCGATGCGCGATTAATAAAAGAAAAATTAATCAAAACAAATTGTTATCTTGTCTGTTTGAGCAGATTAGATGTCATTTTGCTTGCTAATTTAGTATTACTGATTTGTGGAATCATGACACTAATCTAGTATAAAGATTGTGGTTTAGGTTATTGTATTTTCTTTTAATTTTTTATTTAAAATTATATTACCTTATTTAGTTATATAGTAGTAAAATTATCTCAACTATAATTTAAGTAGGTTGACACATGACACCAATCTATACCATTATTGAATAATATTGCGCCTAATGCTAATAGATCGGATCCCAATCTCTCCCTTTCTGTGGTTTGTGACTTCCCCTTCTTCTTCTTCTTCTACACTGTCACTGCCCTTTTTCCCTCCGAAAAACAATGCCTCTAACTTCCTCCGGCCACTGCTTCCTCCTGTAGTCCCATTTTATTCGCTCCACCGATATCTCCAGTTGTCCCAGATCTGTCGCTCCACCAGTGCTGCTCCGGCTAAGCAGCCTAGATCTGGGACGACGCTACTGCTCCGGCAACTACCTCGGCCACTTCTTCTTCTTCTTCTTCTTCTTCTTCATTTTTTTTTGTATATAGCGTTATTATAAATGTATACACAATCCATTATATTAGAATGTATGTACACAGAATATAACTTAAAAAAGTGAGAGTATACATTGTGTATAACTAAGAAAATTGACCGTATACACAATAAAATTGAATATAAACATTATGTACATGTGAGGAGACAGTTTGTACGTACTATGATATCGTTTGACATCCGTACAAACTGTATATTAATTTTGTGTATACTAGCTATAAAAATTAAGGGCTACTAAAAATAAAGAGAATTGGGTGGCTGTATTAGCAATTATCTTTTCCTTTTTTGCCACTATCAGATTGTGGACCTCAGTATTTGTTGAAGGTTTTTTCTTTAAATATGTTTTTAAAATTATAAAGATCTTTCTTGGAAAAGCAAGAATAAATCAACATCGTGGTAAGGGTCAAAAATACTAGGTCCAAGCCTCCAAGGTCCAGTTCAACGGAGCTAGGAATTTTCCAAATATTCAAATTGAATAAATATAGCTGAGCACCACTACGTTGAATACATGTTATGTATGTATGCTATTCTGCTCTCCACCTACCCAACCAACCAAACCCGTGTTATATTGTATACGTATTATTCATTCTGTCCTCCACCCACCCACCCAATCAACCAACTTGTCAGAAAACTCGATTTTGTGACTCATTACAAGTATCTAGCTAATTATATGATAGCTTTTGCATGAAATCAATAAATAATAGTATAATACAAGAACTTAAATAAAACAAACGAAACTTGGCAAAGTCATACGAGATAAGTCCTATAAAACGATGTAAAGTAATATCTGAATTATATAAATTGATAGTACACACTGTTTTAAGCTATTAATGTAATTTATCATTTGGTAGAAAGATAATTAGGAGTACTATTTTCATTGAGGTCCCAATGATTATCATGTGGATTTATCTTTAAGCTTTTTGCAAGTGACACGAATGAAAACATGTATTTGTCGAGTCTTACTAATACAATAATGAGATTTTTAAGGGCGAAGTGCGCAAAAGCCACATTTGGCCACTGGTCTTATAGCAAAGGCTACTAAACACAAAACATTAACTTTGAGGCCACTTTAGTTACACCCACAATAAATAAAAACGAAAAAGACTAAATTACCCCTCGTTTTATATATACAACAAAGAGTTCGTTATTCTCCATACTTTGTCGCTGCTGCTGCTGAAATCTCTTCACCAATTCTTCACGCCCCAATCTCAATTTTTCAAATTTCTTCACAAGTTTTGCTTCAAAATTGTAAGTATTCTACGTTTGAATTATACGTTATGCTGCATTACGACTGAGTTTCAATCAATATGAACTGAATTCAGAGAAATTCGTTTAAAATTTACTAGTTTTTATACCTCGATGTGCCGTTGATGACTGAACATCAGTATCGCCGTTTTTTGTGTTAAGTATAAGCATACTAGCACTGAAGTTTGAACTAAAATTCAGTTCATTAAGTATTTTATGTTTGAATTTTACGTTATGCTGCATTAGGACTGAGTTTCAATCAATGTGAACTGAATTCAGAGAAATTCGTTTAAAATTTACTAGTTTTTATACCTCGATGTGCCGTTGATGACTGAACATCAGTATCGCCATTTTTGTATTAAGTATAAGCATACTAGCACTGAAGTTTGAACTAAAATTCAGTTCATTAGTATTTTACGTTTGAATTTTACGTTATGCTGCATTAGGACTGAGTTTCAATCTATGTGAACTGAATTCAGAGAAATTTGTTTAAAAATTAGTAGTTTTAATACCTCGATGTGCCGTTGATGACTGAACATCAGTATTACCATTGTCGTGTTATCAGCATAGTACCACTGAAGTTTGAACTAAAATTCAGTTCATTATGACTGAATTTCAGTCCTTAAGGGGTGAAAAGTTCATTTATAAACTGAAAAAAGAAACCTCAAGACTTTGCGATTACTTATTGGCATTGCCGTGTTAATTACCAGCACACTAGGACTGAACTTCAGTTTATAAGACTGAACTTCATTGGTTCAATCCTTATGCTATAACTTAAGTCCACATGAACTGAACTTCAATCCACATGCCGTAAAAAGCTTTTTATAAACTGAAAGAAGGAACCTCAAGACTTTGTGATTACTTATTGCCATCGTTATTAAGACTGAACTTCATACTAACACAATTCTTTCTCTGGTTTACTTATTCATTGCAGAATGGATACACTTTGTTTGGTTATTGCTTTCAATGGGAATTGGACAAAAGATTACAAGTACATGGATCATGAAACAAAACTTCTGCTCGTTAATGAAATGATTGAATTCAAAACTTTCATGCACAAGATTTGTGAAGCAACACATTTCACAGGCACTGTCAATATATGGTTTGATATTAGAATGGACTCGAGCAGAGGAATGCTTGTAACTACAGAAGAAGAACTGAGGACATGCATGCTTTTGTTGAGGAATGATCCAACTTTCAAGAATAGCCGTTTCGTGATTGACAAGCTAGAGAATCAAACTCCTCGTACAGAAGTTTCACCCCAGGAGGGAACCCTGATAATGCAGATCGACTGCATTCAAGCAATTTAAAATAATCATACTCCGTGCACAGAGCTTCCACAACAAGAGGGAGGCTTGATAATGCAGATCGACTCCAACCTAGCACTTGAAACGCCTGGCATTGCTGAAACACTGCAACCAAACAATACTCAATTTCAGTCACCAGTGCCAACATTTGAATGCCCTAGTAGCACACCAGCTGCCAGGATCAAACGGAAAAGGTCCAGGGTAAAACAGAAACAATCTCCAGCGATGATATTAACATGAGATGTATCATCGAAAGATGTAGCAGCATACTCAACATTTGACACCAAAGAAACCATGATGAAGTGTTTTGTCAAGATGGCAATCAAGGAATATTTTGAGTTCAAGGTTATCAGATCAAATAGAACGAGATATGAACTGAAATGCATCGATCCAAACTGTGATTGGAACATCAGAGCAAAAAGGATAAAAGATTCCTCACTGTTTAAGGTAATTAAGTTTCAGAATACACATACATGCTCCGTTGACGTTAAGAAGGCTGATCAAAAACATGCCACATCAACATTGATATGTGAATACTTTCTTGAAAACATACGCGACAACAGAACAGAAGTTAAACCAACATTTATTGTCAACGAAATGAGAAGGATACACGGGGTTGAAATAGGATATCACAAGGCATGGCGTTCAATTCAGGCAGCAAACGCATTAATTAGGGGGCGGCCTGATGAGCATTATCATCTGCTCCCTTCATACTTGCATGTGCTGAAAGAGAGAAATCCAGGCGCTCACACAAATCTAAGGATAGACAGTCTTAATCGGTAAGCATTTCTCAAAAGTGAGTTCGATTGCTATACGGAAATTGAAAACTTTCTAAGAATTTTTTAAAATGTTTCAGGTTTATGTATATGTTTGTTGCTTTCAAGCCATCAATAGACGGGTGGAGGTATTGTCGACCAGTGATAGCAGTAGACGCGTGACGAGGTCCAAAGTGCATAGGAATTGTTTGCTCGTTCTTGTCAAATTCTAATATAGTTTAAGATATCGTCCCACAGAGATTGAGTATTCTATGCTACGGACTTGTAGTATTTTAATTACTATTTGAGAGAATCAAATTGATGAAAAGTGAGTTTTTAATTTAAATTTACTTAAACTAAAAGAAAGAACTTCCGAAAGATTTCAAATTTAAAAAGAGTTGGGAATCGTTGAATTCACTTGGTAATACTTATAATAAATATCTCAGTTTTGACATGTATTTCTCTTAAGAATAATTGCTTATTGCTAATTCAATTATATTTTTCTCACTAAAAAATAATCAATTAATAACACTCCGTGAGGTTATGCATATTAATCAAATTATAACTAGTGACGATTAAACCGAAATATTTTTCTTGCCTGAATTGTGCTAAAAAGTAGTAAAAACTTCGTGAGAATATTTTTACGGAAAATCAATAATCTTACCTACAACAATTCCTCCGTGAGAATTAAAACTGAGGTAAACAAGATTACGGACTTGGAAAAATAGTTTTTACTATACTATTTTATTCGTCAGTTATCATACATTAATTTTGCTCCGTGAGAATTACAAAATTAATATAATAATAACCTGGAGATAAAATAGAGGGATGTGAAAATATTGATTAAGTAAAAACTATAATTCTAGCACAGTATTAAAATTTGATTAGAAAGTTTCAGGCCAAGCATGCATTAAAACTGAGATAAGTATTATAAATAATACTGAGTTTCATCAACTATCCCAACAAAAGAGATTACTCCATTATGGAGTAAGAATAACTTTAAAAATATAAAGACTATGAAGAAAGTAGTATTTCTTCTAAAAAAGATGAAAACTACACAAACTTTAAAAGAGAGAAAGAAAGGGAAAGCAAGAGAAATCTTGCAAGTGAATTGATATCTTTCTTACAAACTTTGGCCATCTATTTATAGATGAAACCATAAGCTTAAGGCTTCCAAAGATGCCTAGGTAAGGTGAAATTAATGAGTTCTTCATAGATGCAAAGGTGAGTTGAAGAGAGAAGATTTCTTCCGTCTTGCTCTTTGTTCTTCAGCGTATAAAAATCACGGACATGACTATCAGTGTTATAGTCGCACTATGAATAGTGAAATCATCAATGATTTTTCTCTTATTTTTATTCACTTTGAATATCTTCTTCTTCCTGCAAAATATGTTAGAAAATATGCGAGAGATGGATATATTTATTCACGTTTTATTTAAAATACTTAATATTTAACTATAAAAATATATCAATAAATTATATCCATCAAATTCCCCCATACTTGAATCTTTGCTCGTCCTCGAGGAAAAAGAAATATATATATATATATATATATTTTTTAATAAAAATATTTTATTCAAAACTCATGATCTTTGTAGGATAGAAAATTTGTTCAAGATAAACTTCCTTCATCATGATCAATGCAATTATTCTTTTTACTTCACCAAATTCTTTAACTTATTTCTGAATTTTGACTTGATCAACAAGAACTTGCAACCTTCTCCCCTTGAATCTTTCAAAATTGATAGAGTTATGATCATGTATTCAATAAGTATCATAGTCTTGTCCATAGGCTTGCTCATCATGTTCATCTCCACTAATATAGATTCAATACTGACTTTCAAAATCTTTTTAGGACTTTTCATGGCTTGTAATGTTAGGTTTCAGGCTGGTAGGATAAGGATATTTGATAGTGACTGTTCTTCTTCCAGCTTGAAGCTAACATTTCTCAAAATTTTCTCCATTCGGTAATACATTTTTTTTTTTTTTTGTGCTATGAATTATATATTCACAACATTGTTTTTTTTTTTTTTTGGTAATATTTCTTCCTTTTGGTGATGTTTAATCTTTGCTCATTCAAAGCTGGAAGAAATAATAACTCTTTTTTTTTCTTTATATATATGTAAACAATATATACATATATCATATATATCTCTTTATTTATTTATTTTTTTTTTTTTGGTTGGGTAATATATCATGGTGTAGAAAAAAAATAGTATTAAGGCTCAAAGAAGGGTTCGAAAAGGTAAAAATATGTATATTTGGATAGAAAATTGAGAGGCTTGAATTGTGTATCAAAGAAGGCCTAATTTCATTTTTCAAAAATCAGTATCATCCATTATTTCGCCTCGAAGAACATTCAGAGCAAGTTCTAGCCAAGTCATTGATTCTACCTTCTTTGTGATCATAATTTTTCTCAATTCTAATGATTTTCTGAGTTGAAGATGTTTGCTCTTGCTTTCACAACGTCAAAATCATAGACATGAAAAATCATATGGTGAATATAAAAAGAAATAATATTGAACATAATAAAAAAAAATTTATATTGTTAATTAAAAACCTACAATTAAGACCATAAATAATAAGAAAAATAGTATATAATATATAAATAACCTCCCTCATACTTGAACATTTCATTCTCCTGGATGAAAATATTTTTTTTAGAAAATACCTTCTAATAATAAAAATATTATTTTATTAGTAAAATAAAAATCTTTTTGGCTTTCAAATATACGATCACAGAAGAAAGCTTGAAAGAAACTGTGACCACACATGTTCTATGTGTAATAGACTGAATTATTTTTAGACCTTATCAGTCATTAGGTCCTAGTTTGACTATAAACTAGAAAATTACCTGTGCCAACATTAGATTTGGACAATTGAATGGTTAACCAACCAGTAACTTAGGCATACCGATCACCATGGAGTTACTCCTGTCTAGGTGACTCTGTTTTTGTAGAGGCCTTCATGAGATGTTCCGGTTGTACAATAATTTGGATATTGACCAGATCAATTGGTTAAGCATTTAATTAGTCAGATCTAAGTTGGACTTATGAGGCTCCATTGCTTCACCCTCAATGGCTACGGGATAAAGAACCATAGTTCTGAGTTTAACGTCGTCAGCTCGACGTAGTAACTGTGGCACTCATCATACTATCATGGTTACTGAAGGGTGTTGTTCAAAATGTCCTCCAAAGTACAATTTTAGCCTGTGACCATTGACCTTAAATTTCTCTCCTCCATTGCTTTGTTGAATTTCAATTGCTCCGTATGGAGTAACATTTGTAACATTGTAAGGACCTGTCCACCTGGATTTCAGTTTTCCTGGGAATAGCCTGAGACGGCTATTGTAAAGAAGTACCTGATCTCCAATTTTAAAATTTTTTGGTCGGATCAAATTGTCATGCCATTTTTTTGTTTTTTCTTTATAAATATTGGCATTTTCATAGGCTTCCATCCTCAGTTCATCCAACTCATTAACCTGCAAAAATCTATTTTTACCAGCAGAGGTTAAGTCAAAGTTCAATGCTTTCAGTGCCCAAAAGGCTTTGTGTTCCAATTCAACAGGCAAATGGCAAGCTTTTCCAAAGACTAATTTATATGGAGATGTTCCAATCGGCGTTTTGAACGCCGTTCGGTATGCCCATAATGCATCATCTAATTTTAAAGCCCAGTCTTTTCTTGAGATTCCAACAGTTTTTTCAAGAATTCTTTTTAGTTCACGGTTGGAAACCTCAACTTGCCCTTGAGTTTGAGCATGATACGGTGTTTCAGTTTTATGAGTCACACTATATTTTGACAATAAAGCAGAAAATTGCTTATTCATGAAATGAGTCCCTTGGTCACTAATGATGACTCGTGGTGTGCCAAATCTGGTAAAAATATTTTTTTTGAGAAAATTGCACACAGTTCGAGCATCATTCTTTCTTGTGGGAATAGCTTCAACCCATCGTGAAACATAGTCAACAGCCACAAGGATATATTCAAATGAATGAGATGAAGGAAAAGGTCCCATAAAATCTATACCCCAGACATCAAATATTTCACATACCTGAATAGATTGCAATGGCATCTCATCTCTCCTTGTGATATTACCTATTCTCTGACATCTATCACATTGTGCAACATACAACCGGGCATCCTTAAAAAGTGTTGGCCAGAAGAATCCAGCTTCCAAAACCTTGAAAGCAGTTCGGTTTGCAGCATAATGTCCTCCAATTGCTCCATCATGACAATGAAACAAGATCTTTGGTATTTCATCTTCAGGTACACATCTTCTAATGATATTATCTGCACAAATTCTAAACAAGTAAGGGTCATCCCACAGATAATATTTAGCATCCGATATAAGTTTTTTCCTCTGTTGGTAAGAGAGATCTCTAGGTGTCCATTTTCCAACCAAGTAATTTGCAATATCTGCAAACCAGGGTGGTTGAGTCACTACTGAGCTGACAGAAAAGATGTGTTCATCTGGAAACTCTTCTTTTATATCACTAGACTCAAGAGGAGGGTTCTCTAATCTAGACAAATGGTCAGCTACCTGATTTTCTGTCCCTTTCCTGTCTTTTATTTCAAGGTCAAACTCCTGGAGAAGTAAAATCCATCTTAACAATCTAGGGCGGGCATCTTTCTTTGCTAAGAGGTATTTTAAAGCTGCATGGTCAGTAAAAACAGTGACCTTGGTTCCTATCAAATAGGAACGAAACTTATCAAAAGCAAATACTACTGCCAGTAGTTCCTTTTCTGTTGTGGCATAGTTGAGTTGAGCTTCATTCAATGTTCTACTGGCATAGTAAATGGGACGGAAAATTTTATCTTTTCTCTGGCCTAAAACAGCTCCAACGGCTGTATCACTAGCATCACACATGACCTCAAAAGGTTGGTTCCAATCAGGGGACACAACTATAGGGGCAGATGATAATTTCTCCTTAAGAGTGTCAAAAGCTTTCATACAATCTCCTGAAAAATCAAACTTAACATCTTTCATCAAGAGGTTAGTCAACGGTTTTGAAATCTTTGAAAAATCTTTTATGAACCGTCTGTAAAAACCTGCATGACCTAGAAAACTTCTAATGCCTTTAACAGTTGTGGGAGGGGGTAATCCTGCTATAAGATCAATTTTTGCCTTATCAACTTCTATCCCTTTAGCAGTGATTTTATGTCCTAAAACAATTCCCTCGGTAACCATAAAATGACATTTCTCCCAATTAAGAATCAAATTTGTCTCTTCACATCTCTTAAGAACTAAGGTCAAGTGATTAAGACAATCTTCAAATGTTTTACCAAAAAGGGTGAAATCATCCATAAAAATTTCCAAAAATTTTTCAGTCATGTCTGAGAAAATAGCTGACATGCAACGCTGAAATGTAGCAGGTGCATTACACAAACCAAAAGGCATTCTCCTATAGGCATAGGTTCTATGAGGACATGTGAAAGTTGTCTTATCCTGATCTTCTGGTGCAATTGATATCTGGTTATACCCTGAATATCCATCAAGAAAACAGTAAAAACCATATCCTGCTACTCTTTCTAACATTTGATCAATAAATGGTAAAGGAAAATGATCTTTTCTTGTGGCATCATTGAGACGCCTGTAATCAATACAGACTCTCCATCCTGTTACTGTTCTGGTAGGTATGAGTTCATTATTTTCATTTTTTACAACTGTCATACCTCCTTTCTTTGGTACCACCTGAACAGGACTTACCCAAGGGCTGTCTGAAATGGGGGTAAATAATACCTGCAGCCAAAAGTTTTATTATTTCATTTTTCACAACTTCCTGCATTGCTGGATTCAATCTCCTTTGGGGTTGGACTATTGGCTTGTAGCTATCCTCCATGAGGATTCTGTGTGTGCAAATAGCTGGACTAATGCCTTTGATGTCAGCTATAGTCCACCCTAGGGCTCCTTTGTGTACTCTCAACACTTCAATCAATTTATATTCCTGTTCTGCAGTCAGAGAAGATGAAATTATTACAGGAAATAATTTAGGCTCAAGATAAACATACTTTAAATGGGAAGGGAGAATTTTGAGTTCAATTTTTGGCTGAACATTTTCTGATAGCATTTCTCCCTCTTCTTCAGAATCATTTTCCAATATTTCAGCTTCACTTCTAATTGTCGGATCATCATCATGCCTTGTGCCAGATTGGGCCAAGCATCTTTCCAATGAGTCTGAAATCAATTGGTCATCTTTGAATTCATCTGCAAGATCACTAATCATGTCAATTGAAAAGCAAGAAGATGATGTCTCATCTCCGGGAAATTTTAGAATCTTGTGCATATAAAAAATGATTCTTTCTTCGTCTACTCTCAAAATTAGTTGTCCTTGATGGACATCTATAATTGCTCTACCTGTAGCAAGAAAAGGTCTACCCAAAATTATTGGCTCATCAGGACATTCTTCCATTTCAAGTACTATGAAATCTACAGGGAAAACAAATTTATCTACTCTCACAAGCACATTTTCAATAATTCCCTTAGGTTTCTTAGTACTTTGATCAGCAAATTGAAGAGAGACAATAGTATTTTTTATGTCACCAAGATCCAATTTTCTAAAAATAGAAAATGGCATCAGATTTATTGAAGCTCCAGAATCACAAAGTGCTTTTTCAAAATATACTCCTCCCAAAGTGCATGGAATTGTAAAACTTCCCGGATCACCGAGTTTTTGTGGTAGCTTATTTTGAAGTATAGCACTGCATTTTTCAGTAAGCATTACCACAGACACTTCTTCCAATTTCCTTTTGCTTGACAAAATTTCTTTCAAAAATTTAGCATATGAAGGCATTTGCAATAAAGCATAAGTAAAAGGAATATTAATGTGAATCTGTTTTAAAATTTCCAAAAACTTTGAAAACTGATTGTCAAGCCTTTCTCTTTTCATTTTTTGAGGAAAAGGGATTGTCACAGGGAGAGAAGTTATTTTTTCAAAATTTTTTTCATCTTTTTTCTTGATTTCATTCTCTTCTGATGGATCAGATTGTATTTCAACATTCTTACCCTTTGCTGCCTGGTGTTCAAAATGGTTCTTTTCCTGTCTGTCAGCATATGGATTATCAAGATTCTTACCTGACCGTAAGGAGATGGCCTTAAGGTGTTCCTTTGGATTTTTCTCCGTATTGCTTGGTAAGGGACCTTGAATCTTTTCTGAAACAAGAGTTGACAATTGGCTTACCTGAATTTCCAATTTTTTGAGGGTTGAGTTTTGGCTTTCCATCTTTTCATCAGTGGCCTTAATGTACTTGTACAACAAGTCATCAAGACTTGAATGAGCTTGTTGAGGCCTTTGCTGATATGGAGCTGCTTGTTGATATGGCCTGAAATTTGATTGCCCACGATTTTGATTTTGGTATCCAGGTAGACCCTGTGTTGGTTGCTTCTGGAAGCTATGAGAGTTCTCAGCACCATTTGGATTGCTCCATTGAAATCCTGGATGTTTCTGTGCCATTGGGCTTCCAAAAGGGTATGACTTGTAACCGATCACATTAGCCTGCTCATCATTCTGATTGTTTGCTCGGCATTCATGGTTAAGATGGTTTCCTCCACACATGTCACAAGCCTCGGACTGGATTGGTTGTTGTGTATTCACCTGAAAAGATTCAAACTTTTGTGCCAAGGAGGCAATCTGTTGTGTTAGTGTATTAAAAGCATCTGCCTGATTTACCGTGGCAGCCTTTTGGATGGTTACACGATCAGATGGCCATTGGATGGCATTCTCAGAAATTTCATTCAGCAATTGCAATGCTTCTTCTGTAGTCTTTCCCATGATTGAACCTCCTGCAGTTGCATCTATCACATTTCTAGAAGAACGTGTTAGTCCATGATAGAAAATATACAACTGCATGTGTTCAGGAATGTCATGATGTGGACATTTTCTTAACATTGATTTTAATCTTTCCCATGCTTGATAAACTGACTCAGTGTCAGTCTGCAAGAAATTAGAAATATCTTGTCTTAACTTTGTTGTTTTAGCAGGGGAAAAATATTTGTTCAAAAACTTTTGTGTCATCTGGTCCCATGTGGTTATAGAACCTCGAGGCAAACTTCGCAACCAAGTCTTGGCATCTCCTTTTAAAGAAAAAGAAAATAGTCTTAACTTAATTGCTTCAGGAGGCACTCCATTATATTTAGCAGTTTCAACTAGTTCCAAGAAATCAATTAAATGACTATGTGGATCTTCACTTGGATCACCAGTAAAGGTGCAAGACTGTTGAATTGTTTGAATTAGGCCGGTCCTAATGTCAAAGTTATTGGCTGCTACAGGTGGGTTCCTGACACTAGATTCACAGTTGAAGCGGTCTGGTCTAGCATAATCCCTTAGGATTCTGTTTGCAGGTCTTGGTGCCACTTCATCAAACTGATCCTCTACATGGATTGGTGGTGGGACTCCCAATGGGTTATTGTCATCTCCTAATTGGTGCTCCATTTTTTCAAAAATTACGCTTTGAGAAGATGATGGTTGTCCTTTTTTGCACAATCTCAAAGATCTTTCAATTTCAGGATCGTAAATGACCAACTCTTTATTAGAAGAGCGGGTCATAAACTACTTGAAATTGTTAAAGAAAGATTTTTTTTTTTAAGGTACTTGTAATAAAAGTATTATAAGAAAATACTAAAATGTAGAAATAATTAGTAGTAGAAGTTTTGTAAAAAAAATAAAATAGATAATAATATTGTCTAATTAGTTTCACAAGTAGAGGAGTAGTGTTCAAATTAAATAAATAAAAAAATAATATTATAGGAGTAAAACTTAATAATGACAGAGAGGAAAGAAGACAAAGTTAAGATAATACTAACACAGTAATAACAATAGTAGTGATAGAGGTAGTTAAAAACGGTGATAGACACGATGGTACAAAATTTATACTAGTGTTAGAGATTATAGCTATATTATTAATAGTAATAGATATAAAGATAACAAAAAGGACAAAAAAAAGATAGCAAGCAGTTAAGGTTTGAAAAGTAGTATTTGTAAAGTAGTACTGAATAGTAGACTAGTAGTTGCAGAAAAGAGAGGAAGAAGAAAAAAACTAAGAAAACAAAATAAATACTAGTATATTGTAAATATAATATAAAATAATATTTATAACAATTAGGGGAAAAATGATAGACGATATAGATAATATAATAATAAAATTATACTAACACTAATAATAAAAAGAAAATACAAAAACAGTGAGTAGTACCAATACCTATGAAAAGGAAACAATACTATTTTTATATTTTAATAAGAGTGGTAAAGTAAAGTAGCTAGTATTAATCGTAGTGATAATAAGAGAAGTTATAATCAGAAAAACAAAAGTTGGTAAAAATAAAATAAAATAAAATAATTGAAATATGGTATATAGTTCAAATAAAATAACTAGTAATGATATAACAATACATAATAAGAAAATATTTAAATGAAAATAAATAATATAATACTATAGATAAAAGTAGCAGTAGAAACTATTGATAATACTAATAAATAACAGTAGTTAAGGAATTATAGTATTAGTAACAGTTAATAGTATAGGTACAAATTATAAAAATAGTATAATTTTTTTATAAAGGAGAGACGTTACTAACAAAACAATAAGTAGTGATGCTTAAACAAAGAGAGAGAAAAGAAAGTAGTAAATATGTTAGTTATAATAAAAAAAATATATAAGTGACCAAAAATAGTAAGCGGAAGGAATAACAATGAAAGATGATAGAGTAAGATATATCACTATTAGGATATAATAACGAAAATGCGAGTAATGGTAAAGAAAGTTAACAATAATAATAATAGATATACTAAAAGAAATAAAAGTGTTAGAAACAAATATAAGAATGTGGAAGCAGTAGTCAATATAATATTGTTAGAGCTTAGTAATCAATAGTTATAGTTATAGTAGTATTTAGTAGATTATATTAATAGGTCCTCAAATTAGTAATCAAATATTCAGTCCGAAGTAGATGTACGCCAATCCCCGGCAACGGCGCCAAAAATTTGACGAGGTCCAAAGTGCATAGGAATTGTTTGCTCGTTCTTGTCAAATTCTAATATAGTTTAAGATATCGTCCCACAGAGATTGGGTATTCTATGCTACGGACTTGTAGTATTTTAATTACTATTTGAGAGAATCAAATTGATGAAAAGTGAGTTTTTAATTTAAATTTACTTAAACTAAAAGAAAGAACTTCCGGAAGATTTCAAATTTAAAAAGAGTTGGGAATCGTTGAATTCACTTGATAATACTTATAATAAATATCTCAGTTTTGACATGTATTTCTCTTAAGAATAATTGCTTATTGCTAATTCAATTATATTTTTCTCACTAAAAAATAATCAACTAATAACACTCCGTGAGGTTATGCATATTAATCAAATTATAACTAGTGACGATTAAACCGAAATATTTTTCTTGCCTGAATTGTGCTAAAAAGTAGTAAAAACTTCGTGAGAATATTTTTACGGAAAATCAATAATCTTACCTACAACAATTCCTCCGTGAGAATTAAAACTGAGGTAAACAAGATTACGGACTTGGAAAAATAGTTTTTACTATACTATTTTATTCGTCAGTTATCATACATTAATTTTGCTCCGTGAGAATTACAAAATTAATATAACAATAACCTGGAGATAAAATAGAGGGATGTGAAAATATTGATTAAGTAAAAACTATAATTCTAGCACAGTATTAAAATTTGATTAGAAAGTTTCAGGCCAAGCATGTATTAAAACTGAGATAAGTATTATAAATAATACTGAGTTTCATCAACTATCCCAACAAAAGAGATTACTCCATTATGGAGTAAGAATAACTTTAAAAATATAAAGACTATGAAGAAAGTAGTATTTCTTCTAAAAAAGATGAAAACTACACAAACTTTAAAAGAGAGAAAGAAAGGGAAAGCAAGAGAAATCTTGCAAGTGAATTGATATCTTTCTTACAAACTTTGGCCATCTATTTATAGATGAAACCATAAGCTTAAGGCTTCCAAAGATGCCTAGGTAAGGTGAAATTAATGAGTTCTTCATAGATGCAAAGGTGAGTTGAAGAGAGAAGATTTCTTCCGTCTTGCTCTTTGTTCTTCAGCGTATAAAAATCACGGACATGACTATCAGTGTTATAGTCGCACTATGAATAGTGAAATCATCAATGATTTTTCCCTTATTTTTATTCACTTTGAATATCTTCTTCTTCCTGCAAAATATGTTAGAAAATATGCGAGAGATGGATATATTTATTCACGTTTTATTTAAAATACTTAATATTTAACTATAAAAATATATCAATAAATTATATCCATCAACGCGACATTTCTGAAGGCGGAATATCTAGGTGTTCTCATCATTGCTGTAGCAAAAGATGCAAATAATCAAATCTTCCCTCTAGCTTATGGGATTGCAGACTCTGAAAATAATGAAGCTTACACTTGGTTCTTCACTGAGCTGCGAAGGAAAATAGGTACTCGTTCTGAACTGGTGTTTCTATCAGACAGAAACAAATCAATCGCGCATGCAATTGCACAAGTTTATCCTGATAGCCACCATGGTATCTGCATCTACCACTTTGAAAAGAATCTAAACCAAAAGAACGTGAGAACCACAGTGATAAGTCTGTTTCAAACTGCTGCAAGAGCTTATAAGCGTGAAGAGTTTCATTATTTCATGTCCGAATTACAGGGAATGGATAGAAACACATACAACTACATAATGGAAGAACCACCTGAAAGATGGGCTAGATCTTACTCACCGAGGCGGCGATATGATATGCTTACAACAAATATAGTTGAGTCGATGAATTCTGCATTACTTGAAGCAAGAGAGTTGCCCATTTTAAGCTTATTGGATTTAATCATTCTTAAGAAGCAGAAATGGTTTTGTGAAAGAAGAACTACTGCTCAAGAGACTTTTCATAGCTTATCAAGGTGGGCAGAAGATGAATTGAACAAGAAGATTCAACTGGCCTTCACAATGAATGTAAGTATACAGCGCCAAATATGCAATCCTAATAGTGTATAAAAAATACAGATAAAGATAGACTGAAAATTCAGGACTGTGAATGGAACTTCAGTAAAAAAAAGGGGGAGAGGGTTCAACCTTTTGAGGATAGCACTTCTGTTTGTAACCACTGGTGGGTGGAGTTCAAAATACTTGTTGATACAAAATTCAGTCCATAACATTAAGAAAGTTCAAGTACAGACAGTTCGATCCTTGTGGGATTGAACTTCAGTCCATATGATTTGAACTCCAATCAGTCCATTAGAACTGTACTCATGAACTCTTCCTCTGACTCACTAATAGCCGATTTTAAATAACATCTGTGCTGACTCACAAAAGTTATTATTTTTCATTTCAAATAGGTATTCCCCACAGGTACAACAATATTCAACGGGCACGATGAAGGAAAAAGCTTCAACGTCGACTTAAAGAAGAGGACCTGTGAATGTCTTCAATTCCAGACTGATGAACTCCCATGTGTACATGCAATTGCATGCATTGAGAAAAGACGCCTGCTGAAATCTAAGTTCTGCTCAAAATGGTATACACGAGAGTTTTGGTTTAACGCATATCAAGGTGAGGTGAATATGATAGGGCACAAAACCTCTTGGACTGTACCAGATACCGTGAAAAGCCAGAGGATAGAAACTCCTAATGTCAAAATACAACGAGGAAGAAGGAAAACAAAGAGATACATCCCGATTGCTGAGGCTGTACGAGTCAGAGGAAACAAATGTAGTCGATGCAAACTCAGCGGACATGATAGAACCTCATGCATAAATACTCCAGTAGCCCGACCCTATTCAAGGATATATAGGTACTGCTAATTCCTTCATTATCCATAAACTTTTTTTTACTAAATATGTCCCTCCTACTAATTTGATTTTCTAACTTCTTTTTGTTTCATGAAACTGCTTGGCTGTGAATGATGGTGCAGAAATAAATGAAGATATTCAAATTGCTGATAGTTTCTTATCCAACATTCAAGATAATGAAGGTATTCAAACTCTGAATGCATTGCAGTTTATTTTTTTATCTGTCTCTATGTTAATTAGTTTCATACTAGTATTTGAATTCGAAACACTTTCAGTCCAAAGTTCAAACTCATTGTTTCAGCATTAGTGAACTTGAAAAACAAAAAAAATCTATAAAACTCACAATTTATTACCAATAAAACATAACAGACAACACAGAGATGTTATCTTATCAAGCATCTTCAACATCAGACCCACTACTAGAACTGGAACTTAAAGGTTCAGTAATATCCTGCCAAATAGTAGCACTTAAAACCACACGATCTGAGGATTCAACAACTCCAAAAAGTATCCTAGTTCCTACTACAAGATTATTACTACGGACAAACTCCATCCATCCATTAGAGAACCACCTTTCTCTTCCCACTTTTAGGTAATTCATCCGGAAATGAGTACCACGGCAAATTACAGTTGCTGGAACATTACGTCTGGGAAGCATAATTGCCAACAATGCCGGCAAAACTTTTGCAAAAAAAAAAAAAAAAGAACTCTGTTATTTTATAATAACAAATAACAAAAATAATACTTTTGAAAGACAAAAATTGTATGAATAACTTACAAACTGATCTGATTCAGTATCCAATTGAGTCAAAACTGCATCAATGAGTGCTGGCATCTTAGAAATAAAAATTATTTGGTTGTTCTCTTCAATAATAGTAAGGTCTATTTCTATTGCTATAATTATAGAAAAGATATTCTGTATTTTTGTGTGTTGTCATTTTATTTTACTGTTTGAAAAAGCTGAAGATTCTTTCTTCTTTTGTTCTGTAGTCTATCCCAACACAACTGACAAAATACATGTCCCCACTAGGATTTAACTACACAGTTGACTGAATACATGACCCCAGTAAGATTTAACAAGTGCACTGCAATATCAGTCCATGAGGGGGGAGTAAAATTCAGTCAAAAAACTACATAATCCCAGTATGATTTAACAACTGCTGTTGAACCCCAAAAAAATTACCCTTTCTTAAAGAAAAGATAGGTTCCGGGTATAGTGTTCAACAATATGGGATTCCAAAGGGCTTTCTTTGGAGTCGCCACCTAATTTAGGAGAATTAGGAACCAATTAATTAAATAATGCGTGCAATTCCTCCGTTTTAAGGAAAATGGTCTTTTCAGAGATTCTGAAGTAAGAGGTTCAGTTATTTTCGAAAGAAGGTTTCGATTTGAAAGCACTTTCGAAAATCCGTAAAATTACGGTTAAACCTTCGGTTTTCACAAAATAACTCAAAATGTTAACTTTCAATATGTTGATAAAATGGTTTAAGATTAATATTGAAATTCTAAGATTATAATAAATTATACGTTAAAGAAATATGAATTTAAATAAACTTAGACTTGAAAAGGAAAGAAAGAAAGAAAGAAAAATAAATAAATAAATAAATAAATAATTTTTTGCTGAAATAGGAAAACCAATTAATTCGAAAGAAGTTGCACTTTCATAAAAAATGAGTTACTTTTTATTAGTTTCGAATTTTAATTGCACGCGTTATTTAACTAAAAGATGCACAATTCGTAAATAAGATGGAGATTCTTAAGAAATAAAATATTCACAAATAACTCAATAAATAACTAAACATTCATTCATAATCAATCAAATGAATAATTATCTACGGGGAATTCCTATAGACATGCAATTTCTAAGGATGGGAAAAGAGGAAAGGATTTAGAAGAAGAACCCGGTAAATTTGACAAACTCATGGGAGCCTTGAATTTTATTTTTTATACATTATGCCCATGAGCTTAAAACATCACATGGCTCAACAAAGCATTTTAAATTTCTAAAGGTCTTGAACCTTGAGCCCGGACTCGACCCCAATGCAACTCCAAGCCAATAAGCCAATCCCAATTGGTGAGTTTAGCCAACTCTTCTCCAAAGTTTGGTCATGCAAAATATACAAGGAAGAACAGATTAGCACACATATTCAAGAGGAAAAAAACAGATGTATGTAAAACACAATTTAAAGAAAAGTAATCTAATGGTCAGTTATAGAAGACGAGCACATGAGAACAATTTTCCGGAAAAACCAATTGTATGTCCAAAACCTAAAGCAAAAGCAAGCCAAATTAACTAAACACATGCTTCAGTATTGAGTTAAAGATTAGAATGAAAGAATGGCTTTAGCTAAAATTTATCTAATTTTTTTACTAATGAGTAAAGGACAGACTGGTTGACAACACTACTAAAAAAATTGAATTAATTGAGGATCTCATTGAATGCGTTTTATTTCAATACTAAGATGACCATAAGCAAGAAACTCATCACAGCTACACTTACAATGTCTAAAGCAAGCATTATATGACTTTCAATGAAAATAAACTTTGGCAACGAATCAATTTGTAAACTTGCTTGTCATCATAAAAACAAACTGTTCACTAAACGATAACAAACTTTATATGAGAAAGGGTGTCCCTTGATCAAACAAGCTGCTACCATAACAATCCAACTCTACATTTCTTAACAGAGCTTTCAAAGGTGACCCGTCCAAGGATCAAACACTTGTATAAGAGAATCACATTATTTACTCTAGTAACCACGCCAAGACAACCAGTTTAATTTGAAAAGAAATGCTGGCAAGATTTGTGAACAGGAACAATGGATAAAGCGACGACAAAATTTCAAGCAAATTCAAGCACAAGATTACAGCTTATGAAAAACTTTACAATACGATACCAATTCAACAAAGGTATAACAGATCCAAACATATACATTGACAACATAGCTTATTACCCTTAATAAAAATACCAGAGGCAATCTTTTCCAGAAAATTATTAATTAGCACACTTGGCAAACAAATTAGACAACTTCCATATTAGACAGAGATGCCTTGACAACACACTTAGATTATATTTTTTGCAAATACGTAGCATCATCATGTCAATTGGAACATGTCAAACCTGAAAGTACATTTTACTTTCAAACTTTTAAAGAGACAATGATACATCTTAATCTACCAGTGAATGCCAAACAAGAATCATCAAGAAAAGAACTCAAGGACCCTTTTTAAACAATTATGATCAACTCTTACACCTCCCTGAATTGCAGAAACCAGGGCGACAGCTCTGCTCCTATTCTTTTAAACTCCCTCGTCCTCCTAAGCTTCAAAACAAATTCCAGGACTACCCTAATCTGCACTGACACCTGCAGCAACTGAGAAACATTCACCACCTCTCAAGCTTCTCAATCAAATCTCCTGCTCACCTGCACAAACCTCACTCCTGAAATCTCCAGAACTCCCTCACTCTCACAGCACCTCATAAACACATCCTAGCTTCTACACCAACTCCTACACACCCCCTCACTTTAAACACATCAACCTGCACACCTCAAGACCCAAACAACCTGCAACATCTCATAGAAACTGGACTCACTTAATCCTGCAAGCCTCCTCAGCACCTACACCTTCTCACAGAACCTGGAACTAGCTCGCAGACCCACTAAAACTCTCTAGAACAGGCTTCCTGCCACCTGAATGGCTCTCTATACAGCTGCACATACACACACACCTTCACGGACCTTGGAACACCTGCTACCTATTCCCCAATCTGCATCACCTTTACAGAACCTCCCTGGACAGCCTCACACTCTTTTAGGCTTAGAAAACTAACCCGGAGCTTTCAAACAACAGAGAATGACTATTCAATCTTTAAGCTAAGTGAATCCAAACAACCAAACTAATTACTGATGGACTCAATTCTACCATATGTCATCAATTTTCTTAAATACTAACAGTGAATGAGGAGAGAAAGATTACATTTTTTATCATAGCTAAGTCACTAAAAGAGAAGTACTTTAACTTTGCAAAAATGAGAAATGACTCTTAAACTTCTTTTCAAAAGACAATCATGTAAAGCTTCAAACTTAGTGAGAAAACAACGCAAAGATTACAACTTTCTATTATTAAGCTTTGTAAGTTAAATTTCCCTTTCAGATTAACCAAATGTGCTAGATGCCTATAATGATAGGAAAGAAACTAAACCAAAATCCTTGAATTTTCTTAACAGATCATCATATTTAACAGCTTAGGATTGAACCAAGAGGCATATGACATGGGTGGGGCAGGGATCTAACATATAAACTTCATTTCTTATAAAGCAGCTCAAAATTTGAATCATGGGCACGAAATTACCGCACACACAAGCTATGAACTAAAAAGAAAACATATATTACTTTCATATAAATAAACATAAAAAGGGCATGAATAGGACAGATTTTATCCCACAAATCAGTTTCTTTTACTCCTATAACAAGTATCAAACTGTCCAGCCTTCTAAAAAGTTGAAACTGGATAAAGATTTGATTTTTAGCTAGTTCTTATAGCAACATACAAAATGGATTGAAATCCATACTATGCACAGCCCTTTATTTCATAGAGAACAGAACCAGGAAGCAGAAACAAGAAAAAATTAGGCAAACAACTTATTGCTTTTACATTTTTCTTTAAATGTAAGGTTATCCCGAACCAGCTACTAATCCTTTTGCACATATGAAGCAAATTAAACACATAAGCTAATTTAGGCCCAGCTAATATCAACAACAACTACATTATACAAACTAAAACAGAAGACGCGAGAGACACCGACCTTTTTGCGGGCAGTGAAACAGGGGTGAGGGATCCGTCGAAATCCGCACTGGAACGAGCGTCGAGTCTACTCGACGATTCACAAATTTTAAGAGTCGGAAATTAGGAAGGAAAAATAAAATTGCTTATTACAAAAAAAGCACTAAGAGGGTCCTCGTTTCCGAAGCCCCTCAATTCCTTCAACCAAAATCCGACCCCTAATTTTGTGAATGAAAGGGGTATTTATAGGGCAAATTCAAGGCTTGAAAAAGGGTGCAAAACGATGTGGGAAATGGTATTACCTGGGATTTGAACGAATCTTGATCGTTCAATTTAAGCTTTTGCCACTTGGATGCTGGATTTGAACAAAATCGTACTGGGGAGAAAAAGGACGATGCTGGAGCCTTTTGGTTCGCTGCTAGTACGATGGATGAGCTGGATTTTGAGTGGGGACCGATGATTTAAGAGGGAAATCGAAATGGGAAATCAGGTTTAGAGGGTTTACGGGTTGAACGGAAATGGGGATCGGGTCGGGCAAGAGCTGATTTTGGGTGAGGGGGGTGAACTGATATGGGAAAAGATGTGCGTGTTGTAATGTTTATATGTTTTGCATGGATAGGACAGATTTAGGCTACGAATTATGCTTTTAGCCTCTTTTGATCAAAATCAATTGCTTTATCTCTTTTATTTTCAATTTTAGCATTTTCTTCCCAGATTTCATTAATTCACCTTAAAATTTAAAATTGATTTTTTATTAGAATAATTAGTATTAATTAAAATTTTCGGGACAAAATTGGGTGTCAACAGCTGCCCCTCTTTACCCGAAAAGGATGAAAGAGTTTTCAGGGTAAAGAAAGTTGACATGAAAACCAATTTTGTCACGGTAAAGCCGAGACTTCGATTCCAAGGACCGAAATGCGAGGCTTATAGACATGGCCGAACTCCGGTTTCTGAGTTGCCTACATATCTCGGGCTGAAAGAGAATCAGGCCATATGTAGTTCAACAACACTTAGACACGAAAATTCGCACGATTGACAGAAAATGACGCACGAATAGGAAAGAATTCAAACTGACGCCTAATCTGAAATGAGAGATTAGGAAAGGACTTGCTTGTTCGAGTGCGATTCTTCAGATCCTTGTTGACGAGTCTAGCTCATATCAACAATTGCCCCAGTTCACTGCTAAGAAAAAGTTCCACGTTATGCTCCAAATGCTGCTGCGATGCTGCTAAAATCCTGTAATAAACTTAACAAACGGTAAGCGAGCAACTGCTAATAAACTGTAATAATTGGAATGAGAAATAAATAAAGGAATAATATAAAATTGTAAATGCTGGCTCTGATGTTATCAACAAGTTCTTCTCTCGATCAACTGACGAGGTACTCCGCCCGGGGAACCTTTAGGCTGATCATTATTCAATATTGCATGACAACCGACATCGCGAAACATTCCGAAAGCGGTGCTTCAGCCGACTTGTCTTAGACTATCATCTACTTGAAAGAAACCTGCATATCCTATTTGTGGGTGGAAGGACCCGAGATATCCTATTTGTGGGTGGAAGGACCCTAATATCCTATTTGTGGGTGGAAGGACCCGATATATCCTATTTGTGGGTGGAAGGACCCGATATATTCTATCTGTGGGTGGAAGAACCCAAATATCCTATTTGTGGGTGGAAGGACCCGATATATCCTATTTGTGGGTGGAAGGACCCGATATATCCTATTTGTGGGTGGAAGGACCCGATATATCCTATTTGTGGGTGGAAGGACCCGATATATCCTATTTGTGGGTGGAAGGACCCGATATATCCTATTCGTGGGTGGAAGGACCCGATATATCCTATTTGTGGGTGGAAGGACCCGATATATCCTATTTGTGGGTGGAAGAACCCAAATATCCTATTTGTGGGTGGAAGGACCCGATATATCCTATTTGTGGGTGGAAGGACCCGATATATCCTATTTGTGGGTGGAAGGACCCGATATATCCTATTTGTGGGTGGAAGGACCCGATATATCCTATTCGTGGGTGGAAGGACCCGATCTATCCTATTCGTGGGTGGAAGGACCCGATATATCCTATTTGTGGGTGGAAGGACCCGATATATCCTATTTGTGGGTGGAAGAACCCAAATATCCTATTTGTGGGTGGAAGGACCCAGATATCCTATTCGTGGGTGGAAAGACCCAAATATCCTATTCGTGGGTGGAAGGACCCAAATATCCTATTCGTGGGTGGAAGGACCCAAAGTATCCTATTTGTGGGTGGAAGGACCCGAGATGTTCATCTGCAAGACGAACTAAACAAACAAAATTAGAGTAAAGTTAAAGACACAAAGCTCATAAAAGCGGTTACTTCTCCGAATTTATCAATATCTGCAAATCACAAAATGAAATTTCAGTAAATGTTCGCATAAAGCAAAATAGAGATGAAACGGATATGTTTAACAATATGCAAAAATTTTAGGAAATAGAAATGCCGCCTTTCGGCAACAAACCATGAGAAAGCACAATGCTCCAAATCATGAAAAGGATGTTTTCAATGCAGTCCTGGGTTGTACCCCAACTAGAAGGTAGGAACCCATCCAAAGTAGTCTTATTGTCAAATAAGTTTATATTTCCGAATCCTTCTACGGAGGAATGGTCTTGGCCACAATGCAAAGGGAACTTCTCAAATTGGGCAATATCTTTTCGGGAAAGTTAGAAAGCATCAAGCTTTATCCCAAATGTAATTTCAATCCAAGCGATGAGAATCTTCAAGATTGTCTTGCTAAGACGTTTATCTTCTGATACGGGCGTTAATGTCCCTGCTCTCAAAGAAAAATTGTTAGTTTTGGGAGGGAGGGGGGAGCGTTTGATTTGTGCTGACTTGATCTCGATCTTCTTGATGTCGCTTCTGCTCCCATGTTTTCCTTGGACTTGGATTTGTGAATCATATTCGGAGACTTGGCTCATGAACTCAATAGCATGAATGTTTTGATAATAGAGGCAAAGTAAAAGTAGTTTTGGTAATAAAGTAAATAAAGTAACCATGCAAATATTTCATGAAAGTAAGATGCATTTTATGAAATTTCTGCCTTGACATAAGCTTGTGACATATCTTAAAACAAACTGAACATCCTTTTCTTAGAGTTAGCACTATCCATCTAGCCAATTCCCAAGATCTTCCCAGCTTGTCTTTTGATAGTCAACGTTGATTCTTGCAAAATTTGCCCCAGTTATGACCATCTAAATCTTCAACTTGCCTTGCAAAATTTGCCCCAGTTTCTATCTTTCATATCTTCAAATTATTTTTTTTTTTTGCAAAAATTGCCCCAGTTGCTATCTCTCAAATCTTTGAATTATCTGGCAAAATTGCCCCAGTTGCTTGCCTTAGGGGAGACTGAAAATTTTAATATTTATAGAGTCGAGCCCACTAAGAGCGCCTACGTATCCCTCCACGGGAATCAGACTGTGCGTAGTTCTGCTTACATAGAGATTTTTTGAGGAAAATATGGCAATCTAAATACAAAACCGCATCCGAATTGGAAAACATACACATCTGCCCAGATGCATAGTTCGGGATTACATCATAGAAGATAAACAAGCCTAAAGTGTTACAATATTTTGACCGAATCCGATGAGGATTGCCTACTTATCCCGTTGCCACTCCAGGAATCAGGTCAGAAGTAGTTCAAAAATACATAAAAGAGGAAATAGGGGATTCATGTGCTAGTGCAACCGAACTCTATATGAGTTGCCTACGTATCCCGCCTCGGGAATCAGGTTACGCGTAGTTCGCATTACATCAAAGATTACATTCAACAATACTAACTTGCGGCTGCTTCAAATATAGTGTCTTGTGAAGACATTTATGTTCAATTTTCAGCCAAATTTGAACATCCGCTTTGTAAACACCAGTGTTCCTCCGAATAGGACACGATGAACCAGGTAAAGACTTTATCAACTTCATGAATTCTACATCTTCAACTCATCATTTTAAGCAATCCTCAAATAAATAATGTAGATAAAACTACTTCCACGCCATATGCCAACAAATAAGATCTGCCCCAGTTGAAGTCCTAACGACAGTCTGACACCTCAAGGGTGCAAAATATCGTTTTTCAGCGCATCATTCCCAAATTGTTCAGTTGTTTTGTTGTTAGTCACAAGCAATTCTTAGGCAGGTTTGATAATTATAAAATTGAAATATTTAGTCAAAAGCATACCATAAAGTAAATAAAGTATAATAACACAATGAGAATGCAATGTATTATTTATTCAAATTCTAACTTAAGGAGGCATAACGCGACAGACATGCAAAGACAGAAATTAAAAGGTTATTCTCAAAAGACATAATTTAAAGGCAAAACACAATTCAGGGCCTCAATTTGAATTGTGATGCAAAAGAAACTATTGAGCTCAATAGCCAAGTTCCTTTCAGAAGGGCATCAACTCAGAGATCATCAATCAAGTCTTGAATTTTGTGCCTCAGAGTAATGCAGCTCTTAGTGTCATGTTGACAATATTCTCCATGGTAAGCACAATATTTGACCCCATGAATCAATCTTGGAGGAGGATCAGATGTCCCATCTCCTACCAAAGGCTTTAAAATTTTTGCACCTTTTAACCTTTCAAACAAATGCTCTTGAGATTCTATCGGAAATGTGAACTTTCGGGTTTGCTCCTCTTGATTGTTGGAGTTAAATTCAATCCCTTTGACAGATTGGGAATAGGGAGGAATCATTGGGATTTGAACCACCCTTGCTTTGATCAATGCTTCAATTTTTTCCTTCAACGAATGGCAATTTGCAGTGTCGTGCCCTGGAGCTCCAGAATGATACGCACAATTCTTTGTTATGTCAAACCAAGCAGGACGAGGATAAGGGGTCCTATCCGCAATAGGATGGATCAACCCAGCTAATTTCAGTTTTTCAAATAATTGGCCAATAGGCTCACGCAAAGGTGTGAAAGTTTTGACCACTTTTGGGTAGGGCCTTGCCATGATTGGGCGATTTTGGCGAGCAGAAGTCTCAGGCTGATGACTTGGAGATGGGTAGTACTTTGAGGGGGGTAGATAGCTTGGGGGTGCCAGATAAACATGCGGTGGTGGGTAAGGCTGAAAACCATGCGTGTTGTAGGAAGGGTTAAGATCAGGCTTTGGTGCAATAGGAGCTTGGTAGTGACTATTATGATTGGAAGTTGATGTGCTTTGGCTAGGAAGCTTATGAAGCTGGTTTGGATGACTCAGGGCATGCAGTTCTTTTTCTTTCTTTTTATCATTGGTAAATTGGGCCTTTACATTAGCGGCTTTTGGAGCATTTAATTCAAGCATCATTTTAATTTCAATGGTTTCCCCCATCTTGACAATGTTGGCAAATGTTGTTTCTGATGTGTCCATTATCTGGTGACAGATTTGGTAATAGAGCTCACTGTCCAGAGATGATACGAAACATGCAATTGCCTCATTTTCTGTGTAAGGTGGTTGGACCTTAGCAGCTTCATTTGTCCAACGTACCGCGTATTCCCTAAAGGTCTCAGTTGGCATCTTTTTCAAATTCGACACCTGATATCTGTTAGACTTATCTTGTTTTTGCCAATGGTACCACTCATTCAGATTAGATGTTTGCTTTGTTTCTGATTGTACATCTTCCATGGTAAGATTAATGAGAGTCTTTTCATCATTCTTTGTGCCTTCTTCTAAAGTTGGACCAGACACTGTCTTTTCCTTTTTGATGCTCGCGACTGAAAGAGAATCTCCTTTTCTTGCTTTGGATTTTGCGAAGTCAGCCATTTCAAAGTCAACACAAATCAAACTTCTGCGGGGAAGGGAGTAAACACAACAAAACAAAAAGTTCAAAGGTAACTATGTTAGTTTGCATGTTATTTACGAGGTTGCACACAAGCACATAGCGCGCGTCACGTAGCGCTTTGGCAGTTTGAACATGGAAGATATAACAATAAATTGGCATGTAGCAATCACACGTAATCGAGCGTAAATAAAATGCGAATGCGTCCTACCCTGTAGGGTGCCTCTTTGTGCCAGAGGTGGGCCTAGGACGCCAAATAGGTGATAATGAAAAGTAGTCCAAGCCGGTTTTGCAATAATCGAATTTAGAGTAAGTGACAATAACAGTAATAATAATTTTCTTTCATTATAACTTGATTCTGAGTACATCATTGTTACATAAAAAGTAGAAAGTGCCGAATATAATTTAAATACATCGTTTTGAGTATAATGAAAATATAAATAACTGCTATAACTACGCTGCATCAGGCTTGAGAAGGCAATGGGACTGAAGTGCGGGCCTGGTTAGGATCAATTCTGATTGCGCAATTGCTTGCGCAATCAGTGTGATTTCTGATATCTGGTCCCAAATGTCGTTCACATCCAAAAAACTTGCTTGAATCTAACATCAATCAAATGGACCGAACGTTTTATCATCCTTTTGACGTCTCTTGCCCCTAGCTTGTTATCTTCTTCCAAGTATCTTGACTATTTAAATACCTCTTGAATTCAAGTATCTTCTAGTCTACAAAATTAATAAAAGTATTCTAAATTTAATTAGTTGCAAAACTTGGCTTGGACTGGAAGTTCCGTTATCACATAAACACATAATATGCACTGTTGTTGGGTTTAAACCCGTCAACGAAAAAGGGCGGTTTTCCTAACTATGGAGGCGGTACCAAGGACCGGGTCCAATCTAAGGCTTATGCATGCATGTTCCTAACGGAAACTCTAGAGTGGGTTTACTAAACACAAGGCTGTTTTGAGTGGCAAGCGGTCACGCGGTAGTAAAACAATCCGCTCACCCCGCAGGTACGCTCACTCTTTCTTAAAGGGTTTTTTGTGAGTTGCGGGTGTATATGCATACACCTCGCGGGTATAAGTAACAATGAAGAAGCTCCCAGGAATGGGGGAAATATGAACGGAATGCCAGTTTAATATGTGCGCAAATAAAGGTGTAGTGACATGCTTTCAGTGACAAACAATTGCAAATAATCAATTTAACTAATCATGCTTTTTGAAAATAATAAACAAATAAAGAGTTATTTTGTGAAAACCTTGCGTTTAGAACCTTAAGGTAATCCCCAGCGGAGTCGCCACGCTGTTGAACCCCAAAAAAATTACCCTTTCTTAAAGAAAAGATAGGTTCCGGGTATAGTGTTCAACAATATGGGATTCCAAAGGGCTTTCTTTGGAGTCGCCACCTAATTTAGGAGAATTAGGAACCAATTAATTAAATAATGCGTGCAATTCCTCCGTTTTAAGGAAAATGGTCTTTTCAGAGATTCTGAAGTAAGAGGTTCAGTTATTTTCGAAAGAAGGTTTCGATTTGAAAGCACTTTCGAAAATCCGTAAAATTACGGTTAATCCTTCGGTTTTCACAAAATAACTCAAAATGTTAACTTTCAATATGTTGATAAAATGGTTTAAGATTAATATTGAAATTCTAAGATTATAATAAATTATACGTTAAAGAAATATGAATTTAAATAAACTTAGACTTGAAAAGGAAAAAAAGAAAGAAAGAAAAATAAATAAATAAATAAATAAATAATTTTTTGCTGAAATAGGAAAACCAATTAATTCGAAAGAAGTTGCACTTTCATAAAAAAATGAGTTACTTTTTATTAGTTTCGAATTTTAATTGCACGCGTTATTTAACTAAAAGATGCACAATTCGTAAATAAGATGGAGATTCTTAAGAAATAAAATATTCACAAATAACTCAATAAATAACTAAACATTCATTCATAATCAATCAAATGAATAATTATCTACGGGGAATTCCTATAGACATGCAATTTCTAAGGATGGGAAAAGAGGAAAGGATTTAGAAGAAGAACCCGGTAAATTTGACAAACTCATGGGAGCCTTGAATTTTATTTTTTATACATTATGCCCATGAGCTTAAAACATCACATGGCTCAACAAAGCATTTTAAATTTCTAAAGGTCTTGAACCTTGAGCCCGGACTCGACCCCAATGCAACTCCAAGCCAATAAGCCAATCCCAATTGGTGAGTTTAGCCAACTCTTCTCCAAAGTTTGGTCATGCAAAATATACAAGGAAGAACAGATTAGCACACATATTCAAGAGGAAAAAAACAGATGTATGTAAAACACAATTTAAAGAAAAGTAATCTAATGGTCAGTTATAGAAGACGAGCACATGAGAACAATTTTCCGGAAAAACCAATTGTATGTCCAAAACCTAAAGCAAAAGCAAGCCAAATTAACTAAACACATGCTTCAGTATTGAGTTAAAGATTAGAATGAAAGAATGGCTTTAGCTAAAATTTATCTAATTTTTTTACTAATGAATAAAGGACAGACTGGTTGACAACACTACTAAAAAAATTGAATTAATTGAGGATCTCATTGAATGCGTTTTATTTCAATACTAAGATGACCATAAGCAAGAAACTCATCACAGCTACACTTACAATGTCTAAAGCAAGCATTATATGACTTTCAATGAAAATAAACTTTGGCAACGAATCAATTTGTAAACTTGCTTGTCATCATAAAAACAAACTGTTCACTAAACGATAACAAACTTTATATGAGAAAGGGTGTCCCTTGATCAAACAAGCTGCTACCATAACAATCCAACTCTACATTTCTTAACAGAGCTTTCAAAGGTGACCCGTCCAAGGATCAAACACTTGTATAAGAGAATCACATTATTTACTCTAGTAACCACGCCAAGACAACCAGTTTAATTTGAAAAGAAATGCTGGCAAGATTTGTGAACAGGAACAATGGATAAAGCGACGACAAAATTTCAAGCAAATTCAAGCACAAGATTACAGCTTATGAAAAACTTTACAATACGATACCAATTCAACAAAGGTATAACAGATCCAAACATATACATTGACAACATAGCTTATTACCCTTAATAAAAATACCAGAGGCAATCTTTTCCAGAAAATTATTAATTAGCACACTTGGCAAACAAATTAGACAACTTCCATATTAGACAGAGATGCCTTGACAACACACTTAGATTATATTTTTTGCAAATACGTAGCATCATCATGTCAATTGGAACATGTCAAACCTGAAAGTACATTTTACTTTCAAACTTTTAAAGAGACAATGATACATCTTAATCTACCAGTGAATGCCAATCAAGAATCATCAAGAAAAGAACTCAAGGACCCTTTTTAAACAATTATGATCAACTCTTACACCTCCCTGAATTGCAGAAACCAGGGCGACAGCTCTGCTCCTATTCTTTTAAACTCCCTCGTCCTCCTAAGCTTCAAAACAAATTCCAGGACTACCCTAATCTGCACTGACACCTGCAGCAACTGAGAAACATTCACCACCTCTCAAGCTTCTCAATCAAATCTCCTGCTCACCTGCACAAACCTCACTCCTGAAATCTCCAGAACTCCCTCACTCTCACAGCACCTCATAAACACATCCTAGCTTCTACACCAACTCCTACACACCCCCTCACTTTAAACACATCAACCTGCACACCTCAAGACCCAAACAACCTGCAACATCTCATAGAAACTGGACTCACTTAATCCTGCAAGCCTCCTCAGCACCTACACCTTCTCACAGAACCTGGAACTAGCTCGCAGACCCACTAAAACTCTCTAGAACAGGCTCCCTGCCACCTGAATGGCTCTCTATACAGCTGCACATACACACACACCTTCACGGACCTTGGAACACCTGCTACCTATTCCCCAATCTGCATCACCTTTACAGAACCTCCCTGGACAGCCTCACACTCTTTTAGGCTTAGAAAACTAACCCGGAGCTTTCAAACAACAGAGAATGACTATTCAATCTTTAAGCTAAGTGAATCCAAACAACCAAACTAATTACTGATGGACTCAATTCTACCATATGTCATCAATTTTCTTAAATACTAACAGTGAATGAGGAGAGAAAGATTACATTTTTTATCATAGCTAAGTCACTAAAAGAGAAGTACTTTAACTTTGCAAAAATGAGAAATGACTCTTAAACTTCTTTTCAAAAGACAATCATGTAAAGCTTCAAACTTAGTGAGAAAACAACGCAAAGATTACAACTTTCTATTATTAAGCTTTGTAAGTTAAATTTCCCTTTCAGATTAACCAAATGTGCTAGATGCCTATAATGATAGGAAAGAAACTAAACCAAAATCCTTGAATTTTCTTAACAGATCATCATATTTAACAGCTTAGGATTGAACCAAGAGGCATATGACATGGGTGGGGCAGGGATCTAACATATAAACTTCATTTCTTATAAAGCAGCTCAAAATTTGAATCATGGGCACGAAATTACCGCACACACAAGCTATGAACTAAAAAGAAAACATATATTACTTTCATATAAATAAACATAAAAAGGGCATGAACAGGACAGATTTTATCCCACAAATCAGTTTCTTTTACTCCTATAACAAGTATCAAACTGTCCAGCCTTCTAAAAAGTTGAAACTGGATAAAGATTTGATTTTAAGCTAGTTCTTATAGCAACATACAAAATGGATTGAAATCCATACTATGCACAGCCCTTTATTTCATAGAGAACAGAACCAGGAAGCAGAAACAAGAAAAAATTAGGCAAACAACTTATTGCTTTTACATTTTTCTTTAAATGTAAGGTTATCCCGAACCAGCTACTAATCCTTTTGCACATATGAAGCAAATTAAACACATAAGCTAATTTAGGCCCAGCTAATATCAACAACAACTACATTATACAAACTAAAACAGAAGACGCGAGAGACACCGACCTTTTTGCGGGCAGTGAAACAGGGGTGAGGGATCCGTCGAAATCCGCACTGGAACGAGCGTCGAGTCTACTCGACGATTCACAAATTTTAAGAGTCGGAAATTAGGAAGGAAAAATAAAATCGCTTATTACAAAAAAAGCACTAAGAGGGTCCTCGTTTCCTAAGCCCCTCAATTCCTTCAACCAAAATCTGACCCCTAATTTTGTGAATGAAAGGGGTATTTATAGGGCAAATTCAAGGCTTGAAAAAGGGTGCAAAACGATGTGGGAAATGGTATTACCTGGGATTTGAACGAATCTTGATCGTTCAATTTAAGCTTTTGCCACTTGGATGCTGGATTTGAACAAAATCGTACTGGGGAGAAAAAGGACGATGCTGGAGCCTTTTGGTTCGCTGCTAGTACGATGGATGAGCTGGATTTTGAGTGGGGACCGATGATTTAAGAGGGAAATCGAAATGGGAAATCAGGTTTAGAGGGTTTACGGGTTGTAACGGAAATGGGGATCGGGTCGGGCAAGAGCTGATTTTGGGTGAGGGGGGTGAACTGATATGGGAAAAGATGTGCGTGTTGTAATGTTTATATGTTTTGCATGGATAGGACAGATTTAGGCTACGAATTATGCTTTTAGCCTCTTTTGATCAAAATCAATTGCTTTATCTCTTTTATTTTCAATTTTTAGCCTTTTCTTCCCAGATTTCATTAATTCACCTTAAAATTTAAAATTGATTTTTTATTAGAATAATTAGTATTAATTAAAATTTTCGGGACAAAATTGGGTGTCAACAACTGCACTGCATTTTTCAGTCCATGAGGGGGTACTAAAGGTCAGTCCATTAGTGGGTACTGAATTTCATTCAATAAGGGGAATTAAGTTCAGTCAAAAACTGCAATTAATAAAAAAAAAAAAAAAAACATAAAGTGCAGTGCAATTTCAGTCCCATTGAGGGGGTACTGAAGTTCAGTCCATAGCTGATTAGTGAAGTTCAGTCAATGGAGGGGTACTGAAGTTCAGGTCAAAAACTGCCATTAATAACCATAACTGTACAGTTTCTGTAAGACCATAAAAAGCATAACTGTACAGAAAACTGTAACACCATAGGAAACATAACTGTACAGAAACTGTAACAACATAGAAAACATAAACTTCTTTGACTACATTTAATGAACCATAGAAACCATAACAGTACAGAAAACTGTAAAGACAATCCACTTGGCAGTTACTGATTTTTTAACTATAAATACCCCCTTTGCAGTTAATTGAAACTACAAAATTTATTCACTCTTCATCTGATACATACTACACAGTTTTTTTTGTCAGAAAACAAAATATGGCAGATGAAAACAACCGCGTGGAGGAACTAGGCAGTTTCAACAAAAAAATAACATCTTCTTACTATAATAGAGATGATTTTGTATGTTAAAAGAAATGACCAGAGTATTTTTTATATTTTTCATTTAACTTTTCAGTCTTTTGTGATTTTGTTTATTAACTGTGAAATATTCTTGCTTTTAGATCTTTCCAGACAATTGGAAGCAGAGGCTGCCAAGTATAAATGGACTGGCATGCATAATTTGTGATGGTGGACATGATGATGTACATTTGATGAACTTCAAAGTTGGGAGGCACGCAAGGCTGTGTAACGGTTGGAAGGCTATGCTTATTAAGAAAGGCTTCAGAATAGGTCATACGCTTCGTTTTGATCACCTATGGCACGAGATGATCAACGGTGTTCCATCTGTTGTTTTTGGTGTTTCTCTTATAAACAATCAGGCTGGTGAAGGAGATGATGATGATAATGATGATGATGATTTAAGCAGTGATGATGATGATGATGATGATGATGGTGGAGCATCAACAGACAATCCAATTTTAATTGAATAATTCTAGTAGTTGTTTGTTGTTTTCCTTTATGCAGTACTGTTTGTTTTCTTATGACAATATCTATTTTTATATATCAACTTTAACCTAATTATGTTCTATATATTTGAATCTCTCATTATTAACTGAAAATAACTGAAGTAGAAGCATCCTCATGGACAGAACTTCTGTCCATGAGGAGGATTAGAAGCTCCTTGTTTAATTAAACATAGAACTTAAATCAACATGGAACAGAACTTCTATCATCATGGACAGAACTTCTATCCATGAAGGATTAGAATCTCCTTGTTTAAGTAAACATAGAACTTAAATCAACATGGAACAGAACTTCTATCATCATGGACTGAAGTTCTGTCCATGAGGATTTTAAGTTTCAAATTGAAATAACTCGATTAGAAGATCTGTCTTTAAATAAACACAACTCATCATGGACAGAACTCCACTTGCATTTGATTATCTTCTGCTATACTTGGAATATATGTAAATGTAAAAAATTAACATTAAACATTAATAACTGTTGTTACATATATAGTCACAGAACTTATAAAAAACTCTACACCATAGAAACTTCATACATATTCAGTTATGGAGATGGTGGTGGAAGAGCAGAAAGATCAAAACGAACATGTGCTGCTATAGCTTCAATACCCTGGGTGATCATTCGCACTTGTAGCCTTTGGAAGTTACGCATATGCAAAATATCATTTCGCATTTCCTGTATTGCACTCTCCTGGTCCTGCATCTGACACCTTAGGACTGCAATCTCCCATTGTATATTATTTGGAATGCCTACTGCTACTGGTGCAAATCCTGGTACTGGGGCGAACCCTGGTGCACCTGATTGTTCTGCTTGTGGTGGTTGATTCACACTACTTTCAGACATTCTTGCACCTGAAGTTTAGAAATCTCAAAATAGATAATACTAAAAATAATAAGATGATAACAATTAACAGTCAGTTATGTATTTATAGAAAAAAAATCAATAACAGTTGCAACTTGTAGTTCAAAAGGTACAATAAAATACTAATAGTTGCAACTTATAGTTCAAAAGGCACAATAACATTTTAAAAGTTGCAACTTATAGTTCAAAAGTAACCAATCCGTAACAGGTAAAATAGATATTGAACAGTCACAATGAGCGTAATAAAGTTCAATCAATGATGATAGAAGTTCAGTGCATCAATGAATATAATACTTCTGTCTCTGAGGATAAAGCTTCAGTCCCCCCTGTAGATTGAAATTGAGGACATATGAATTGAATTCCAACCTATGTGTGGTAGAAATTCAGTCCTTGTGGTTTTGAATTTCCATCCTTGGAGACAGAAGTCCCTAGTGGACTGAAAACACAGACAGACACGGAGTTGATGTAAAACTTCTGTCATAAGGATAAAACTTCAGTCCATCCTGTGGACTTCAATCAATTGGAGACAGACATTCATCCCTGGTGAACTGAACACACACACACACACACACACACACACACACACACACACACACACACACACACAACACATAGGCGGTATAAAAAAAGTTTACTCCATGAGAATAGAATTTAAGTCCTTAATGGTAAAAAACTTCACTGCAACAAAAATGGCATTTACATAAATCTATGCATAATAATCTGTTCATCTGTACATAATATCTGTTTCACCATACTTCACCAAAAAACTTTACAAAAAATATTACTAGGAATTCTGAAAATAAAAACAAAAATATCTACAACTGACACATGTCGTCATTATGTTCCCCATAATCATGCTCAAAAAATTCAGGTGGAGTCTCAAATCCATCCCTAGCCTTTGCACGACCATGAGCCCAAAGCTGACAACCAAACCGCTCCCTGTAATGATGAATTTGATCTGGTTGAACCTTGTCAACACTTTTACCTCTGGTCAGTAGATCAGCATACCATATTGCAAAAGCGCCACAATTAGTCCTAAAAAATGAGGCACCAAAACAAAGAGTAAGACATAAGTAGGCAGGGGGTTATAAGTTCAGTCAACTATATCAAATTTGGTATCATATGGAGATAGCAACCACTGACTGGGCTTTCGGTCCCTTTTCCCCAGAAGACCTTGCTGCTCCGACTGTTCTACCTTAGTACTTTCAGGGGCTTGGTCACTTGACTTGGCAATCTCCCTAACAATCGGAACAGGCCTCTCCTGTTCCTATGTAAGCATCTCTTGTTTACCTGCTTCATCGACCGACTGACCTTTGCCCACAATAGTTCCGTCAGCCTGTTGTTCTTCATTCAGCTCCTCTTTCTCCTGTTCCTGAGTCATTACTTCTTCTTTGCCCGCTATACCGACTGACTGTTGTTTGTCCACAACACTTTCGAAAGTCTGTTGTTCAGTCAAATCAACTTCTCTTCTTGTTTGCTCAATAGCCTGGGCATTCTCCATAACAATATTAAGAGGCATCTCCTGTTCCTGTGTGGTAACTTCTTCTTTGGGTGCTTCATCAATTGACTGACAGCCAAGAGCCTGCTGATCTTCAGTCATATCCCCATCTCTTCCAACTTGGTTACTTCTGTCAGCATTCTCCATAACAACATCAACATGCATCTCCTTTCCGTGCGAAATCACCTCTTCTTCTACTGTTTTGTTGACCGACTGCCCTTCTGGTTCTTCTCTTGCTGCTTGATAACTCACAGCAACATTATCCATTTCAACGTCATCGGTCCTCTCCTGTTGCAGAATTATTCCTTGTTCTTTTCCAAGTTCAACCTGCTGCTGACTTTTCGACATATCTTGCTGAATTTCTTCAGCTCTTGGTGTATCTTCAGCATCACATGAACCCCCGCTAACACTTTCTTGCGTCGGTGGCAGTATATTACAATTAGGCATATCAGGATGTGAACTATTTTTCTTCAACTTCTTCCTTTTCCTTTCATAGGTTTTTGGTTGTATGGGTGCAGAAGTTGTACCTGATTTCTCCACAAGCATATCCTGAGGGAGCAAGCGAGGTGTCGACAGATCAAGCTCTCCACTTATAACTTGCAATTGAATTTCAAGCACCTCATTCTGTGTCGCAGTCAACTCACCAAACATGTCTAATTCACTATCAATATTTTCATGAATTTGTCTAGGCGTTTCATTGACAAACATACCTTGCAACGCTCGATGCAATTGTATAACTGAATTTAGACCTGCACCACCACCACTAACTTCTTTTCTTACATCTGAAGAGCTTTTTGATTTCCTAAGTACACTGCCTTCACTGGAGTTTTGTCTGTCATCTGAAGGAGATTTTGATTTCTCGGATACAGCGCCATGACTGAAGTCTTTTCTTACATCTGGAGAAGACTTTCTCTTTCTTCCATCACTAGCATTGCCTCCACATGAATACAAGTTTAAGGAATTACGAAAGCTGCCAGATTGTTCCTTGCCCCTTCTTCCACTAACATCTTTCCTCCAACTTTCTTCATTTTCCTCAAAATTCTTAGCAAACTTCTTCATAAAATCCAGAACACAATCAACCTTGTTATCTACACAACGAACCTTGTTATCTACACCACGAATATACTCCCTTATGCGCCGTCGCTGACTACGCATCCTCTTCCGGAATTTTATATTCACCTTCTGCAAAAACAAAAAACAAAAAAAATCAATAGAACTGATAAAAATATTCAATTAAAATAAAAACAGAAAAAGATGAATGCACATGATACTTGAAAACTCACTTTAACAATTGCATTAACTAAATCTTGATCAAGCTCTACAACATGTCGAGCATCCTGCCTATCATCACAAGCACCCTCACCCACATGATCATCATCCTCAGTCTCAGCAACATCATCCTCACCCTCATGATCATCATCCTCAGTCTCAGTACCAGTAGCTTCACTCTCAGCACCACCATCCTCAGTTTCATCACCACCATCCTCAGTCTCAGCAATATCTTCACTCTCAGCACCACCATCCTCAGTCTCAGTCTCAGCAATATCTTCACTCTTAGCACCACCATGATATATCTGAGCCCCACCAACCTCAAAATCATCACACGTATCCTCACTATCTTCAACAACTTCTTTTCCTTTTAAAAGTTTACATGCAACAACAGGTACAACATGACCTACTTCTGTCACATTCAATTCCACCGACCTTTTTTCTTCCTCAGACAGAACAATTGGAACCATTTTAAATTTGTCAAAACTCTATAAATAAAAAAAAAGAAACCATGAGAAATATATTAGCACCACAGTAAAATAAGAATAAAACTTTTATATGCAGAAATAGAAGTTTTGTCCTCATGGACTGAACTTCAATTGGTACTATTTTAGTTGTTCAGTCTATGAGGACAGATACATAGATGGAAGAGAAGTTCAGTACATAATGATAGAACTTCAGTAAGGCTGAAGAAGTTCAGTACATTAGGATGAAATTCAGTCCATGAGGGTAAAGAACTTAAGCAACCACACACACACACAGAGACACAGATATAGAAACTTACATTTACATTATGAAAATACTGATCAACCAAAGTGTTATACTGAGGATTTTTGAAACTAATAAACCTAACCATCCTTGGGAAGCCATGACCATTATATGTACAAAAGTTAGAACGAAGTGTTGGAAATAAATCCAGAAACCAAGCGCATAACACAAACGGAAATCCCAGCACATAGTAATTTACACCACTTTTGAGAGGTCTCATTGCAGAGTTAACTAGTGCTTCAAAACCCGCACTGCCCCAAGGATAAACTCTACACAGATCCTCGTTGTCAATGATATCCAAGTAATGCACTTCAACCAAGCTTGTTTTTTTGTTAGAACACAAAATGATTGACTGCAAAATATAAAACTCTGCAATCTTCACTGCATCATCTTCATCAACCAGAGATGTCGTGCTCATTGATACTAAAAATTTACGAACGTCTGACACCTGAAGATTGCTTTTGCCACGAAAGTACTGCTTCAGAAGCCTCTGATCCATATTTATAGCAGGTCCATCAAACAATTCCTCACGGTTTGCAGAAAACCTCAAACCAGTGTAAACATGATATTCTTCGGGACCAAAATGGATGACATGACCAAAAATATTAAAACTTAATCTATTCGGATCACTGCTCACAATACGTGACAATAAGAAACAATGCAGTAACCTCATAGAAGTTTTGTACGACTGCAACTTCAGAAAGCTTCCAAACACACCATCTGAAAGCTTCTTACGCTGTGCTTTACTGAAATTTGAAATGATATTATCCAAATTGTGCTCCCCTTGCCAATATGCATTCATGTTGAACCAGCGGTCAAATGGATACACTAGATTACCAAGCGTGAAGCGACTGAAGCATGAAGCGAGCGCTTCAGTGAAGCGACTGAAGCATGAAGCGAGCGCTTCAGTGAAGCGACTGAAGCATGAAGCGAGCGCTTTAAGCGACCGCTTTTCAAAACACTGCTTTCTACCTAATGCAATAGTGACATTGTGACACATACTGGCACAAGCACCATCTCAAAGCAAAAAACACAGTATGTGTCACACACACACACACACACACACACACACACACACACACACACAAAGAGACAGAAGTTCATTCCATCACACACAAACACACACAAACACACACACACACACACACACACACACACACACACACTGCGTGACACGCATTGGGGAGGGGGGGAGAGGACTTCAGTCCACTAGGAATAAACTTCAATCACTAGAGACAGAAGTTCAATTCTAGTGGAACTTCAGTCCATCACACACACAAACACACACAAACACACACACACACACACACACACACACACACACACAGAGTCACACGCATTGGGGAGGGGGGGAGGAGAGGACTTCAGTCCACTAGGAATAAACTTCAATCACTGGAGACAGAAGTTCAATCCTAGTGGAACTTCAGTCCATCACACACACAAACATAAATTCAGTCAATCACACACACAAACGCACACACACGCACACACACACACACGATCACAGAGACAAACACACACACGCACACACAAATAACTTTACTACACACACACACTTGAACTTGAATAAAAAGTAACTACTAAATACGCAAAAAAACATACAAATTTAAACTTAAATAACATTACTTAACTTCACAACCACATATTTCACAAAAAAATACAAAAAAAAAAAAAAAAATACAAAAAAGTCGTATATGAAAAGAGAGAAATGTTATACCTGCGAAAATGCAAAGGTGAAGAGAGAAATGCAATTCAACGTACATAATGCAACTAAAATTCAGTTCATTAAGTATTCTACGTTTGAAGGTTATTTTTGCATGAAGATTCAGTGAAGAAGGAAAAAGTTAAAATGCATGAAATGAAGGTTAAAATGAAGAAGAAGGGTTTTAAAAACCCCTGTCAATTCAGAAAAGATGAGGGATAATTTGGACTTTTAAATATGCCCCGTTTAGTGTACTGCCACAAAAGTGGCCTCTAGTGTAAAGCCACTGAAAATAGTGGCCTCAAACTAAATACCAGTGTTAAAAGTGGCTGCTGGGCGAAATTTTTTACGATTTTTAAATGGAGAGACACTCCATCCATGAAAATTATCAAAATAGCTCATATTTCACAACCTTACTCGACCTAGCACCTCCATTTTATTTTTATTTTTTTCTTTCACTCATAGCACTCTATATTTAAAGAAACAAAAAATCTAGCCCCTATTTTTCCTTTCTTCTCCTTCTCTCCTTCCACAATAGCCGTCGCCTCTCCACTCCTTCCACCACTGACTCACCTTCATCCCCTCTCCTCCAAGCCGCCGCCACCGCCCGCTGCAGTCATTTCTTCTTCTCTTCTCTTCCCCCTTTTTTTTGAATAATAATGTCGATTTTTTTATGTAAATTCCGGTTCGGTGAGAGTTTGTTTATCATGTTTCTTGTTCTTTTTTCACTTTTTCCATAAAAATCCAGTGAGATCTACTAGTTTTTTGTTAAAAAAATTTTCTAATATTTAGATAGTGTTTTTCTTGTAGAAAACTGTATAAATCTTGTATATTTGTTAAGCTTTTGTGTAAAGCTGTCCAAAACACTGTCTAAAATTATTTTACGAGTTTATACAATTTTATACATGTTTATCACTTCTGTAAACGTGTATAAAAATGTATAAATATGTATATGTGTGTACAGTGAATAAACATATTCTATACATTTCTATAAATTTGTATGAAGCTACATAAATATGTATACGCTAGTATGAACAATGAATAAAGTTGTATAAATTTCAGATTTGTGTATTATTTATGGATGTTTGTATAAAGTTCACATTTTTGTGAATATTTTTGTATGTTTCTTCTTGCATACACTTTTTTTTTTATGTATTTACATGTTTAATTTATTATTTTTTGATAGATTTGTGTGTATAAAATTATCAAAAAATAATTATTTAAACAAAATCGGCAATAATAAAGCTCCGGTGATATAAAATAAGCAATCTGATGAGGTCCGGTGATTTTTCAATTTTTAAGCCACCAGCCACCGCCGGCCTGCAACGGCAGCACCGGCAGGTCAGTGGCAGGGGAGGAGGGAGAGTGGCACCTATGATTTTTTTATTTTGAGGGAGAGTTCAAAGGGGTGCTATGTTATGCAAGTTTTAAAATAAGGGGGAGAAATGCTATGTCATGTAAGAAAAAAATATGGCTACTTATTTGTAAATTCCTTGCTTTCAGGTACTATTTTTTAAGAAACTAACCCTACAATAATTGATGGATTACGAAAAACATAGGAAGGAACAAAAAAGTCAAAAAGCGTGTAAAACAGAAAGCTCATGGAAGAACAAACCAAAAAGACAACTTGCGGACTATATAAAAGCCAGTAAGGCGCATTCCATTTCTCTCAAGTCTCAACCTACACTGCAAAATCCCTCTTCTAATTTATGGGCTCTGACGTTTGTGACTCTATCTAACAAAGAGTTTATTTTCTTTTTCTTCTTCTCCTTTCCTTAATTTTCATTTCTGTTCTCTCTCTAAAAAAAAAAGTTAGCAGTAAACAAAAGAGAAGAAGATTGAGAAATGGGGAAGTATGTGGAGCTGATAGATGCAGGAATTAGAATTGTCGCTAGATTTAATTCTCATTGTCCCCAAACCTCGCGGATGTACTATCATCCTCCGAACAAATTACATGATCAGGAACAACAAGGCCATCTCTATTATTACGACTATCACCATACAACTGGGAAATCATCAGCTCATGTGATGGGTATTATTTTTCCCAAAGGCTGATGCTGCTAGGTTTAATGCATGACACTACTCATGAATTTATTCTTTTTACAATTCGTCTAAGATGGAAAAATATTCACTTTATTCTTTTTTCATTGTGTACAAGGATATCGACGTAATTAAACAAATGGTTTGATGAGTTATGGTTTAGCCCATTTGAGCTTCACTATGGGAAAAGGAAATTTCATTTTTGTTTTACTTCATTTAACATATGTGACCTTAGAATCTAGGTGAAACACTTCAAACTTCATTGGTATTTCTGGCTCATGATGATGCCTAAAAAAGTCGCGTGGTATTACTACATTCGTCAAATTCTTCTACCCCTTTTTGCGTGGAATAAGAAAAAAACGTCTCATTCTATATTAAGGGGTAATTTGGGACACGGACAATTTTTTACTGAAATTATAATGGGCAAAAGCACCAATAGACTAAGCTAGCTTTTGGACATAGATTTGGTTAAAACTTGATACTTTGAGTTTTTAAAGTTGAATTGATAAATAATTTGTGAAACTTAAAGTTGTGTTTGGACATACATTTTACTTGAAAAAAAATTGAAGTTTGTGAGTGTGAAAAAATAACTTTCACAAAAACTGGTGAAGAGAATTTGGAATCTTGGTTTCAAAATTTGGTCAAGTTTTATAAACAAACATGTTTTTTCCAAAACTTTCACAAAAAATGTTCTCAAGTTTTATAAACAAACGGAGCTAAATCGCACTATTTGAAGTCATAGACCCAAACAAGGTACAATGCTAACCCACCAGAGAACCAAAGGAGAAACGGATTTTGTCATTGAAGAAGCTACAAATTAATGCTAATCAGTCCATTTAAAACTTAATTCTCTAATTATTCTCTGTTAGTAAATTAAGGTAAATATATGCCAACTTGATAACAACTAGAGTTAAAATGGACGTATTAATGGAGAGTATGAATGTGACTCATTTTGCGAAATTCATAGGCAACGTTACTTTCTCTATTTCAAGTGAAATACTGATTTTCACTCACGGACTTCCAATATTATTAAATAAAATTTATGTCCAAATATAACATCAAACTTTTTAATACATTTCTTTTTTAACTTCAGTCAAAATATCTTTTTTGTCATATTTTAAGCTTCTTTCTCCTTCTTTGGTGTTCACTGCTTTATTTAGTCTGCAACCAATAATTAGGACTCTCCATGGCTCTGTCTTTTCCTATATGAGTTGATAGAAGATGAGGATCAGCGTGTATTTCGTAAAATATATCTTCAAATATTACAATTAACTTATATTTTGTTAAGTCACAGACGAGCGTTTTATATTGAAATCCGATGATAGATTTCTAGATTTACATTAGCAGGTTAGACCGTTTAAAATTTACTTAACATAAACAGACAGTGGATATTCTAACCGTTCATATGAAAGCACTAAATAATATGTGGTAAGTACAACGGACGATATGCAGGATAAATGACTAGTTGCACGAGCAATAGATAAACGAACGAACTAAATGAATAAATTAAAGCTATTCGATCGGTCAAAACAATATAAGTATTTGCTCAGGAACGAAACAGATGATAGTTGCAAGTGATCTATTGGGTCAAACGAACAGAGTGAACGGATGATTTAACTGATCAAATCTACTGAAACAATCTAGTGAGTAAATCAATTGTGGGTTAGTAGTTTAACGAACAGTATACACAAGCTAGTAATTAATTAAAACAAACACGTTCAGAGATGATTACAGTCGAACTGTATTTAATGAGCCATGCGATAGCAGTAATCAATAGAGCAATTCAGAAAGTAACAACGACGAGAATAAACAATCAAATAAGCAATAATAAAAGTAATAAATGAAATGATAGAGCTTATTGTGTTAATTGGGTGCTCGTGCTCCGGTGAGGAAGATGAACTTTGTCTTCTCCAAAGCAAAGCAAGGTTACAGTAGCGTGATGGTGGAGAAACAGTAAACAATGGTGGTGATAATGAATTTAAGGCGATAATTGCTAAGAGGGGGCAGTGGTGTTCAGAAGAATATAAAAATACAATGGAGGAAGAAGGATTTTATTTATAGACCAAGACTCCTAACCCTAGCTAGACTCTATCTTGCGCACTCCTCTCTAATATTATGCTTATCTGCTACAACGTTTGTTCTTATGTCTTCGGAAAGTTTGGCTTCGATTGATTCCACAAAACAGGCAGTCACCCTTAGCTGTTGTCTATTCTTCGTGAACCTTAGCTGACCTGTCTCCGAATTTTACTCTGAACTTGCCACGTCAACGACCACGTGTCGTTATGTGTTCGTATGAAATTCGGCCAGTACAAATAGTTCCCCCACTTTCCGAGTGAGTGTCCGTAAGATCTTAGCACGTGGCATGAAATTTTTAGGCAGAAAAACACGTGAGCTCTCTCAACCGCATAACTTGAAACACCAACCCGTCATGCCTTCCCATCAAGACATGTGCGCGCAATCGTGCGGATGACAGTTTCTCACCAGTTACCGAGGCAATCATTACCTCTAACCCTATAAATACCAACGCTGAACTCTATTTCCAAACTTTTACTCAAAGTTTCTTCCCAAATTTTTTAGAATCGCTGTGAATTCTTTATTTCAAGTCGTGAATTCTTCATTTGAAGTTGCGAATTCCGTTTCAATCTTGATTTTACTCAAAATTTTCAAGAAATGGCATCTAAGAAAACTTTCATTCCACCAACCACCACTGATATCGTCGTCTTTGTCGCTCCCGCCATCGTGGCACCACTACAATCTGTCACTGCGGTTGAACAAGCCATCATTGCTGGTCCCTCTGATGTTAAAGGGAAGGGGAAGAAGCAGAAACCAAAGGGCGTTGGCACGGAGAAGCTTTACACTGAAATCCTTCCAAAGGAGTTCAGCTATGATGAAGACTGCAAGGTCAGACATCAAAGTCCATCTCAGCAAAAGGGGAAAAGGAATATCCTTGTTGATGTTGTGTTTTGCGCCATTACTCCGGCTTCCATGCCAAGACTCTGAGAGGAGTTTGGATGGAAAGAGGGCGAGGTCGAGATCGTGTGTCCTACGGAGGAAATGACCTTGGCCACCCATTGTGATGATTACTCTGTGGTTTTGACATACCTTTTCAAATCGGATTTACACTCCCGATCGATCCTCTACTCGACGAATTTTGTCGTCTTTACAAGATTTGTGTTGGGAAAGTCTCTCCATCGATTTAGGGTTGGTTTCCATGATTCAATGGATTGCTAAGAAGGCTGGAGTGGAGCTGACACTTCGACACATCCTTCATCTTTATTCCCTCGAGTTTACAAAGGTGGGATCGACACCCTACAGAAGCGGGTTCACAGAGCCCTAATTTTGAATAATGACGACAATCTTTGGGGTTGGGACCAACCTTTTATTTTTATCCCAACGAATCAACTTACTGCCCCGGGGGAAAACTTGCTTCCGGATACATGGAACCGAACACGTAAGTGTCTGACCTTTGCTTTATTTCTCTAATTTTCCTTTTCATTGTCCATTAACTGCTTTCTTACTTCAGCCAGCAAAGTTTTGTTCGAACTGGTTCCGAATATCGAGAAGTGGTTGATCAAAATATTGGACAAGGCTACATACGAAGAAAGAGCTTGGAAACCTATAGCCTCCAGCTTGAAAGTGAAGTCCAAGCATCATGGTACGTTTTTCCTTTCTTCTCCTTTTCTTTGTTCGAGTTGAGTTACCCTTGCTAAAGGCGAAACTTCCTTAGGCATTACGGGCGTTGGGGGCGAATTGAGTGGAGACGACGGTGCAGAGGCGGCCGACAGAGAGAAGCCCGATGAAGCTCCTCCAAAGAAGAAGAACAAGCTGAACTATCACGAGGTCCGAGCAAGCCTCCTCGCCAAAACTGCTCAAAAAGAAAAGGAAAAGGCGGAAAAAGAGAAGGCCAGCGCAGCGGCTGCTCCCAACTCCGTTGAGGAAGTGATTACGGGTGCGATCTTTGCCGTTGATGCTATGAAAGAAGCCGAGGAAGGTTTATTGGTTTGGTTCGTTCCAGATCAAGAGGTCGCTGAAGAATCGGGCTCTGAGCAGCCATTAAAGTGCCCAAAAAGGTCGAGGAAAGAAAAGATCCAAGAGACGGCCGAGCAACTTAGGGCAGCCGACGAATACGATGGTGCTCCTATTATGGAGTTTGTGGTTGAAGGGCTCCCCCAACCTCCACTATCTCCGATGCTAGAAGTTACTACGGGTTCGGGAGGTAGATCCGAAAGGAGATAGGCCGCTCTTGTCCCCGTGTAACCAGTGCCCGATGAAAGGAGAGTGAGAAAAGGTAAGTTGCCTCTTGATCGAGAGATGGAGCCGGCAAAGTCTAAATATACATAAATTTCAGGTTCATCGTTCTATATTGCAGATCACGATGAACTTATAACTTCATTGCCAAAAGGTGAGGACGCGGCTGCCTACGTTGCTTTTAAGAGGGCTGATGCTACCGGGGAGATAAAAGAGAGATCGATTAATGTAACCATCCCTGGCAATGTTGACCTGCTCAAATTTCCAAGGCACCTTGTTGATTACCTATATGACATGACCGGATCGATGGAGAGGGCCCAGATGAATTGCCATAATGATTTGAACCTTACTTCCCATGTTGTCTATGATGCTTTTTGGTAACTTTCTTTACCTTGCATGGATTTTTATTTACCTATTTGCTCTGACTTGGTTATTTTCATGTTTCAGATTGCCATATTGGCGATTGAAATGGTCGACCGCATCCAGCAACTCAAGACTAAGATCAAGCGCCTGTATAAATGGCCAGCCTTTTTGGCATCTTCCGGCAGCACTTGTCATCGAAACCTTAAAGTCTTGAAGGTAAAATACTCCAAACTCGAGGCCGATTAAAATGACAAGGCGGCCGCTCATGCTCTTCGTGAGTCGGAGTTGGAGTCACAAATTCTAAGCGCTGAGCGAGCAACTCGAGCTTGTTGAGGCCGATGTGGGAGGCAAATGCGCCAAGCTGGAGTTTGAGTAAAAAAACAGGGATCTGGAGATCACCAAGCTAAATAAAGATCTTCACGCTTTGCAAGGCGACAAATAAGCTTTGATTGCTCAAACCAAGGATTTAACTGAGAGGAAACGATGTCTTGTAAAGAAAAATCAAGACTTGGAAATCAAGCTGGCCGGTCAAAAGATATCGATAGAGGATGAGTTCGAAAGCCGTAAGGAGCTGATCGCTGCTGAATCCCGTCGAGACGTCCTTCAAGAGATATCCGAGCACCAAGTTAATATGGCCGCTGAGTTGGAAAATGCCCTTCAAACTATAAGTGGAGACCTTGGTCTTCCCCCGAGCTCGTCTAATGAAGAAGAAGAGTCTGACACAGATGAAGGTGGGGAGTGATGATATGATCCTAACTAGGAATAGGAAAATAACAAGAAATCAAAGAGATAAAAGTAAGACCCATTTGTAATTGATTTGGAATTAAGGAAACAAATTAGGAGGTGAGACCTAATCACCCCTTAAGACAACAATCAAATGAACCTACACTATTTGATCCTCAATTGAATTGGAATTCAATTGCAAATCAAGGAAGAAAAGTGCTCAAGCAACATGCTTAGCCAATGATTACTTTCAATAAATATCATCCAAAAACTACCCTAGAATAATAAGATAAGGAAGCTTATATAGTATGTACTAATTATGGCATAACATTGCCTTAATTTCCCTTAAAGTGGGCTGCCACAAAGTCATCATCAAACTAAAAATAGGTTCCTGACTGTCGTCACTGCACTGTCACGCCCAAGTCCACGTGTTCGCATCCATCGAGCAACCAAAGCTTCGTGATCGCGGCTATGGTCACGCAATCGTAAAGAACATCATTTTTTGTCATCCTTTTTCAGCTTGCGCGATCGCGTTTGTATCTTTGCGATCACGCTGAACAGTTTCACAGCCTTGCAAGATCGCGTATGTGCACTCGCAATCGCGATAAACTGATCATGTGACTGATGCATTGAGCTTGTAAACAGACCCTGCAGTTTCCAGTATTGTCCTAGCTGCTTCACTTGTTCACTTTGGTCATCTTTTGCCTTGATTCTTGGCTTCCAAGCTCTTTTGAAACACTCCAAGCTTTTGATGTTAAGTCTAAATCCGCCAATGTCATGAGCGCCAATCCGGTTTGCATCATTCCCTCATTCTCTAAAGAAATTCGTCCTTGAATTTGGACCTAGCAAAACAATAACCGGAATAAGCACCAAGTCACAAGCTTTATAGACTTTGCATAAGAAAGATGATGGAGTTGAATATTCCCACTCAAACCTCACACTTTTGTGGTTGAGCCAAGAGTCAAATGACTCAAAGAAGATCAATTCTACAACTAAAGTTCCAAGAAGTTGGCCAAAGGATAAATATGCACAAGAGAAATCAAGGAATCCAAAAGGTTTAATGAATATATAATGTAGATTGCAATTGGATCCTTTAAGCATAACACCACCAAGATCACTAATCATCCAACAATAACATTTATCATCGAGGTCAAACACTACCCTCACATCCAAAACATCATTCAAACTTCTACACATCACATCATCAAACCAACCAAATATTATTGACAAGGAATTAACACATAATACCATACATACACTATCCAAGACACTATAAGTTTCAAAGGATAAGTTCCATACCTCCATGGCTTTAGAAACCCCAAAAATAAGAACGAACCATTCAAACAAACCATTCTTGGCTTTAGAAGACAACCACACGTCAAACACTTTTGTAGTCCAAGAAGATGCTTGCAAGTGTCTTATCTCTTTGTAGATCCTCTCTTGATAGTCTTTCACAAATGGACCAAGAGGGTTAGTAAACTCATCAAGAAAAGGATTATCACAATTGTACCCATGGATATTTGGAAATGCCTCAAACATATTATTTTTGCATTTCTTTGTAGAAGCATTTACAAAATCCCTCCAAATTAAATCCTCCAAACTAGGAATAGAGTAAGTAAAGAACATGACACTAAAATTAGCGTCAAGCAAGTTACTACTACTATCACTAGTGTCTCCCTCCTTCTTTAAAAAATCCTTTTTATTTTTGGAGGACTTACCAACATAAGACAAGCTTTCAACAAATATTTTGGGAGTTAGCTTGCTAACATCCATACATTAGCACTTTCAAGCAAGTCACAAGAATCATTTTCATACGTTATACACTCTTTAAATATTGAATCATCATTTTCATCAAGTGCAAACAAGTTCAAAAGAAATATATCATTCAAGAAAACATGATCAATGGTGTCCATATATTCAAGCTCACATTCCAAATTAGAATCTCTATCAAGCACAAGGTCACAACTAGTACAATCCAAAGAACATTTCACCTTTTCAAGTGTACACTCACTTAACAACTCAAACACGATTTATCAATTTCAAACAAAAAGGAAGACAATTCATTATCATTCAAATACAATTCTTCACTTCCTTCAAGTAAGTGCACACCTTCCAATCCATCATTATTTTCAACTTGACACAAGCAACCACCAATACCAACATCACAAGTTCCAAGCAATTCTTTTTCTTTATTCACAAGAGAAAGATCATTGTCATCATAAGAATAATTAGCACAATCATCATCCAATCCTATATTCTTTATGGAACTCATGAAATAGAATAAGGAATGAATTTTAATCATGCTCTCTTGATTTTCAAGGTCACCAATTTTACCACTTTCTCTATCTAGATCACCCAAAGAAATACAAGAGTTAGGGTTAGCTATGTTACTTTGAAGCACAAAGAACTTCCTTTACCTTGAATTTCAAAGTTAAGGCTTACTTGACCAATTGGAGAAGTATTTTCGACCTCATCATTTTCTTCCAAGCAAGAGTCTTTTTCCAAAAATGATTCATTTTTGCAATCACTTCCACAAGAACCTACAAAAGAGACATCACTACTAAAAGAAGTAGTGAAGGTGTTAGAGTTAAAGCAATGAGTAGCCTCTCTTATGCTCTCTTGTTTTTTTTGACTCGCCATTTCTTTTCCCTCACTCTCTTCATTCTTTTCTTCCTCACCCTCTTCATTTTCTTTTGGTGACAACTCACTCTCATTTTTCAACTCATCCTCTCATTTTTCCACTCTTGAGTTGTCACTTTTCTCACCGTTACTCCTCTCAATCTTTTATCTCTCACAATTTCTTTTCATTGGAGTATCAAGGTTACAAGATAAATCATCACGAGGAAGCTTTTCTTGTATCCCAAAAATGATTCCTCAAATTTTTCTTAAGATCTTGCTAAGTGGGCTTTGGTTTCCAAGGAGGTTCCCAAGGCCGCCCACAACTTAGATTATAATGGTTTCTCAAGTCTATGGAAAGAGCTCATGCAACCAAAGTCAACTTATCTACCTCCTTGCAAATGTATTCATGCACGAAGATTTCCTCCAATTGAGATTCCCAAAGGACATAGAGCTCCTCTTTATATTTTGCATGCACCTTAGGCAACTCTATATACCTCTTATCCCTAAGTAAAGCCCTTTCTCTTGGCAATTCTAAAGGTGCCATCTTTTTGTTCCGAGACTTCAACTACCACAACTTGCATGATCTTGCCATTTCCACTACTAGGTAGTGGAACTTGCTTTGGAGGATCTTGAGTAGGATCCTTTGCTTGCGGAATGACATTTAGAGAGTAGTTATCTTGATCATCATCCTAATCTTCAAGCGAATGGTAGGATTCTTCATCATGTTGACGACCAACTTGTTGAAGCACCACACCTTCACGCCTTGGAGGTTTATTTTTGGGAAGTTCATGCCTTGGAGGGTATCGGATGGGATCCTTTGCTTGTGGAGTATCATTTGGAGAATATGTGTCTTGGGCTCATATGAGAATATCAATCACCCACCTGAGTAAGCCTACTAGGGCCATCATCACACACGCGGTCGGAGGTGTCTCCACCACTTGCTTTCTCATTTCCCGAAGCCTATATTTTCGGGATAGGTCATCAACCGTCTCCTTCATCCCTTTGAATTCATCTTGCATTGAATTAGCACTCGCCATCAAGGCTTGCAACATGGTTTTGACCTCCATGTCCGCCTCGATTCCCTTTTGAGCCATGGTACCTACAAACAATCAAAGCAAACAAGGTTAGTAGAAAAAGTCCTCACTAATGCACTCCCTAAGCGTTTACACTCGATTTCATTGCACTCAATCCACTCGTATTTATACTCAAAGGATGACTTTTACTCTCTCGAATGTTCTATCCACTCTTGCCTTTTACCTCTCGTTGGCAAACTCAAGTTGCTTTTCACACTCAATTTCGATTTGACAATCGAACTCAATCCAATTCGGGATGGAATGGAGTTGATGTGGCAAAGAATGGACAATGAAAGCTAATCGGACGGAATTAAAAAAAGTCAAGGAAATGAAGAAATAAAGGCTCGAATCGAATTGGCACGAAACGAATTTGGATTTAGATGAAATTTTGTTTATGATCTAGAAACTCACTGTATTTGATGAAATGGTAGGGGTTTGGGTGATCTGAAATTATTAAGGGGCTGTTCCGAGCAATCTGTGAAGTTACTGATTTTTTGTTCAGCGTTGTCGCGTGAGAACGGGCACTATCGCGAAGAGGAATTTAACAACTCTGCGTTGTCTCCTCGCGATAGCGAAGAGCAATAAATCAATAAGCCTTTGCGATCACGACAAAAGGCACGCGATCGCAAAGAACAAATTCTGGGTCTGATGCAGAACTTGAAGCTCGAATTTCTGGAAAAAAAATTCACTTGAATCTTCCCAAATCAACTTGTTTTGCTCCAAATTTGAGATATAAGCTTCTTATAAGTCCGTGAACAAACCCCAATGATCAATTCTTAAAAATCAACACCCAAAATGCAAATGCCCCAATTCTTTATTGAAGAACCCTAACTTTAAAATCTTCAAATCGAAACCCCAGCCGTTGTTTGTTGTTCGATTTCTTCAAGAAACATCTTCTAGAATCATCAACCAACAATTGGTAACAAAGATTTCATCCAAAGGAAACCTAAACCTATGACTGTCACGACCCAATTTTTGGGGCCGTGATGGCACCTAAGTGTTACATCCTTAGGCGAACCACGAATAATTAAACTGACTCATAATGATAATTTAGATAGACATATCTCAATAAAATGTAGGTGTAAACATCCACCCGAAATACAGTGTCAATAGAGCATCTACGAAATCTGACGACCGATATATATATATATATATATATATATATATATATATATATATATATATATATATATATATATATATATATTACAAGATGTAGGAAGCGTCTAAGCACTAAGGTGGATCAGACGGTATGCCACCGCGAACCATGCGGTTGGCTCACCTCAAGCAAAAATAGTCACAGCCTCGAACAGATCAGATAAGTCCAGCTGTCTGACTAGTAGAAGGATCTGCACATTTAAAACAGTAAGTTATGAGCCAAAGCCCAGTAAGATCATCGACAGGCCCGCTAAATTACCCTTTCGGGACAAGTCTTTGATAATGCATAAGCAGAAAACGGAAGTACAATCCACACCTTTACAGTAACCCATAAACATTACATACGATAATATAATTATACAACAACACAAGCAATAATACGCGAATACATAACATAGTCAATAATATAAAGATACATAATATAGGCAGCATATACAATATTATATTGATACTATGGCATAAGCAGTAATAAATTAACACACAGCATGGCGATGATATATCTCGCACACCACATAGGTAATGATATACCTAGCACATAGCATAAGCACACACCCTGTGCGGCTTTATTTATAGGTCATAACGCGCCACAGGCCTCTGTCCCTATAAACAACTTTACTTATAGGTCATAACGCACCACAAGCCTCTGTCCCTATAAGTCTCCACACCTAGGTCATAACGCACCACCGGCGTCTGTCCCTAGATGGAATTTCGCTTCTAGGTCATAACGCACCACCGGCCTCTGTCCCTAGAGCATATCAATAACACACCGGCGCACAACATCGACTATACACGAGTCACGTTTGTGCTTCGCCTTTTTGTATAAATATAATGAGTAGTACATAATACTATCTACTAGACAATGCTAGTCAATTAAGTACTCGACATCTTACTTAGCAAGATCAAATCTTATCCGCAAGCAAAATAGAGGTCAAGTCTCACTTACCTCAAAATCGGCTCAAGTGGCTAAGGAACGACCTCCTTTCCCAAACGATGTGCCTCCGAAAGACTCCTCTCTGAGCCAAAGAAATAGTGTCGCACTCGTAAGCATGTGAGGAAAGGATTCTAAGCCCTTACGCAATTTAAGAGGCAATTTACCAAAATACCCCCGGGTCGGACGTACCCAAAACCCGTAAAATTTATGTTTCCGGACTCCCCATACTCCCACGAGTCCAAAAGTACCATTATTGTACATACCCGAGTCCAACTCGGTCATTTTTCCCATTTCACAAATCTAGGGTTCAAACCCTCTTTCAGAGGATCGTCACTTTGATCCTCGGATTAAAGCGTTAAAAATGGGTAAGAATAGTTACCTTGTGTTTAGGAATGATTTTGGTACTTCAAATTCCCCTTGGAATCACTTTTAGAAGCTCAAAAATATGAAAATAAAAATGAATGCCCGCCCTAGAATATATAGCAGCCCGCAGCTTTAAAGAGTTGTACCACATGCTGTCCAAATTGTACCTCACTGGACAGCTTTCGGTAAAATATACATAACTTTTCGTAAAAATGTCCAAATGATACGAAATTGGTGGCATTAGAACCACAACTCAAAGAGCTACAACTTTCATGTTTTGACTTTTTTCTAATTTTTTATGGATTGATCTGAAAAATTTATTTCTTTCCGGCTGAACAGTAAAAAAACAGATTTCAGCAGCTTTTTGGCTTCGCACCAGGTCAGCCACTGTTTTTGGGTCCAAACGGGATCCTACGAAGCTCGGAATGACCCTAAATTTTGTACACAAGTCATACAAGACTTGTGTGATATGCTCGTCAAGACGGAACTCAATTCGGATATGTAGAACTCAAAAAGTGGGTCCCACGGGAAAGGGTCAAATTTCGACTTTCGCCAAAATAGAGAATTTTAATCAAACGACCCCGGAATCCAAATTCGAAAGTTGCTACAAGTCACAAATGACGATACGAACCTAACGGAACCCTCAGATCTCTCATCGGAGTTCATTTACTCAAATCGAGCTCGAAAACCTCTTTTAACCTTTTTAAACTTCCGCAACGGAGACTTTATCAAAAGTCCTATCAAACGAGGTCCGTTTTCACTTCTGAAGGTCGCTACAGGTCATAAATTACCATACGAACCTAACGCAACTTTCAGATTTCACATCAGAGCTCATTTGCTCAAATCGAGCTCCGGAACCTCTTTTAGCCTTAACGAATATCTGAAACGGATGTCTTTCTCCGATACCTATCTAACAAAGTTCGTTTAGCTAAAAATTTTCAGGCATGTCATAATGGACCTTACGGAGCTTTTGGGATTGTCAATACGCAAATCGAGGTCCCGATTCCCGAAACGACTATTTGAGGTCGTTACAATGACTCAATTTTTAGATTTTTGATTTATTTTGTGATTTTTCAGATTTTGATAAATAAAAACCTAGTTAGTGTTTGTAGGAAAAAACACTAATCCGAACTCTGATACCAAATGATATGATCCTAACTAGGATAGAAAAATAACAAGTAATCAAAGAGATAAAAGTAAGACCCATTTGGGATTGATTTGGAATCAAGAAAATAAATTAGGAGGTGAGGCCTAATCACATTTTCACGACAATAATTACACGAATTTCGAGGACTCTCGCTACTATCCGAAATCATAAACAACAACATAACTTTCAGGCTTTAGAGATTGAAATCAAACCTGAATTATCGAAAAGGCGAGCATACTTCTCCCGCATGTCGGACTCGAGTTCCCAAGTGGCCTCTTCGCTAGGACGATTCTTCCATAGCACTTTAACCAACGGGATCTCTTTCGACCTTAGCTTACGGATCTCTCTAGCTGCAGTAGCAATCGGCTCCTCCAAATAAGCCAAGTCCTCGTCGATCTCGACAGAAGCCATATCAATCACATGGGATGGGTCATGAACATACTTTCGGAGCATAGATACGTGGAATACCGGATGAACTGACAGAGATGGAGGCAAAGCAAGCCTATATGCAACAGCGCCAATGCGCTCCAAGACCTCAAAAGGACCAATGAACCTCGGACTAAGCTTGCCCTTTTTTCCGAATCTCATAACACCCTTCATCGGCGATACTTTAAGAAACACCCGGTCACCTACCATAAACACCAAATCTCTCCTCCTCCGATCCGCATAAGATATCTGTCGACTCTGAGCTGTGCGGAGCCGATCCTGAATGATTCGGACCTTATCTAAGGTCTGCTGAACTAGATCCGGACCCAACACCTTCACCTCTCCAGGTTCAAACCAACCAACTGGAGAACGACATCGGCGGCCATATAATGCCTCAAACGGAGCCATCTGGATAGAAGACTGATAACTGTTATTATAAGCAAATTCCGCCAAAGGCAAATAACTGTCCCAATGGCCTCCAAAGTCAATAGCAGAAGCCCTCAGCATATCCTCAAGAATCTGGATGGTCCTCTCGGACTGACCATCAGTCTGAGGATGAAATGCGGTGCTAAGATCCACTCGGGTACCCAGCTCCTTCTGAAATGATCTCCAGAACTGAGCTGTGAACTGAGTACCGCGATCTGATATAATAGAGACTGGAGCACCATGCAATCTCACAATCTGCTCGATAAAGATACGAGCTAAGCGCTCCAATGAATAAGTAGTCCTCACGGGGATGAAATGAGCTGACTTGGTGAGACAATCCACCACTACCCATACTGAATCATGCTTGCCCAAGGTCAAAGGCAATCCAACCACAAAGTCCATAGTAATATGCTCCCATTTCCATTCCGGAATCGGCATGGACTGAGTCACCCCGGCTGGTCTTCTATGCTCATACTTTACCTGCTGACAATTTAAGCACCGAGACACATGATCAGCAACATCTCTCTTCATTCCCATCCACCAATATAACTCCCGAAGATCTTGATACATCTTCGTAATACCAGGATGAATAGAATACCGAGAACTGTGTGCCTCTGCCAATATCAGCTGCCTCAACTCCCCAACATTCGGAACACACAACCGACCGTTGAGCCGCAGTACATCATCATATCCGATCATAAATGAGGTCACTCCCCCACTTAAAACTCTATCTCGAATATCACGCAAATATGAATCATCAAATTGCTTTTCCTTGATCTGGGAAGCTAGGGATGACTGAGTCCCTATATAAGCAAAAACTCGGTCTGGCACAGAATCATCAAATCGCACTCCACTAATGGACAAGGCCTGCAACTCTCGAGCTAGTGGTCTCATATCAACATCAAGATAGGCAAGGCTACCCATAGACTTCCTGCTCAGAGCATCAGCCACAACATTAGCTTTCCCGGGATGATACCGAATAGCGATGTCATAATCCTTAAGCAACTCCAACCATCGGCGCTGTCTCCTGTTCAAGTCCTTCTGGGTGAACAGATACTGGAGACTCTTATGATCAGTGAAAATCTCACAAGGCTCACCATATAAATAATGCCTCCACAACTTCAATGCAAATACCACCGCCAATAACTCTAGATCATGGACAGGGTAGTTCTTCTCATGCACCTTCAGTTGTCTCGAGGCATAAGCTATCACCTTGCCATTCTGCATCAAAACACCACCTAAGCCAATACCAGAAGCATCACAATAGACTGTGAATCCCCCGGATCCACTAGGCAAGGCCAATACAGGTGCTGTAGTCAAGACAGTCTTGAGCCTCTGAAAGCTAGACTCACAAGCAGCAGACCATAGAAAAGGAACATTCTTCTGCGTCAATTTAGTCAGTGGTGCCGATATAGAAGAAAATCCCTCCACAAAACGTCGATAATAGCCGATATAGAAGAAAATCCCTCCACGAAACGTCGATAATAGCCTGCCAAGCCTAAGAAACTCCGAATCTCTGTAGGAGAAGTAGGCCTAGGCCAATTCTGAACGGCCTCCACCTTCTTGGGATCAACACTAATACCGTCCTTGGTCACCACGTGCCCCAGGAATGACACGATATCCAGCCAGAACTCACATTTAGAGAATTTAGCATACAATTCATGGTCTCTCAAGGTCTGAAGGATAATCTTCAAGTGATGCTCATGCTCCCCTCGGCTCCTTGAATATATAAGGATGTCATCAATGAACACAATAACAAAAGAATCAAGATATGGCTTGAACACACGGTTCATAAGATCCATAAAGGCGGCCGGAGCATTTGTAAGCCCAAATGACATGACAAGAAACTCATAGTGCCTATATCTCGTACGGAAAACAGTCTTAGAAATATCCTCAGACCGAATCCGCAACTGATGATACCCCGATCTCAAGTCAATCTTGGAAAAATGAGTAGCACCCTGAAGCTGATCAAATAAATCATCTATACGCGGTAAAGGATACCTGTTTTTTATAGTCACTTTGTTCAATTGCCGATAATCAATACACATGCGCATAGAACCATCCTTCTTCTTTACAAAAAGAACCGGAGCACCCCAAGGAGATACATTGGGTCTAATAAAACCCTTATCAAGCAAATCTTGAATTTGCTCCTTCAATTCCCTCAACTCAGCAGGAGCCATACGATATGGAGGAATAGATATAGGCTGAGTACCTGGCAATATATCAATACAGAACTCAATCTCCCGCATAGGAGGCAAACCCGGCAAGTCATCCGGAAAGACCTCCGGATACTCGCATACTACCGGTACTCGATCAATAGATACCTCCTCCACTCGAACATCTCGAATAGAAGCAATATACCCTCCGCACCCGCGAGCTATCATCTTCTGAGCCTTTATGAATGATATGATCTTGTTCCTCGGAGAAGACCTGGAACCCTTCCAAATAGCCTTAAGCTCACCTTCGGCACCTATAGTCACAGACTTGGCATGGCAATCCAACGTCGCGTGACAGGATGCCAACCAATCCATGCCCATGATCACATCAAATTCCACCATATCTAGCAACATCAAGTCTACTAGAGACTCAACACCACAAATAGAAATCACACACTCCCGATACCCTTTATTTACACATATAGGATCTCCGACAGGCATTGCCACCATAAATGGAGCATCAATAAAAACCAGATCCTTGCTCAAGCAAGGTGAAAATCCAGGAGACACATAAGAGAAAGTATATCCCGGATCTATAAGGGCAAAGGCACTACGGCCACAAACAGAAAGAGTACCAGTGATCACATCATTGGATGCCTCGGCATCCTGGCGTGTCATAGCAAAAACCTGAGCTGAACCTCCAGGACCAGGAGCTCTCTGAACCGGCTGCCTAGGAGGAACCTGAGTGACAGGCCTAGCTGCCTGAGGAGAAGACCGAACCATAGCAGCAGAACTTTGATGTCCCGCGGAGGTAGGTCCAAATGAAGTAACATAGGGGCAATCCCTAACAAAGTGTCTGGGATCCCCACACTGGTAACAAGCCTTACTACCGCCTCCTCCACGTCCACCTCCGGGCCTGCACCTCCCATAGTGCCTCTGACGGTATCTCCCACAAACAGGTGGAACAGACTGAGATGAATCCACACGCCTCTGAGACGGCTGAGGCCTCTGAACACCCGACGAAGTACCCTGAGATGGTAAAGCAGCGGCCTGGGGAAGCCTAGGCTGAGTATGACCACGAAAACTCTGACCACCATGTGAGGGGCCACCAGAAGTACCAGAATATCGCACCCTCTTGCTCGCCCTCTCTGCATCTGCTCTAGCATGAATGTCCTCCATATGCCTCGCAATATCAACCACATCATAATAAGACTTGTTGCCAATATGTGAGGCAACAGCCACCTGAAGACGAGGGTGAAGACCCTCAATAAATCTAAGAACCTTGTCTCTCTCCAGCATAACCATAGCAGGCGCATACTGAGATAACTCTAAAAATATGGTATCATAAGCAGTCACGGACATGCCTCCCTGTCTCAACAACTCAAACTCGCGTCTCTGGGCATCAAGATGACTCTGAGGCACAAATCTACTCATAAACATAGCAACGAACTCGGTCCAAGTCAAGGGAGGAAGATCACTCGACCTCTGTCTCATCATAGAAGACCACCAAGTCTCGGCATCACCGGACAAACGGAAAGAAGCACCTCTCACCCCAAGGGTGTCCCTAGTACCCAATACATAAAATATCTTCTCACATTTCTGAATATACCTCTGGGCAGTGCAAGTAGCTGGGGTACCATCGAACTCGGGAGGCTTGAGCTTCATGAAGGACTCAATCCTCCGAGCTACCTCCTCATCACTCATAGAAAGAGCAGGAATAGAATGACCCGACTGAATACCCGACTGAGGAGCCAAAGTGGAAGGCTGAGCAATAGGACTAATAACTGGAGTAGACTGAGGAATCACCGGAGTAGCCTCAGGAGTCGGCGTACTCATAGCTGGAGTAACTGGCTGGGGTACCGCAGAAGGTACTGGCATATCGCCCATAGGCGAGGCCTGAGATCCAAGCATGCCCATCATCCGCAATAGAACATCTGCAGAAATAGATACCGTTGTACCCGGCACAAGTGAAGGCATAGTCGATGGGACATGTGTGACGGGTATCTCAGAAGACACCGGTGGCACTGTACTAGTCTGTCTGGCAGCAGGAGGTCTGCCCACAGAAGCTCTGGTAGTAGCCGCTCTCGGCTGAGTAGGTGCCCGCGCACCAGTCCGTGTGCTACGCACAGCTCTCCCACGGACCGACTCAGTCAGTGCGTCACCAGCTCCCGAAGCAGAGGACGATCGCGTTCTCACCATCTGTCATAATCACATTAAAGGATTAGCACCTATGTAAGCATCATAGCACGAGAAGAGATGAAATGAAGGGAAACAACTCTTCCTAAAATGCCTTTGCAGCCTCTCGCTTATAAGTATGGTCGACAACATACCCATAAACAAGACTCTGCTCGGACACTGCTCCATTGACTCCCTAAGACTCGACTTACAACCTAGGGCTCTGATACCAATTTGTCACGACCCAATTTTTGGGGCCGTGATGGCACCTAAGTGTTACATCCTTAGGCGAACCACGAATAATTAAACTGACTCATAATGATAATTTAGATAGACATATCTCAATAAAATGTAGGTGTAAACATCCACCCGAAATACAGCGCCAATAGAGCATCTACGAAATCTGACAACCATATATATATATATATATATATATATATATATATATAAAATACAAGATGTAGGAAGCGTCTAAGCACTAAGGTGGATCAGACGGTACGCCACCGCGAACTATGCGGTTGGCTCACCTCAAGCAAAAATAGTCACAGCCTCGAATAGATTAGATAAGTCCAGCTGTCTGACTAGTAGAAGGATCTGCACATTTAAAACAGTAAGTTATGAGCCAAAGCCCAGTAAGATCATCGACAGGCCCGCTAAATTACCCTTTCGGGACAAGTCTTTGATAATACATAAGCAGAAAACGGAAGTACAATCCACACCTTTACAGTAACCCATAAACATTACATACGATAATATAATTATACAACAACACAAGCAATAATACGCGAATACATAACATAGTCAATAATATAAAGATACATAATATAGGCAGCATATACAATAGGCGGAATAGGTTGCCAGCTCCTTAAAGTTGGCACGAAAAGTCACTTGGCTCCCTCAACCCTCCTCTGTACCATACAGCTGCCTCGACCCATTTTTTTTTTTTGTACCACTCAAGCACAAAATGATGTGGAATTTGTAAAGTTCATGCGCGTGTATTCAATTGCTTCCTACGTGTAAATCAGCTCCAATACAAAAAAGCCACGTCAAATAAAAACTCCACATCGGATATTCCACTATAGGGGTCAAATTCAATTAACCCATTTCATTTTACCCACACCCATTCCCAATTCTCTCCAGATTTTAATCCCTAAAATCTAAGCGATTCAATTCCTAAAATCCTAACCCTAAAATCTGTTTAATTCCAACATAAATTCAACAATTACGATCAGTAGTTTAGGGTTTTTTCGTGGTAATCTTCAGCGTTTGGAAAAGAACCCGTAAAAAATTAGGGCGAAGTCGTGGAGATTCTGCAGAAATCGATTCAGAGTGATTTCTTGGAGAAGAAAAAAGGAATTTGCACGAATAAGTTCTATTATCTCCCCTATTTTGAATTTTTGAAGTTGTATGGTATTTTGGTTATTTGGGACAAAACCTAGGGTTTTTACATATCAAATTAAGTGCATGTGACTTTTTCCAATTTCCTGTACACTTGTAATTAGTTTAATCGTGATGAATGAGTATATTATCACTAGATTTAACCATGGGGGCTTGTTTAAAAAAGATCCTGTCCCTAAATATGTTACTGTTAAGGAGACTGTCGGGTTTATATTAGACAAAGAGTTTTGGTGTAAGGCTCTATTCGAAGAGCACTCAAAATGTGACATTGTTGAAAATAACATGTGTGAGACTTTTAATTCTTGGATTCTAGATGCTAGGCATAAATCTGTGATAAGCATGCTAGAAGATATTAGACATAATATTATGAGGAGGCATGTAGACATGAGGAAGTTTTCCAATGATAAGATTGTGGATATAACTCCAATGGCTAAGAAAATTCTAGATGACAATAAAGATGCTGCTAGGGATTGTGAGGTTCTGTGGAATGGGGACACTGGTTGTGAGGTTGAAGATGGAGAGTTTATCCATACACTTGGCATGGGAAATAAAACTTGCACCTGTAGACTATGGCAATTAAGAGGTATTCCTTGTGTACATGCTGTGTGTGCTTATTTCCATCTTGAAATAGAGCCTGAACAGCATGTTGAACATTGGTATAGAAAGGAAGCTTTCCTTAAAGCCTACCAATTTGTCATTCAACCAATACCAAACATGAAAATGTGGCCTCCTACTAATAATCTTGTCATTGAGCCTCCTGCCCCAAGAATCATGCCAGGCAGACCTAAAAGAAACAGAAGAAAGTCTAAAGATGAGCCAAAAAAGAAGTGGGGAAAGCTGTCCAAAAAAGGTGTCAAGATGACTTGTTCAAAATGTCATCAATTGGGCCACAACAGGAAAATGTGTTATAATCTTGTAAGTACTGCTCAACTTCAAAATATTATGTTAATTATCAATTATGTTTTGTTGTCTTAGATACTAATTGGATTGTCTGATATTTTTAGAGTGGAGTGGGGCAGTCAAGCAGCCAAGATACAACCAGAAATGGTTCAAATGCTGCCCCAACTCAGTCAAGCCACCAAGACTCATGTGCTATCCCAAGTAGCTCTTCAGCTAGAGCACCAACAATGGATGCTAATACTATTGCAAGTTCTGCTGCTGCACCTGCTACAAGCAATGCAAGAGGGAGAGGATTTGCTAGGGGAAGAGGTCCCTTTATTCCACCAGGTAGGGGAGCTGGTCATGCTGCTAAAAATAGGGGAAGAGGAACTACTTCAGCTACTACTGCTACTACTTCAGCTGCAGCTGCTACTGATAGTACTACCAATGATGCTGCTGGTAAGAAGAGGGCAAGGGAAGGGCCTTCAATTTCAGCTGCTACTACTGGTGCCACTGCAGCTGCTGGTACCAGTGTTAGAAGTGGTGCAAAGCAGCCAAAACAGACTGGCTATGGCATATACATAGATCCAAATACATCAAGAACAGTCCTTAATGTAAGTATTTTCCATCTTTTATGCTAAACTTTATTTTATCATGTTTCTGTCCTTATGTTTTCTGCTGGTACAACCAAGTGTCTAATTTTTTCATGTTTTTGCTGTGTTGAATTTTGTATCAGCCTGCTACAATTGCAGAAAGAGTTTTCATGCGTGGAAAAAGTCTCAAAAGAGCAGCTGGTGCCAATCTTGACCTTGGTTTCCAACCAACAGGTCTGAAATGGAAAGGCAACAAGGCAATCTCAACAGCACAACTACAACAAATGAAAAGCAACAAGGTAAAAGCTAACAGGAAACAAACAAGTACTGCATCTTCTGGGGTATGAATCTGAGGACAGGAAGATAGTTCTAAGTAGTTTAACTTAGGACTAAAATAGTGTCCATGTATCTTGTTTTTGGAACTGTATGGTAGACTGGTACTATTGTCTTTTGCTACATATATGTTATTATTTTGGTACATGTATGTTACCCTTTTGGATGTTGTTTAAGTGCCTTTTGGTACAGTTTGAATTAATGGAACTTCATATGAAAATTAGTCTATTTGAAGCTTTGTTAATTGTGAATTACACAGCATATGAAAATTTGCAGATTTAACAACTCCTCCTAGTCGACTAGAATTCCCAAAATACATATCATGCCTAAACCGCCTATGCCATTAGCCAATTATATATCATGTGTAAAATTACAATGACAATAAACTTGAAAATAGTCCTACGTCTAGACTGAATCCTTTCTTCCTCATATTTCTTCACCTTCTTCAAAAGACCCCAAATAACTCTCTTGGCTTGTGGTGTCATTTCTTGGTCATACCACATAAAAAAATTACATCCACCTTCTCCTCGGCCAAATTTGCAACAGTAGAATCTTCGACCCGGGTTAGCTTCTGTCCAAGATGTACACATTTTAGCATCAACTCGACATAAACAATATATATTTTGATAATTAGCCATTGAAGAAAAACCTTGAAGAAATAAAATAAAGGGCTGTTGGGGAAGAAAAGATGAAAAAATTAAGGCCAATTTGATGTTTGGCCATGAATTTATAGAGGGAATAAGAAATTAGGCCGTTTGTTACCGTTGGAGTGCCATGTAGGAAGAATAAAAGGGCTCCCACGCGCTCCAGAAAACTGCAAGACACGATTTGTGCCATATAATCATTTTGTGCTTGAGTGGTACAAAAAAAAATGGGTCGAGGGAGCTAGATGGTACAGAGGAGGGTTGAGGGAGCCAAGTGACTTTTCGTGCCAACTTTAAGGAGCTGACAACCTATTCCGCCTATACAATATTATATTGATACTATGGCATAAGCAGTAATAAATTAACACACAGCATGGCGATGATATATCTCGCACACCACATAGGTAATGATATACCTAGCACATAGCATAAGCACACACCCTGTGCGGCTTTATTTATAGGTCATAACGCGCCACAGGCCTCTGTCCCTATAAACAACTTTACTTATAGGTCATAACGCAGCAAGAGCCTCTGTCCCTATAAGTCTCCACATCTAGGTCATAACGCACCACCGGCCTCTGTCCCTAGATGGAATTTCGCTTCTAGGTCATAACGCACCACCGGCCTCTGTCCCTAGAGCATATCAATAACACACCGGCACACAACATCGACTATACACGAGTCACGTTTGTGCTTCACCTTTTTGTATAAATATAACGAGTAGTACATAATACTATCTACTAGACAATTCTAGTCAATTAAGTACTCGACATCTTACTTAGCAAGATCAAATCTTATCCGCAAGCAAAATAGAGGTCAAGTCTCACTTACCTCAAAATCGGCTCAAGTGGCTAAGGAACGACCTCCTTTCCCAAACGATGTGCCTCCGAAAGACTCCTCTCTGAGCCAAAGAAATAGTGTCGCACTCGTAAGCATGTGAGGAAAGGATTCTAAGCCCTTACGCAATTTAAGAGGCAATTTACCAAAATACCCCCGGGTCGGACGTACCCAAAACCCGTAAAATTTATGTTTCCGGACTCCCCATACTCCCACGAGTCCAAAAGTACCATTATTGTACATACCCGAGTCCAACTCGGTCAGTTTTCCCATTTCACAAATCTAGGGTTCAAACCCTCTTTCCAAGGATCGTCACTTTGATCCTCGGATTAAAGCGTTAAAAATGGGTAAGAATAGTTACCTTGTGTTTAGGAATGATTTTGGTACTTCAAATTCCCCTTGGAATCACTTTTAGAAGCTCAAAAATATGAAAATAAAAATGAATGCCCGCCCTAGAATATATAGCAGCCCGCAGCTTTAAAGAGTTGTACCACATGCTGTCCAAATTGTACCTCACTGGACAGCTTTCGGTAAAATATACATAACTTTTCGTAAAAATGTCCAAATGATACGAAATTGGTGGCATTAGAACCACAACTCAAAGAGCTACAACTTTCATGTTTTGACTTTTTTCTAATTTTTTATGGATTGATCTGAAAAATTTATTTCTTTCCGGCTGAACAGTAAAAAAACAGATTTCAGCAGCTTTTTGGCTTCGCACCAGGTCAGCCACTGTTTTTGGGTCCAAACGGGACCCTACGAAGCTCGGAATGACCCTAAATTCTGTACACAAGTCATACAAGACTTGTGTGATATGCTCGTCAAGACGGAACTCAATTCGGATATCTAGAACTCAAAAAGTGGGTCCTACGGGAAAGGGTCAAATTTCGACTTTCGCCAAAATAGAGAATTTTAATCAAACGACCCCGAAATCCAAATTCGAAAGTTGCTACAAGTCACAAATGACGATACGAACCTAACGGAACCCTCAGATCTCTCATCGGAGTTCATTTACTCAAATCGAGCTCGAAAACCTCTTTTAACCTTTTTAAACTTCCGCAACGGAGACTTTATCAAAAGTCCTATCAAACGAGGTCCGTTTTCACTTCTGAAGGTCGCTACAGGTCATAAATTACCATACGAACCTAACGCAACTTTCAGATTTCACATCAGAGCTCATTTGCTCAAATCGAGCTCCGGAACCTCTTTTAGCCTTAACGAATATCTGAAACGGATGTCTTTCTCCGATACCTATCTAACAAAGTTCGTTTAGCTAAAAATTTTCAGGCATGTCATAATGGACCTTACGGAGCTTTTGGGATTGTCAATACGCAAATCGAGGTCCCGATTCCCGAAACGACTATTTGAGGTCGTTACAATGACTCAATTTTTAGATTTTTGATTTATTTTGTGATTTTTCAGATTTTGATAAATAAAAACCTAGTTAGTGTTTGTAGGAAAAAACACTAATTCGAACTCTGATACCAAATGATATGATCCTAACTAGGATAGAAAAATAACAAGTAATCAAAGAGATAAAAGTAAGACCCATTTGGGATTGATTTGGAATCAAGAAAATAAATTAGGAGGTGAGGCCTAATCACCCCCCTTAAGACAACAATCAAATGAACCTACACTATTTGATCCTCAATTGAATTGGAATTCAATTGCAAATCAAGAAAGAAAAGTGCTCAAGCAACATGCTTAGCCAATGTTTACTCTCAATAATTATCATCCAAAAACTATCCTAGAATAATGAAATAAGGAAGCTTATATAGTATCTACTAATAATGGCATAACATTGCCTTAATTGCCCCTAAAGTGGGTTGCCACAAAGTCATCAAACTAAAAATAGATTCCTGGCTGTCGTCACTGCGCTGTCACGCCCAAGTCCATGCGTTCGTGTCCATCGAGCAGCCAAAGCTTCGCGATCGTGGCTATGGTCACGTGATCGCGAAGAACATCTTTTTTTGTCATTCTTTTTCAGCTTGCGCGATCGCGTCTGTATCTTCGCGATCGCGCTGAACAGTTTCACAGCCTTGCGCGATCGCGTCTGTGCAGTCGCAATCGCGATGAACTGATTTTGTGACTGATGCAGTGAGCTTGTAAACCGGCCCTGCAGTTTCCAGTATTGTCCTAGTTGTTTCACTTGTTCACTTTGGTCATCTTTTGCCTTGATTCTTGGTTTCCAAGCTCTTTTGAAATACTCCAAGATTTTGATGTTAAGTCTAAATCTGCCAATGTCATGAACGCCAATCTGGTTTGCATCAAGTGATTCCTCCAAGATCCCTTTGCTTCAACTAGTTTATTTTGCTTGTCTACTGTTTTCGACCGAGTGTAGTGGTCGTTTTTGTAAAGACACTTGAGGCCATTTGGCCGCTTTAACTAATGAAATTTCTTCTTTTTGCTTATCATTATGAGTTCTAATTTCAAAGATAGAGTTTATGTTTTACCGTTTTGAAATTTCAACGACTCTATTGGAGTATTGTTTATTCAAAAGAGAAGCTATGCGTCCAGCGTTCGTTATTTTACTGACTCCGTTTTGTTATCGGAAAGAGTTAAGTAATTGGGGCCCAATGTAATCGTGCATAATGAAGAGTGGTATCTTACTTTCATGCGAATGCACTCCTCGAACAATAAATTCAAAAAATTAAACTTTAAACACTTAGCCATTTTAACTAGCATAAAGAGTAATGTCGAGTGTTTGACACGAAGTATGTTTTATTGATAGTAATATCGGCCGGTATCGGGCACATAATACATGTTTTCCGACCTATTAGTGCGATCGGTTTAGTTTAAGGCATTCTTGAATATATAGGCTAACACTTGGCTGCTAACTTTAATCTAAACTTCGAACAGTCCCCAGTATGAGTGTTCGTTCTTCGACCGCAAAGGAATTTTTCTTTGATGAAAGATTTAGGGCAGTTCTTAGTATTTCTTCAAACGGTCACAAACTTGACCTTGGGGCAGTCCCTAGTGTTTCTTCGATGAAGATTTGGGGCAGTCTCTAGTCTGCAAGCAGCCGGTGATTATTCTTCCTCCTTCTCCACTCCCCCAAGTGTACGAGTGTGACGTATGACGAGTCGGACACTATTCTAACGTCTCCATTTTACGATCTTCGTAATTCCTAAACAAAGGATGCAAAGAAGAAGAACGAAGTAGACTTAAACATGAAGACCACGTCAGAGTGTTCGTCAGACTTATCGTCCCCGATTCAGAGCGTCTTAGGCTCAAATGTTTGTGGGTGATGTATGTCATCACTCGATTCCAACTATGCCTATCATCTAAAAGTGTTAGTACCGAAAACAATAATAGAGTGTGTCCGAATTGGAATAAGAAGTAAAAATAAATGTAGAAACGAAATTATACGATACCGAGCATTTTTAGATATAGTATTTTTTTCAACTGGGTGTTATTCTAATTGAATTCGATCGGTTTTTAATCTAGCATTTCCAGCAGATAAGATCCCTTACCGACCGCTCCTTTGACTCGATAAGGTCCTTCCTAATTTGCCTCCAACTTGCCTTCCTTGGGTTCATCCTTCTTCGGCCGTTTCTTCCTTAGTACATAATCACTTGCATTAAAAGTTCGATACCTGATTTTTTTGTTGAGATAGTTTTCTGCCCTTTGCTTTTGTGCTTGTACCCAAGTCAATGCTATGTCTCTCTTCCCTTCAAGCAAATTAAGTCTACCAACATGGCTTCTTTGTTCGATTCATTGGTGGAATGGGCGAACCGGAGGCTTGGTTCACCAACTTCCACTGGAATCAATGCTTCTACTATATAGACAAGTGAGACTGAATCTCTCCAGTGCTGCTTTTTACCATTGTTCGATGAGTCCACAACGCGCCTAGGAATTCATCAGGCCAATTGCCTTTTGACTTATCCATCTTCTTTTTCCTCAATTATTATCTTATTGGAAGACTCAGCTTGTCTGTTTGTGATGGGGTGATACGGAATTGTTGCAGTCTGCTTGATCCCCCATTTCTTGAAGAAAGTTGTGATTTGTCTCCCAACGAATTATTTGACATTGTCACAGGTGATTTCCTTTGGAATCCCAAAACGGCACATGATGTTTTGATGGATAAATATGATAACTTCTGGTTCACGTGTCATTGCCAAAGCAACTGCCTCCACCCATTTAGAGAAATAGTCAGCTAAAATTAAAATAAATTTTACCCAACAGGCGCTGTTGGAAGCGGACCAACCAAATCCACCCCCCATTTCATGAACGGCCACGGTGACGTGACCGAGTGAAGGGCTCTGCTTACTGATGAATGAGATTTCCATGTCGTTGACACTTGTCGCATTTTTGGATGAAGACTTTAGCATCTTCTCCCATTGTCGGCCAATAGTAGCCGGCTCTCATCAACTTTTGCACCAGTGATTTGCTTCAGGAGTGGTTACCATACTCGCCTTGGTAAACTTCTCTCATCAGATAACTTACTTCCCCCGATCCCATACACTTCGCCAAAGGGCCGTTTTACATTCGCCTATAGAGTTTGTCATCCATAAGAAAATATCGGGTCGCTTTAGCTTTGAGGGCTCGGGCAGATTTCTTGTCTTCGGGGAGAGTACCTGCCCGCAAATAAGATAGATATTTATTTCTCTAATCTCAAGTGTTGTTGACATTGTATACCTTATTCTGAACTCGGTTGAGTAGCGACTCGTACAAGTGCACGACCGATTCGTTGGGATTACCTTCGGTATCGGTCGCAGAGTCAAGGTTAGCTAAGGCGTCAGCCTCAATGTATTCCTCCCTTGGGATTTGCATTATCTTCCATTCCTGAAAAGAAATCAAAAGATTTTGTACCTTGGCCAACAACTGTTGTATTCTTGCATCTCGAGTGTTGAATTCTCTCTGAACTTGGTTCACCACCAGTTGGGAATCGCTTTTAATCTTGAGCCGCTTGATTTTCAGGTTTTTGGCTATTTCAAGACCTGCAGCGAGGACCTCATATTTGGCCTCGTTGTTAGTTTTGGCATGCAATTTAATCACATACCTCAGTTTCTCACCCATTAGGACTATGAGCATAACTCCGAGGGCGGCCCCTTTAATATTTGAGGCACCGTCCATGTAAAGCATCCATACCCCAGGATCTGGATCACTCATCATTAGTTCCTCTTTCTTCGCCTCTGGAAGAATACTTGCGCTAAAATCTGCTACAAAATCAGCCAACACTTGTGATTTCATGGCGGTGCGAGGCTGGTAAGTGATATTGTACTCACTCAGCTCGACTGCCTGGAGGTTACTTCATTAACCAACCGGATAAATTCGGCCGATGCAAAATACTTCGTAAAGGAAAAATAGTTATGACAGATATAGCATGGCATTGAAACTATGGCCTTAGTTTTCGTGCAGCAATAACAAGTGTTAATGCTAGTTTTTCTAAGTGCGGCTATTGTTTTTCCGCATCAAGTAGAGTTTTACTAACATAATAAATAGGGAATTGTTTACCTCCATCCTCGCGGATGAGAACTGCACTTACGGCCACTTCTGAAACAGCAAGGTAGAGAAGCAACACTTCCCCATTGACAAACGCTCAACACACACCTCGGCTTGAGGTATGAACGGTCATCGCAATACAATTTACCCAACTAGGAGTCGGGGTCGAATCCACAAGGAACAAAGTGATGCGATCAAAGTAGTGGAGGAACTAAACCATTTGACTACGCCAAACTAGGATAACAAGGTGATGAAATGATATTAACAACTACAAACTACACTAGGAAAGCAAGTAAAGGTGATCTATGACCTTCTCACAACCAAGGAAGTCAAGCTTTGAACTTAGGATATAATTATAGCACGGGATTTATATATTATGACCGAGTCGTTCTAATGTAATCCCTAGAATCCTTCCGGCCTAGAAGGGATTTACCCCAACGGCGCTCGTCAAAGCCATGGTTGAGCTTATAAAGCACTACCCATTACCCGAGGAAAGAAGACCTCTTCCGAGCGTAACTTCTTTTAGATGAGTTAGTCTATGAAATATCCTATCAACCCAAATCCTCGCTAGCTTCACTATTCTATGCTAATTAATCTCTCCCGAGTCTTTAATTAGCAAAGTAGACGGGCAACTCAAGTGTCGCGAGCACAAGAGTCGAGCAATCAAAACAATGGAAGCTAGATAATCAAAACCCAACAATATAAATTCCTAGTCATGACTCATTCATATATTCATGTCCAAAATCATATCAATTAATAACACAAATAGTCATGAAATATATTCACAAATCAATTCTTCAACAACATCAAAGACAACAAATATATTCAATACAAAACATGAAAGTAAAGAAAGGAGTACTAAGGTTGAGAATTTCTTAATGGGTTGCTCCGAATCTTCACCCTTCTTGGTGTTCTTGCAGATGGATCCTTGCTCCAAGATTGGAAAAATGGCCAAAATATGTGTATACTTAGGTAAAACTATCTATTTGTAGTCCCCAAAATAATTACAATTATTTTTCCAAAATTATCCCTAAGTTAAAACAATAAAATGGCTGAATTTTCATCCCGTGGCCACCCTGGTACCAAAAATTCACCAGATAGCCACTTTTCGCAGCTCAGCTTAGTCGCAGTTTCACGCATAGCCGCTTTTATTCGGTGTTTTTTACAGACTAGCCACATTTCTTCTTTTTCTTCAACTTGGCTTCTTTTTTACTTGTTTCTTCCATAACTCTTCTCCAACATATTCAACCTACATAATGCAACAAAGCAATGATAAATGCACTTATTTCATCAATTTAATACAATACAAGCTCAAGTATAAGTGTGTAATGTGTGGTATTTTAGCTACACATCAGCCATCCACCGGTTTTGAAAGCAGCGGAGGGTTTGATAAGTATTGCTTCAATTCCTTTAGGGCCTGATTGAATTCCGGTGTCCAATAAAAGCTTGTATTTTTGTTTAAGACAAAAAAGAACTTGTGACACCGTTCAGATGACCTCGAAATGAACCTGCTGAAATAGGTTACTCGACCGGTCAAACGTTGAACGTCCTTCACAGTTGTCAGCACGTCTGGTATATCTTCAATTGCTTTGATTTTGTCCGGATTTTCTTCAACCCCTCTCTGTGATACGGTGAATCCCAAGAACTTGCCGGATCCAACCCCAAATACGCACTTCTCCGAGTTCAACCTCATGTCGAATTGCCTCAATATTGCGAATGTTTCCTTCAAATGATCCAAGTGACTCTTTGCTTTCAAAGATTTCACCAACATATCATCTATATAAACCTCCATTAGCTTTCGAATCAAATCTTTAAACATTGTCGTGAACAACCGTTGATAGGTAGCCCCGATATTTTTGAGACCGAAGGGCATGATCATATAACAGTAGGTCCCTTTGTCCATTATGAATGATGTTTTCTCTTGGTCCTCCAGCTCCATCAATATCTGTATATATCCTAAATATGCATCCAAAAAGCTTAACATTTCGTGTCCCGCCGTCGAATCGATCAGCCAGTTGATGTGAGGCAGCGGGAACGAATCTTTTCGGACAAGCTTTGTTTAAATCGGTGTAGTCCACACATACTCTCTACTTTTCATTTTTCTTTGGGACTACGACTGTGTTAGCTAGCCACTCCGGATACTTCACTTCTCTAATAGATCCATTTTTCAACAATTTGTCCACTTCATCATTAATAACTTTCCTTCTGAACCCACTGTTAGGTTGCTTCTTCTGCTTCACCGGTCGATGTGATGGATCGACGTGCAACTTTAAGTAGCAACCTTTTGGGTTTATTCCTACCATGTCCGCACGGGACCAAGCAAAACAATCAGTATTATTTTTTAGAAAAGAAATTATTTCCATATTCATATCGGCGTCCAACTCTGCCCAAACGTACAATTTCTACTCCGGTTTATCTTCGAACAGAACTACGTCCTTAAATTCTTCTATCGTCGAGTCCCCAGCTTTTTGTAATTTGGTTCCCTGACACGAACCGAAAACTTTGAAAAGTTTTTGTCCATAGGGCTTGGCTCCATTTCGTCATCTTCGGCCAAAGATTCTGTTGGCTATAATTGCTATTGCGGGGTGCTCGAGCTAGCACCGCCTTTCACGGCCACTAAATAATATTCTCGGGCAGTCTGTTGTTCACCTCTGACTTCTCGTATTACCTATGGAGTGGGAAATTTAAAATTTTGATTTAGAGTCGATGGGATCGCTCACATGGCGTGGATCCACAGTCGACCCAAAATTACTTTATATGCCATATCTCCTCCCATTAACAAAGTTTTATTCTCAACACCCTCTGCATACGTCTTTATCATGATTTCTCCTAACATTGTCTCACTTGAGTTATTGAATCCTGACAACACCGTAGACTTGGGTATAACTTTTCTGGTCAGCTGCTAGCATCAATCAAAACTCTTTTCACATTAGCGTCATCTACCATCATTGTAACTACTAAGGCATCGTGATGAGGATGTATCCTCTCATCGAAGTCGTAATCCTCGAAAATAATATCATCGTTCATAATTTCTCGCGTCTGTTTATCCCATGTAAATGAGACCTTTGCATATTTCTTTGTTGTGTACGTCACTCCATAGACTTCAGCCCATCCTGTGATGATATTCACTATTTTCCTTGGAGCCGGAGGCTTTAGCGGCTGGTGGTCGTCTTTTTTCTTGTTGAAATTCTCTCTTCCTCTTTCTGTCAAGAACTTTGCTAAGTGTCCCTTTTCAAGTAATTTAGCCACCTCATAACGAATTGCCTTACACTCCTTGGTCGTCTGTCTATGATCGTGATGGAAGGCACACCACAAACTGTCGTCTCTACTATTTGGATTAGTTTTCATTCGACCGGGGAATCTCACTACTTTGTCACCCATTCCTCTAAATGCATTCACCAATCCGGCTGCCGAAATACAAAAATTATATTCCGAAATCTTAGGAGGCAGTGGATCTTTCGGAGCTAAAGATGGACCCGACTGCTCCTTTTTTGGCTAACTCCTCGAACTGCTAGCCTCATGTCTGTTTCTACTTTGACGCGGGAAACTATAGGGCTCGAATCGTTGAGCCCTGGAATTTTGCCTATCATTTTCGACCCTCTAGCCGGTCGCTCATATCGTTGGTTATAAAAAGACAACTGCAACTCTTCTTCTTCTGCCATGATCTTGGGCCCACACTCACGATGAAAGTCATCAAAAGTGGTTTGAGTGATCTCTCTCAGTCAGTCTCTCAACTTCTTACATTTCTCCGATGCATCCATACTCAAGTTGTTTATAAAAGATAAACAAGCCTACCTTTCTTCGACCTGTGGGATGTTCATTTTCTCTGCGTTAAACCATTCCAAAAATTCTTTAATTGTTTCATTCGGTCGTTGCTTAATATTCGATATGTCCTCTCTTCTTTATATTTTTTTAGTCCTCGTATGTGCTCTAATGAATTTAGCCGCCATATCATGGAAATTTGCAATCTCGTTCTCAAGCAACTGCATGTACCACTTCAACGCTCCTCCTCTGAGTATTTCACAAAGTTCTTTTAGACTCACTGAATTGATATCATCAGCCATCAAATCATTCGTTTGGATTGCAATCGCAAACAAGTCTACATAATCCCTCAGATGAGTAGTTCCATCATACCTCAAACTCTCCAGTAACTTGAAATTCTTGGGAATTGGCAGCGGAGCCGCACTTGCTGAAATTGGCCACTTTGAGATTGACTTCATAGCGGTGTCCTCCGTTAATTTTGGAACTCCTGGTAAATTTTTCATGAATGACTTCATCTCATTAAACCTTTTTTCCATTGTATCATTTAACAATGTCTGCTTTGTAACCATCATCCTTGTTTCTATCATGATGGAGACCGGAGCTCCCGCAGCCACGGCGACCGTACGCGACCCTCCGAGTCCCAAGCCCACCTCAGGTTCCCCTATTAATGCACCCTGAGGAATAGAGGTCGGAGTGCGTGGGGGTGTCACTGGGAAGGAAGGAGCTGTATGACTTGTAGAGCAAGACAGAAGTAGCAACTGCTCACTTATCCTCTTCATATGCTTGTCCTGTTTATTTAGAAATTCGATTAACAGTGTGTTCATATCGACTGATGTTGCTTCGACCGTAAATTCCTGGCCGGATCGACTCCCTCGAGGCACATTCATCTATGAACCGACCGGAGCGACGTTCAGGGGTGGATCATGTTCATGGTGAGATGATTCACCGACCATCTCATCAGCGGCTTGAAGCTCGACCCCATCAGCGGGGGTAGGTTGAGTCACGCCATCACTGATGGTGGTGTTGGCATTGTTAGCATTGTTTCTCTGGTCGTCTGCCATTACACACAAAAAGAAAAAATATAAGTAGAATCAACAACGAAATTCGGAACAAATCGATTGCCTAGTGTTGCTCCCAACGCACACGCAAGTATACGCGGTCGACAAGTAATAAAGTGATAAGTAGAGTATCGTTCCCACGAGGACTATTGTTATGACTGAACTCCTAACAAACAATTTCTTAACAACTATTCAGGGATCTTTTCCAATAGTGAGAATATTATCAACTACAAAAATAGTAATTAAAATGGTAGAAGTGGTGCAATGCAAATCCCGAAGGGGTTGCTAGCACAAACGCGGAAGAACAAACAAGAAGATAAAGATAGAAGCAAGACAAAACTTGCTTCTTTCGAAAGAACAGTGAGGAACCTGTCTCAAAGCTCAATCGAAAGGGATACAAGGATCACCTATACTATGCAACAATCCTCAAGAGAACATGCCTCTTGCAAACTGAATGATCAAGAGGAATGTTCAATCGGATTAACCGAAAGCCACAAGTCCTTAAAAGCCCTCACCGGGGTTTTGCTCACGACGGAGACAAGAAGAAATGTGCTCGGCACTTTCATTCAATTCATCAATATTCAAAAACTAGTTGCTTACAATGAAAGGAAATAGTGTTTATATAGGAAATACTAAGGGTAAACTAGTAAATAGGTCACAGTTGACCAATAGGAATAAGCCACGCAGGGCTGAGTTAAAATGTGTTCGGCAGATTTTGACTTCGGTAAGCCTTGGCTTCGGTTCTCGTTTGTCTGCTCGAACACACACTTGTTGCCTTCGGACACTCAATTGTCTTCGAGCTCCTTGTCCTCGGTCACGCAGGGCTGAGTTAAAATGTGTTCGGCAGATTTTGACTTCGGTAAGCCTTGGCTTCGGTTCTCGTTTGTCTGCTCGAACACACACTTGTTGCCTTCGGACACTCAATTGTCTTCGAGCTCCTTGTCCTCGGTCACTTTGCCATCGGGCTCAAATCTGAAGATAATGCCTTCGATTCTTGAGCTCGGCCACTCAGCTTCGGAGCAATTGTTTTCCTTCGGCCAGGCTAAGTGAACGTGCACATCGTGCAGCAGCTTGGCTTGGCTTCTTGTCATCGGTCTCCTCGGTGGATCGAACACTTGATCATCACGTGTTCGGGCTGCATCATCCTCCCCTTCTTGAGAAGATTTCGTCCTCGAAATCAAGCCCTCCTCGTCCTCCGAAGTTGGACCTACAACACAAGGAACTAAGTCAGCAACATTAAAGGTGTTGGACACGTTATACTCACCAGGGAGGTCGATCACGTAGGCATTGTTGTTGATCTTGGTCAACACTTGAAATGGACCATCCCCTCGAGGAGCCAACTTTCCTTTCCTTTGGTTCGGGAAGCGTTCCTTTCGGAAGTGAACCCAAACCCAATCTCCCTTCTTTAATTCCAACTTTTTACGCCCCTTGTTTTTCTTTAAGGCAACCTTTGCATAGGCCTCCTCGAGGTTCTTCTTCACCCTTGCATGCAATTCGATCAAGGCAGCTGCTCGTCGAGTACCTTCAAAATCAAGAACAGAATCTCGAGGCAATGGGGTTAAATCAAGTGGAATCAAAGGATTAAAGCCATACACACATTCAAACGGGGTCATGTTGATCATTCGATGCACCGTTCGATTGTATGCAAACTCCATTATGGGCAAACGATCAGCCCAGTTTCCAACCTTCCCTTTGGTCATTGCCCGAAGCAACGATCCCAAGGTTCGGTTAACTACCTCGGTCTGTCCATCAGTCTGAGGATGGTGAGACGTCGAGAATAGTAGCTTGGTGTCGAGGGCACCCCACAAACATTTCCAAAAATGACTCAAGAACTTCGAGTCTCGATCACTCACAATAGTACGAGGTACACCATGCAATTTTAACACGTTAGAAACAAACAATGTAGCTACATGCCGTGCATCATCACACTTTTTGCAAGGAATAAAGTGAGCCATTTTTGAAAAACGGTCAACCACAACGAAGATGCTATCATGTCCTCCAACCGACCTCGGTAACCCCAAGACAAAGTCCATGGATATATCAACCCAAGGGCGATCAGGCACAGGCAACGGGGTGTACAAACCATGAGGGTTGGACTTCGATTTTGCTTTCTTGCAAACGAGACAAGCGTTGCAAAGCTTTTCCACATCTCGTCGCATTTTGGGCCAATGGAACTGCTCGGTCAAAATACCAAGAGTTTTATCGACACCGAAGTGTCCCATCAGTCCACCTGAGTGAGCTTCTCGAACCAAGAGCTCTCTCCACGATGGCACGGGCACACAAACCCTCCCATTCTTGAAGAGGTAGCCATCATCCCATTGATATTTCTCAACCTTTCGGCCACTCAAGATTGCGTCTCGAACACATTTCAGCTTGGGATCGTCCTCGTACATCGACTTGATGCCTTCGAATCCCATGAGCCTAGAGGCGAGAGTGGTCGCTAAGGCAAATTTTCTTGATAGCGCATCGGCCACAACATTATCTTTTCCCTTTTTGTAATGAATTACATAGGGAAAGCTTTCAATAAATTCAACCCACTTGGCATGTCTTCGATTCAATTTCTCCTGACCTCGGAGATGCTTCAAGGACTCATGATCGCTTTTGATCACAAATTCTCAAGGCCACAAATAATGCTGCCAATGGGCGAGTGCTCGAACGAGGGCATACAATTCCTTGTCATACGTTGAGTAATTCAAGATTGCACCCTTAAGCTTTTCGCTAAAGTAAGCGATCGGCTTCGAATCCTGCATCAGCACTCCTCCGATCCCAACTCCAGACGCATCACACTCGACTTCGAATGCTTTGCCGAAGTCAGGGAGTTGCAACAACGGGGCAGAACAAAGCCTCCGCTTCAACTCTTGGAAAGCCCTCTCTTGGGACTCTCCCCACACAAATGGATTGTCTTTCTTCACCAGCTCGGTTAAAGGAGCTGCCACGGTGCTAAAGTCACGAATAAACCTTCGGTAAAAGCTAGCTAAGCCATGGAAGCTACGAACTTGTGATACCGAGGTTGGAGTTGGCCAATCTTTGATGGCTTCGACTTTTGATTCGTCGACTTCGACACCATTAGCACTGACAACAAATCCAAGAAAGACTACACGATTGACACCGAAGGCGCATTTCTTGAAGTTGGCATACAACTTCTCTTCTCGAAGCTTTTCGAGCACTTGCCTTAGGTGTTCGACATGTTCATCCACGGTTCTGCTATAAACAAGTATGTCATCGAAATAAACGACAACGAACTTGTTTATGAACGGTTTGAGCACATGGTTCATCAGTCGCATGAATGTGCTCGGTGCATTGGATAGGCCAAAAGGCATCACCAACCATTCATAGAGACCGAATTTGGTCTTGAATGCGGTTTTCCACTCGTCCCCCGGGTTTCATTCGGATCTGGTGGTAACCGGACCTGAGGTCTATCTTCGAAAAGCATGAAGAACCACTTAACTCATCTAGCATGTCATCTAATCGAGGGATAGGATGACGATACTTTACCGTTATTTTGTTGACTGCTCGACAGTCAACACACATTCGCCATGTTCCATCCTTCTTCGGGACAAGGATCACTGGAACGGCGCAAGGACTCAAGCTCTCACGAACGAGGCCCTTGTTCAGCAATTCATCAACCTGCCGTTGGAGCTCTTTGGCGTCTTCGGGATTACACCGGTATGCAGGTTTGTTAGGGATTTGAGACCCTGGTACGAAGTCAATTTGGTGCTCGATTCCTCTCATCGGAGGTAATCCACCTGGCATTTCCTCGGGAAACATGTCCTCGAAGTCCTGCAAAACTTTACGAACAAACAAAGGCAAAGGGTTATCATTAGAAAAATCATCATTAGAGTTTAGAAGGATACCCTTGTGCACGAGGCAAATCATCATCTGACCGTGGTCGTTGCCTCGTAAGATCTCACCGGGTTGCATGATTGCACAAATTCCTTTCACTTCGATCGGTGAGTTTGTCTCTTCGGGCCCCAATTTTGCTCCCATCGGAAGCTTAGCTTTGGCCGATTCTTTCAATTCTTTCATCCGTTTATAGTCCTCGGTGACTTGTTTTGGAGACAAGGGTTTGAGTACGAAACTCTTCCCATCAAGCTTCACAGTGTAAGTGTTGGATCTGCCATTGTGGATAGCTGTTCGGTCATACTGCCATGCTCGACCCAATAGCAAATGACAAGCTTGCATCGGAACCACATCGAATATCATTTCATCTTGATACTCTCCGATTTTGAACTTGATCCACACTTGTTTGACAACTCTCAATTCTCCACATTCATTCAGCCATTGTAACTTGTAAGGGTGGGGATGCTTCATCGTAGGTAATCCCATTTGTGAAACCAAAGTTTGGCTACATTGGCACAACTACCGGAATCAATGATCATCGAACACACCTTTCCCCTCACTCGACATCGGGCTTGAAAGAGGTTTTCTCTTTGGTTGTCCTCTTCTTCAAGAGTCATGCAGCTCAAATTCCTTCGAACCACAAGAAACATTTCCGGATGATCAGCTTCGGCAGCCTCATGATCATCATCAACTTCAGCTCGATCAGTCTCCTCGATAATTTCCTCCTCGGTGTCACTCGCTTGCTCATGGACGGTTCCATCTTCGAGCAGAAGCATAACCTTGCGAGTTGGACACTCTTTTGCCATGTGACCATAACCTTTGCATTTGTGACACTGAATGTTTGAAGCACTTGGAGAGTTTAGTTGCACTTTACCTCCCACTTCTCTTGGTTGGTTACCGGTCACACCTCTTTCGAAGGGTCTCTTCGAATCTCGAACAGTGTTAGCACTTGCTTGGTTTGGACTCTTCCATTCTTTACTTTGGTTCAAAGGAGTAGAAGTAGTGACTCCTCGATACCGGTTTGCCTTGTCGTCCTTCACCAATTTTTCAGCTTCGGTGGCAGCATCAAACAAATCTTCCAACGTGTGGTACACGTGGAGTCTCAATTGAGATGACACATCCCTAGCCAAGCCATTTTTGAATCTGATAATGGCTTGTTCTTCATCTTCGACCAGATCAAGATTCAATCGAACCTTTTCGAACTCATCGTGGTACTCTTGGACAGACTTGGACCCTTGCTTTAACTCATAGAGCTTTTGCATTTGAGTTTGCCTGTACTTGGCACTCAAATACTTAGCATCCATTGCTCTTCTCAATTGTGGCCAAGTATTGACTTCGGGATAGTCATTCTTTCGTCTATGCCTCTTGTCAGATTCCCACCATGTTGATGCATAGGCTTCGAACGAAGCAATGGCATGGGCAGCTTTTCTCTCATCGGTCATCTCATTGGTTTCAAAGATGCGCTCCATTTTAAGCTTCCATTCAAGACACTCATCGGGATCACTAGTTCCTTTAAAGGGTGGAATAGTGATCTTGACACTGTTCAAGTTTGAGTCTCGAACAGCTCTAGCCTGTTCGGGAAACTCATCATCTCGATCATTAGCCTCACGCTCAATATTTCTTTCAACATTTGCGCCTCGGCCTCGACCTCGGAAATTTCCTCGACCTCGGTGAGCTTGCCTTCGTTGAGCGAACGGCAGCTCACGCTCATATTCATCCTCGGGAAATTCCTCTTCATCCACCTCCTCGGCAACGGCTCCAAGATCTCTTCGGGCCACTGGAGGTGGTATTCTTTCTCCTCGGGGAATGCCCAAGTTTTGATAAGCAGCTTGGGGATTGCCCAAGTTAAGCTCTCTTCGAATTGCTTCACTCGTTAACTAATGTTGTCGAAGAAGCTCAGCATACAGCTCAGGTTTCATCGGAGTGGATTCGCTCGTTCCAGCGCCGGACCCATTTTTGGCCACGGACGCACTTCCCTGCTCGAGGTTAGCTACTCGAGCACTCACTCCTCTCACATCGGCACTGATGCCTTGTATCGCAGCCATGAGATCGGCTAACGACAACTCGGGCTTCTCAATGCTTTTGCCATCGTTTCCAGCCATGGTACCTGCACAAGTCAAAGATCAAACAAATGTTAGGGTTAGAAATCACCTCACACACTCCCTCACCTTTGATGGGTGGCACTCGGGTCCACTCAATTTATGGGTTCGGTTTTTGATCACTCAAGGACTTGTTAACAGTGGCTCGTCCAATTGATCGGTCCTCTAAGATCCTTCAAGTTCGACAATAGTCACTGCCTCTTCGGGAAGAGTGAAGTGATGTTCGACTCGATGGAACGGACGCTTTTTTTAACTGAGCTCGGGGAGTCAAAAGAAATTTCTACGACAGATGGGACTTCGGTCACCCCTTCGCACGAATTTCCTATCAGCTCAAAAGAGTTAGTACGACCTCGAGTAGAACAATTACTCAAAAGATCCACCAACTAGAATTTTGACACGAAAGAAAGTGAGAACCTAGGAGAATCTACCCTTTGATTCCCTTTTGGAATCTTTTTCGATCACACCCACTCCTGTCCGTACAAGAGTGGTCCCTCCTTGGTACGGATAGGGTTTTACCTTATCCACTTTCCTTTTTCAGCCGACAATTTTTCACCTGGGGTTTTGATGTTAAAATTTTAACCCCTTTCTTCTTCAATGGAACAGTGACCTTGCTCCGGCGTACGGACACAACAACTTCGGTTCACTGACCACGAAACTCAACAGATCTGAGTTGCTCTTTCGACTCCGGTTCCAGACAACAACGGAGGAAATCAAACGAAGTTCTTCGAACTAAAAATCAGCTCGTTCGTGTCGTACACTGTTACGATTTTGTAACAATTTTCCGGCGTACGGACAACGATTCAAACTCAGAACTTCGATTCTTAAGCAACAAACAAACCCAAATCACTCAAAAACCACCAATCTTCACCGGTTTCTTCCAAACACAGTGGGGTTCGAGTTTTTAGTCACCATTAAAGCTCAAAACAGTCCAAAAATTCACCAAGAAACCCTAGTCACGAAATTGGTACGTCGGGTACTTGTTGGATTCGGAACTCGATGGTGAACAAGAATCAATGGTTGTTTTCCCAAACAACCAACAATCAAACACAATTTTTGAATTTTTCTTTTAACACTTTTTTTTTTTTTTTTGTAAAATAACAACACCAACAGTAACAAAACCAAATCAAGAACACGAAACGGAAAACAAAGACACAAACGCACGAAAATAAAGATAACGTGAACAGGATTTGGGGTTGTAGAAACAAGCCCAAACCGTGCTCTGATACCAAGATGGTGCAATGCAAATCCCGAAGGGGTTGCTAGCACAAACGCGGAAGAACAAACAAGAAGATAAAGATAGAAGCAAGACAAAACTTGCTTCTTTCGAAAGAACAGTGAGGAAGCTGTCTCAAAGCTCAATCGAAAGGGATACAAGGATCACCTATACTATGCAACAATCCTCAAGAGAACATGCCTCTTGCAAACTGAATGATCAAGAGGAATGTTCAATCGGATTAACCGAAAGCCACAAGTCCTTAAAAGCCCTCACCGGGGTTTTGCTCACGACGGAGACAAGAAGAAATGTGCTCGGCACTTTCATTCAATTCATCAATATTCAAAAACTAGCTGCTTACAATGAAAGAAAACAGTGTTTATATAGGAAATACTAAGGGTAAACTAGTAAATAGGTCACAGTTGACCAATAGGAATAAGCCACGCAGGGCTGAGTTAAAATGTGTTCGGCAGATTTTGACTTCGGTAAGCCTTGGCTTCGGTTCTCGTTTGTCTGCTCGAACACACACTTGTTGCCTTCGGACACTCAATTGTCTTCGAGCTCCTTGTCCTCGGTCACGCAGGGCTGAGTTAAAATGTGTTCGGCAGATTTTGACTTCGGTAAGCCTTGGCTTCGGTTCTCGTTTGTCTGCTCGAACACACACTTGTTGCCTTCGGACACTCAATTGTCTTCGAGCTCCTTGTCCTCTGTCACTTTGCCATCGGGCTCAAATCTGAAGATAATGCCTTCGATTCTTGAGCTCGGCCACTCAGCTTCGGAGCAATTGTTTTCCTTCGGCCAGGCTAAGTGAACGTGCACATCGTGCAGCAGCTTGGCTTGGCTTCTTGTCATCGGTCTCCTCGGTGGATCGAACACTTGATCAGCACGTGTTCGGGCTGCATCATTCAAATAATGGAGCAAAAATTGGTTGTTATCAGTAATAAGGAGATGGTCCAGGGTTAGAGTTACGAACAATCCAGTTGATTCTACTTCTTGATTTCCTAGACTGCTAACTAACAGGTTAATTATATTCGTGAAAACCTTTCGATTCTTCACGAGTCTATGCAAGCTACTTTAACGCCTATATGTCTATGGAGTTAAATCACATGCATGCATTAACGAACTCTGTATTTAGCTAAGCAAGGCAAATAGGTATATGAATATCCTACCCACAAATCGATCCCCTGATGTCCAGGTTCACAATCAAGCCCTATTCTTTCTTATTTGCATTTACAAGTTCCCTCTGTCGAGTTCAACTTGTAAACCATAGATAATGTTCAATTATCAGGCCGCAATAACCAAACAATTAGGCTCAAGAAAGAATAAACAATCTGTAATGGTAAATCAATAGGAAGAATTCAACTTTCAAACATCAACATTCATGTATTTGCTCTAACCCTAGAACGAACAAACTATAGAATTAAGGAGAAGAATAAGAGAAAGAGAGAAAGAACTTGTTTAGAAGACATCTAGGGCTCCTCCGCTCTCCTCTACGTGCTCCGTGATCTGAACTCCTCTCAAAAACTAAGTAGAAGAGTATTTATAATGTTTATAAAAGCCTAGCAATTAGTTACGCCTAAGCCTAGACGAAATAGGACTTCCAAAAACGCTCCAGGGGTGCTATAGCTGGCGCTCCGCGCCTCAAACCGCGTGAAACCAAGCAGAAGACGTCAAAACTTGCACGTAACGGCCATGCCCCGCGCCCCAAAATGCGGAAGAAAGTTGGGCGCTGCAGTGGGCGCCCCGCGCCTCCACTGGGCGCTGTAGTGGGCGCCCCGCGCCACCAAATGCGCCGGGCTAATTCTTTGCTTTCGTCGTTCGCAGCTTGCTTCATTTCGAGCACGTTAATCCAAATTCAATCTTTTCTTGCTTGATTATGCTCTTCAAAGCTCCAATTGCACCTCACAACATCCTACAAGTCACACGACACAAAATCAGTGCAAAATCACATTCGTCAACTAGAAAACGGGCGAATAAAGTACCCAAACGTGAGGAAATATTAAGAAAATATAGGCATAAAATACCAAACATCACCTAGGTCCCACGGTGGGCGCCAAATTGTATTTCCTAAAATATGCCTTCAGGTATTACAATTAAATTTTTATTTCGTTGAGCCACAGGCGACCGTTTTATATCGAAATCTGATGATAGATTGCTAGATTACGTTCACAGGTTAGGTCGTTTAAGATTTACTTAACATAAACAGACAGTGAATATATTAACTGATGATATGAAAGCAGTATATGATAGGTGGTAAGTAAAACGGACGATATGTAGGATAAATGACTAGTTGCATGAGCAATAGATAAACGAACGAACTAAATGAATAAATTAAAGTTATTCAATCGATCAAAACAATATAAGTATTTGCTCAGGAACTAAACGGATGATAGTTGCAGGTGATCTATTGGGTCAAACGAACAGAATGAACGGATGATTTAACTGATTAAATCTACTGAAACAATCTAGTGAGTAAATCAATTGTGGGTTAGTAGTTTAACGAACAGTATACGCAAGCTAGTAATTAATTAAAACAAACACGTTCAGAGATGATTACGATCGAAGTGTATTTAATGAACGATGCGATAGCAGTAATCAATAGAGCAATTCAAAAAGTAACAACGACAAGAATAAACGATCAAATAAGCAATAATGAAAGTAATAAATGAAATGATAGAGCTTATTGTGTTAATTGGGGGCTCGTGCTCCAGTGAGGAACATGAACTTTGTCTCATCCAAAGCAAAGCAAGATTACATTAGCGTGATGATGGAGAAACAGTAAACAATGGTGGTGATAATGAATTTAAGGCGATAATTACTAAGAGGGGAAATGGTGTTCAGAAGAACATAAAAATAGAATGGGGGAAGAAGGGTTTTATTTATAGACCAAGACTCCTAACCCTAGCTAGACTCCATCTTGTCCACGCCTCTCCACTATCATGCTTATCTGCTACAATGTTTCTTTTTATGTCTTCGGAAAGTTTGACTTTGATTAATTCCACAAAACGGACAGTCACCCTTAGCTGTTGTCTATTCTTCGTGAACCTTAGCTGACCTGTCTCCGAATTTTGCTCTGAGCTCGCCATATCAACGAACACGTATCGTTATGTGTTTGTACGAAATCCGGCCAATATACAGCGATTAAGAGAAGTAGGGATCTTACTCTTTGTCAAGTCCTAATCAAGTGATAGGTCTTACAAATAAAAAGAAAATGGTAAAGGATTTTTCTCTCCAGCTTTATGTCTGAAAAAAAAAATATATTATGTTGATTTGCAATTTAAACATGCTGCTAGCTGGTAGAGTTTGGACCACCGGATGCACAGTATAAGGCTATAGCTTCTACTGGATAGAAGAAGATTACAATGACTTAATACACTTCAGAAATTGCAGCTCTAAGATCCAATGAATCATGGTTTTTTTTTTTTTCCAAAATTTATACACTTGGCCTGTTAATAACCTTAGAACTTGGATGTACTAAAACTAGAATAAACTTTTATTCTTTTTTTTTTCCTCTTAGAAAAGATCAAAGAGGAACACTGCTGCAAATGGGCTATGACCTAACTCATTTAAACTTGAGTGAGTTGTACGAATGGACTAAGAATATTATCCATTTTGCCATCTCTATTTTGTGTCTTTATTTCATATCATTTTATAAAAATGGCTCAAAAGTTTCACCTCAATCGCAAAAGCTTTTCAAGTTAAAAATTGTATTTTGATCGTACTTTTGAACTTAGTGAATTTCTCCATTTAATAAGAGCTCATATTTATGGACAGACTTAAAACGTCCATAAGTTTATTTTTTTATGAAAAAAAATTGAAAACAATATTTGGCCATGAAACAGCTTCAATTTAATTTTCAAATTTTTGGAAAAGAATTTTCTAGGTGGAGTTTGTTAGTGAGTAATGGTACAAGTGCATCACTTTGCTAACACTGAGGGCAAATTTGTACCAAAAATGAAACATGGGGCAAAGTTGCTCTATTTTAAATAGTTTAGGTGTGTTTTTTTTTTTTTTACCCTTTTTCGTTAAATAAATGAGTTTTAAATTGAGGAATAACCTAGTATATATTAATCAAGCTAAGTTACTTTGTGATTAAATATCTAAAATTATTAAAATTATTTTTGAATCATACGTACACAAATTCAAGGTCCAAATTAGTGAGGAACATTATTGAAATATATAGATAGACAACTTAAGGCGCACAACATTCATGAAACATTCCATATCAAAGTCGTTACTCTCGATGGCAGGATGCAACTCATAAGCATCTCGTTAATCTAAACCCAATTTTTTCCTTTTTATGTGAAATAGAAATGCATATGAAAGCTCACTAAACTTGATTTTCTATCAAATATTAATTTGAACCCGTAATTTAAAATTACAATCCATCAAAATACTAAAACCTTAAAATTCTTAAAGGTCGAACCATCAATATGATTTTATATCTTGACAGAACCATCAAAGTTTTGAATCTTCCATGAGTCATATGAGCCCCATGAAATTTCAGAAATCATGAACTTTTGAAGCGTTAAGCCTTGACAAGCCTTGAAAATATCGAGTATTGACATTGTTTTCCTTGGAAGGCAATAAATGACAATAAACCAAAGTAAATGGGGCTTAGAAGTAAATTTACCATTAATACCCTAGCGTCATATCTAACTTTGTAACCGAAAGGCCACCGAAAAGAAAAAATAAAGTAGAAAACCTAAAACACACAGTATATAAAGACCCCCTCACGCCTCCCATTTTCCTCAAAAAGTAGCAAATTTTATGGGTTCCGACATTTGGGACGCATCCTAACACAAGTTATTCTTTTCCTTTCTGTTTTCCTTTGAAAAATTTCTTGCAAGAATCATCAAACAGAGGAAGAGAGAAAGGAAAAAAAGAGACCAAGAAGATGGGAAAGTACGTGGAGTTATTAGATGCTGGTGCAAGAATTGTTGCAAGATTTAATTCTCACTGTCCTCAAACTTCGCGTATGTACTATCATCCTCCTAGCATTAGCAAGCAACATGAGGAAGATCAGCACCACATTCACTTCTTTGGCTGCGCTGGAAACAATAATCAGATTCCATTTGGGGGAGTTGTTTCTAAGGCTGGGATTGATACTACTGAATTTATTCTTTACACTGTAGTTTAACAATTTTAGCTGTTCTTTTTTTTTTTACCTTGAAATTCGATTATGGTTGTTAATTTTGTTTTGTGTTTCAGACTATTGATATGAAATATTCGAAGGTTCAGTTAAGTAATTTCGAGTTCCGGCTATTCTTGTCCTAACAATCCTAATTTGTTGGGGGGAGTTTTAAGAGTCCCTCAATTTAAATCTTCTTTTGATATATACATTAGTTTCTGGTTTACATCAAGATTCATACATTAAAAATATAAAAAATATGTTCTCTTACTTTCAATTTATGTGAACCAGCTATTGATATTTGTGTAACTGAAATCATCTCATTAAAAGTATAATGATAAATTTATATTAAATTATTTCTAGATAAAAAAGGGTCATTGTTTTTCAACAACAAAAAAGAAAATAGAGGGAGTACTTATTTTTCTAGAGTACAAGATTTGAAATACAGAAAAATAGCAGAGTAATACTATTGTTCTTCAAGAATAAGATAGAAAAAATTTAAAGAAAACTTATACGGTGCTTCTATTTGTGTTGTATGGCTTTTTGCCATGGGCTGAACCAATTAAACTATACTACTCATGTATGTATTATAAGGCGTTATACTGTGCACAAAAGGATAAGTAAATTTACACTCTTCTAACTCTAAAAGGTTTTGTCCATATTGACTTCTTTGAGTAAAGTTGTTTATTAGTAGTAGTTGGTTCTTTTCTTTTTCCTTCTTTTCAAACAAAGAATTTTTCTATGTGATTTAGACCTTCAATCTACTGGGCTATAATTTGTCAAAAGCAAATTCAAGGACTCCATTTGGGGCGCGGCCGCGGACATCTCACGCATAGTAGCAAAGGTTTTACACTACTTCAGGAGAGAGAGGAATATTATTTCACTTTAGTCCTTGTACATATTTATTATAACATGTACTCCAATAATTATTCTAATTTTCCCCTTCATGTCATTTTCTTTAAGATTGTCTCAGTCGTTCATGAGCACAATGTCAGCAATCACGGGCTCGGATAATGGACAATTCTTCAGAATCTCATGATATGCTTTTTGAACAGTATCATTGAGAAATAAGGGAGAATAATACTCCCTCCGTCCCAATTTATGTGGCACCATTTGACCGGGCACGGAGTTTAAGAAAATAGAGGTTGACTTTGTTAAATATCAATTTTACCCTTGAAAAAGTGTAATAAAAAAGTTGTTGGTAGGTTTAAAAGTATGTAGGGTCCAACAAGGGTAAAATAGAGATGATACATTAAATAGTTGTCAAATAAGGAAAGGTGCCACTTATTTTGGGACAAACAAAAAAAGGAAATGGTGCCACATAAATTGGGACGGAGGGAGTAGTGTACTACTACTACATTATATATTCTGATTCCTGTCTAGTTATCCCACATGCATTCTCATATTCCCATTTTAACCCATTTTCTCTATTAAATACTCCATAAGACAATAAGTTGTAGGCCGTTACACAAGGATTGGAGAAAATGACATACACAAAATCGAAGTTGGCTTTGAAGGATATTCGCCTGGAGAAACAAGAATGAAATATTCAACATTGTTAATGCAAGCAAAAGCTCATCCAGAGTGCTGGCTTCAACAAAAAAATCCAATGGATGTCAACAGTTTGTTTGGCCAAACTATCAAGATCTGCTTATTTTAAAAACTACTTTTAAATAAGTACTTTTGAAAATAAGCAATTTATGTTTGACAAACTAATTTAAGGAGTAGTTGTTTAAATAGATTGTGTTGATTTATCTCTACAAAAAGTGTTTTTAGACGTCAAATTACGAAAATGAAGGTATTATGATTCATTTTGTGGCTAATACTATTTAAAACATATAAAAGATATAAATATTTTTTTATAAAGATTGAATTTTTATTTCGTTTAGTTTAAATTAACTTTTATTTTCTGTGAAAGAATGTCAAAATAGATGGATACGTCGTGCATCTTCTATTTGCAAACTCACAAGCATAATATTTTATTCTGGTCCTTAAATATATAGTTTTATAATATTTGACATGACATATAGAGTTCTTCATCAATTAGTGATGTAGGTAATCAAACGCGGAAAGTAAAAGATAGGAACGAGACGTATCTCGATCACAAATCTCAAGTAGCAACGGAGAACTTGTTCCGTTACACCCCGAGAGGAGGTCAAGAACACCTACGCTAAGCAACTACCCTCGAGCTAACGTGAGCACGCAAGTAGAATGGTCGGGGGGATTGGAATTCATCTAGATCCACTAGAGGAAGAACAAGTCCCAATTCAAGGTTTTTCATTCAATAAGAGTTCAACTCTTCAACACAAGTGTTTGTTTTTCATCAAAGGTAAGCTAATCAAAATAATAAGACAACTAGCTATTTATAGGTGTTTTTAGACACCATATGAAAGGTCTAATATGCCCACACTTAGGCTTAGGAAATAAGGACCACGTAGGGTCAAAATAGTCTTAACATAGCGAGAAAACTCGGGCTTCAGCGATCCGGGCGGTGCGCCCAAGTTTGGGGCGGAGCGCCCACATTTGGCTTCATTTTGGGCAGTGGGGTGGGCTGGGCGGTGCGCCTGAGTGTGGGGCGGTCCGCCTGGCCCCTGTGCTCTCTGGGCGGAGGCGCCTAAGGTGCAGGCGGGGCGCCTGGTTCGCTGGGCTGCTCCCCTTGCACTTTGAGCACCCGAAATGGCTTCCAAACGCTTCCTTCTTCTAGTCCCTTCCTCACCAAGTGTAGGTGTACTCCTTGGACCTCCCTAGCTTGGCTCCGAGTGAAGGGTCTCGTGGTTTGCCCGGCATCATCCTCCCCTTCTTGAGAAGATTTCGTCCTCGAAATTGAAGCATTATCATCCACGACCTCTTCATCACCTACATCTATAGGGACCAAGTCACAAATATTGAAAGTATTAGACACTTGATACTCACTTGGTAAGTCGACCACATAAGCGTTGTTGTTTATCTTTGAGAGCACTTGGAATGGGCCATCTCCACGGGGTGCTAACTTCCCTTTCCTAAGGTTTGGAAACCTTTCTTTCCGGAAGTGCACCCACACATAGTCACCCTTCTTGAGTTCCTTCTTCTTGCGTCCCTTGTTTTTCTTGGAGGCTACCTTTGCATAAGCTTCCTCCAAGTTCTTCTTCGCCTTAGCATGTAGCTCCATCAAAGCCTTGGCTCTAGCTTTACCTTCAAAATTAACAACCATTTCCCTTGGCAAAGGGGTTAGATCAAGGGGAATCAAGGGGTTAAAACCATATACACACTCGAATGGAGTCATACCAATCATCTGATGCACGGTTCGATTGTAGGCAAACTCCATAAGAGGAAGCTTATCTATCCAAGTCCCACCCTTACCTCGGGTCATGGCTCTAAGAAGAGCACCCAAGGTTCGGTTCACCACTTCGGTTTGCCCATCGGTTTGGGGGTGGTGGGACGTAGAAAACAAGAGTTTGGTGCCAAGGGCACCCCATAAACTCCTCCAAAAATGACTTAGGAACTTAGTGTCCCTATCACTCACTATGGTTTGAGGCACACCATGCAATTTCAAGATATTATCAATAAACAAGGTTGCAACATGTTGTGTATCATCACATTTACGACATGGAATGAAATGAGCCATTTTGGAGAACCTATCCACAACAACATAAATGCTATCATGGCCCCCCCTAGTCCTTGGCAATCCCATCACAAAATCCATCGAGATATCCAACCATGGACTAGTAGGTACGGGGAGTGGGGTATACAAATCATGGGGGTTCGACTTGGACTTAGCAACCTTGCATTCAAGACAAGAGTTGCAAAGTCTCTCAACATGGGTCCCCATTTTTGGCCAATGGAATTGTTCCCGAAGGATGGCCAAGGTCTTGTCCCTACCAAAGTGACCCATGAGTCCTCCACAATGTGCCTCTTGCACAAGCAATTCCCTCCATGAGGACTCGGGTATGCACACTTTACCATTCTTAAAGATATATCCATTAACCCATTGGTATTTCTCAACTCTCTCCCCCTTTTCTAGAGCTTCATGGATGCTCTTGAGCTTCGGGTCATGAGCATACATCAATTTAATGCTTTCAAAGCCTATAAGCTTAGAGGTGAGAGTGGTGGCTAGAGCGAACTTTCTAGAAAGCGCATCCGCCACAACATTGTCTTTCCCTTTCTTGTATTGGATCACATAGGGAAAAGACTCAATGAATTCAACCCACTTGGCATGTCTCTTATTGAGCTTCTCTTGGCCTCTCAAATGCTTGAGTGACTCATGGTCACTCTTGATTACAAACTCACGAGGCCAAAGGTAGTGTTGCCAATGGGCAAGGGCTCTCACAAGGGCATACAACTCCTTGTCTTATGTAGAATAGTTCAAGGAAGCCCCTTTCAATTTCTCACTAAAGTAGGCGATGGGTTTGCTATCTTGCATTAAAACACCACCAATTCCCACCCCCGAGGCATCACATTCAACCTCAAATGCCTTTCCGAAGTCGGGCAATTGCAATAGAGGGGCGGTACTCAACCTGCCTTTCAACTCATGGAAGGCCTTCTCTTGAGGCTCTCCCCAAACAAAAGGTTGGTATTTCTTCACCAATTCGGTGAGTGGAGCGGCGATGGAGCTAAAGTCTTTCACAAATCGCCTATAAAAGCTAGCAAGACCATGAAAGCTCCTCACTTGAGTCACGGTAGTAGGAGTAGGCCAATCACGTATGGCCTCTACCTTAGACTCATCCACCTCCACTCCTTGGGCACTCACAACAAACCCAAGGAAGACTACCTTCTCAACACCAAAGGCACACTTTTTAAAATTAGCATAGAGCTTTTCGGCTCTCAACTTTTCAAGTACTTGCCTAAGGTGATCAACATGGTCGTCTATTGATTTGCTATATATCAATATATCGTCAAAGTAGACGACCACAAACTTGTTGATGAATGAATTTAGAACATGGTTCATTAGCCTCATAAAGGTGCTAGGTGCATTGGAGAGCCCAAAGGGCATCACCAACCATTCATAGAGACAAAATTTGGTCTTGAATGCGGTTTTCCATTCATCACCCGGTTTCATCCGGATTTGATGGTAGCCGGACCTAAGGTCAATTTTGCTAAACACACATGAACCACTCAATTCATCTAACATATCATCAAGTCGGGGAATGGGATGACGGTACTTTACCGTTATTTTGTTCACGGCCCGACAATCAACGCACATCCTCCAAGTGCCGTCCTTTTTGGGAACAAGGATCACGGGTACGGCACAAGGACTCAAGCTCTCCCTCACCAAGCCTTTAGTGAGCAATTCATCAACTTGCTTTTGCAATTCTCTTGTATCCTCCGGATTGCTCCTATAAGCCGGCTTGTTTGGGATTTGAGATCCCGGGACAAAGTCTATTTGATGTTCAATACCCCTCAAAGGAGGTAATCCATCCGGCATCTCATCCGGGAACATGTCCCCAAAATCCTTCAAGACATTCTCAAACACACTAGGCAAAGGGTTAGAAGAAAAATCACAATTAGAGTTTAGGATCATACCTTTGTGCACTAGGCATAGGAGAAACTTGGTGCCATCATTTCCCTTTAAGATCTCGCCCGGTTGCATCATGGCACAAATGCCGCCGGTAGAAGAAGAAGAAGGTGGGATTGCCACCATGCTTTTGGACAAAGGGCTAGTCTCAATGATTGACTTTGCCTTTGCCACCTCCCTCAACTCCCTCATCCTATTGTAGTCATCACTCACTTGTTTGGGAGTTAGGGGCTTCAACACAAATTTCCTCCCTTCATGTTGGAGCGTGTAAGTGTTGACACACCCATCATGGACTGCTTGTCGATCAAATTGCCAAGGCCTTCCAAAGAGAAGGTGGCAAGCTTGCATGGGCACAACGTCGAACAAGTGTTCATCAACATAACTACCCATTTTGAACTTGATCATTGCTTGCTTCACTACCTTTAGCTCCCCACATTCACTAAGCCATTGCAATCGATATGGCTTGGGATGCTTCACGGTAGGCAACTTCAATTGGGTTATAAGAGATTGACTCACAACATTAGCACAACTCCCGGAGTCAATGATCATAGAGCATACAACACCCTTAACACGACACCTAGCATGGAAAAGGTTTTCTCTTTGCAAGGTTTCACCATCCTCCACAATCATAGCTCCTAAGCTCCTCCTCACAACTAGAAAAGTATGAGGTTCCTCATCCTCCACCGTGTCATCTAGATCATCCTCCTCTACTCCCTCATCTCCCTCTACACCCTCATCATCCTCCGGTTCACTCTCTTGTTCATATACATTTTCACCAACAAGAACCATGGTCCTCTTCGTAGGACACTCCTTAGCAAAGTGTCCATACCCCTTGCATTTGTGACATTGAATGGAAGAAGAAGTAGGAGTATTCAATTGGGTTTTAGAATTACCTCCCACATTGGGTGTGTACTTCTCAAAAAGGCTTCTTCACCTCTTTGCTAGCACTTGCTCCACTAGGGCCACTTACATTTGTGAATTTTGCATTGGGAGTAGGATTTTTCCAATCCTTTGACTTGTTCATGGAAGTAGAAGTGTTGCTCTTGTAACGGTTGGACTTCTCTTTCTCAAGCCATTGCTCGGCTTGAATAGCGGCATCAAGAACTTCTTGGAGTGAAAGATAAGCATGCAATCTCAATTGTGAAGCTATACCATAGCTCAAACCATTCATGAAACGGATCACGGCTTGCTCCTCATCTTCGGTGTCCATATCTAAGGCCATTCGAGTTCTTTCAAACCCATCAAAGTATTCATGCACCATCTTGACACCTTGCTTCAACTCATAAAGTTTCTTGAGTTGCTCTTGCCGATATCTAGGAGTGATGTACTTGATACTCATGATACCCTTCAAGTCATTCCAACCCACATTCACGGGAACCCCCGCTCTCCTCCTTGATCTCTTGACGGATTCCCACCAAGTAGATGCATAGGATTCAAAGGATGAAATAGCATAGGTACCTTTCTTCTCATCGGTCATCTCATTTGTGTCAAACAATCTTTCCATGTGTAGCACCCATTCAATATAAGCCGCCGGATCACAATTTCCTTTAAAGGTTGGGAGATTAAGCTTCACACTATTGATGTTGGTGTTGTCACGACCCCCACGGAAAGGCTCCGGTTGGCCCCCATAGTGATCTTCATTCACACCAGACTCCCTCCTCGCATTCCCTCCAACATAACCCATAGGTGGCCCTCGACCTCGGCCCCTACCTCTATCCACATTTCGACCCCAATTCATACCTCGCCTTGGTTGAAAGTGATCATCAAACCCATACATATCATCACCATAATCGGCTTCCTCCCCTTCTTGAGCTTCATCTACTTGCTCAAGAGGTTGCACATTTCGGACGGGTCTTGGTAGTGGAATGTTTCTTGGGGGGTTATCCAAGATACGGGGAATGCCCGTTCGTTGGGTATTGCCCAACAGTTGATCAAGTCTCTCTCGCTCCTCCTTTGCCCGTTGTTGATTGAGCAATTTAATGACATGGCTAACTTGCTCCGGAGTAAAGTTAGGAGTACTTGAGACTTCAACCGGGACACTCGGGGCCCCTTTCTCGGCTTGGACACTCGGGGTCCCTTTCTCCGAGGGGACATTAGAAGTCCCTTGCTCAACTAGAGCACTAGAGTTCACCCTTTCGAGGCTTTCAATCCTCAAGTGCATACTATCCAATTTGGCGAGGATAGTAGCAAGGGCACTCTTTGCAAAATCATCTCCTTCGGAAGACATTGTACCTACACAAGTAACAAACGTTAGAAAACAACCTCACACACTCCCTCACTTGAGATCACTCGGCTCTCTCGTATAGTGACGGTGGGTATTTCACTCGACTTGTGGTTCCAAAGCTTCACGTAGATGAGTAGCAATCCCTCAACTCAACCAAATTATTCACGAGTCAAGCTCACTCCGGGGTGAGTGGAATTAATAGGACTCAATGAATGCTAGGCACTTTGAAGTGAGGACTAGAACCAATAGAAACTACGAGTCTTCTTTGGATTTCTACTCTCCAACTATGGCACGAATCACCTAAAGCAATGAAGGATTAGTGTTAATTAAGTAGAAAGATTACTTAGATCAACACTAATTAGAGGTTAGGCAACAAAGAAACAAGTAATCCTAGAAGAAACTACCCAAAAACAACCCTTCAGGATGTTAGGCGGAGCGCCCAAGGCATGGGGCGGAGCGCCTGAGTTTTTGGTGCAGTGAGGTCGGGCAGGCGGAGCGCCTGGGATTTAGGCGGAGCGCCTGGGGCAAGCACAAGTCAGGCGGGGCGCCTAAACTTTAGGCGGAGCGCCTGGTCGAAGAACACCTGGGTTTTCAACAACGTGTTCTTCGATTTCAACCCAACTTTTTGGTCGATTCCAACGTGTTCTTCCCAAATTCGAAGTACCCGAAGTTGTATTTTGGTATAACCACCAAACCCCAATGATTTTCACACCCAACCAAGCAATAAACAAGGCACAATCATGATTCAAGTTTCAAGTTGGGTTTCCTCAATTTTTCAAAAGGGTCACAAAGGTGGGTTTCGATTCTTCAAAATCAATGTTATACAACTCCGATTCACACCAAATTTGTTGCAAATGGTTCATTTTTCAAAGTAGATCAATCCCCAGCAATCAAATCCAAAACCCCACAATCACACAACCCAAAATCAAGCAAATTCCTCAAGAACAAGGGTTTGGTAGGGTTTAAGGAAAATTGGGGTTTCAATTTTTCAAACTTCACCAATCCAATTAATTTTGGTACCCAAGCAACGGGAATTCAATCACAATCAAGAATCCCTAACACCCATATCAAGAATCACAAACACCAAAAAGTTACACTAATTTTTGAATTTTTCAATTTTTTTGTAATTTTCTTTTTCCCAATAACTTCAACAACAAGAAACTAAAAGAAGATACTAGGCACGAAGAATCAAGGGTCGGGGGTTTGTAGAAACAAAACCCGAGCCTTGCTCTGATACCAAATGATGTAGGTAATCAAACGCAGAAAGTAAAAGATAGGAACGAGACGTATCTCGATCACAAATCTCAAGTAGCAACGGAGAACTTGTTCCGTTACACCCCGAGAGGAGGTCAAGAACACCTACGCTAAGCAACTACCCTCGAGCTAACGTGAGCACGCAAGTAGAATGGTCGGGGGGGATTGGAATTCATCTAGATCCACTAGAGGAAGAACAAGTCCCAATTCAAGGTTTTTCATTCAATAAGAGTTCAACTCTTCAACACAAGTGTTTGTTTTTCATCAAAGGTAAGCTAATCAAAATAATAAGACAACTAGCTATTTATAGGTGTTTTTAGACACCATATGAAAGGTCTAATATGCCCACACTTAGGCTTAGGAAATAAGGACCACGTAGGGTCAAAATAGTCTTAACATAGCTAGAAAACTCGGGCTTCAGCGATCCGGGCGGTGCGCCCAAGTTTGGGGCGGAGCGCCCACATTTGGCTTCATTTTGGGCAGTGGGGTGGGGTGGGCGGTGCGCCTGAGTGTGGGGTGGTCCGCCTGGCCCCTGTGCTGTCTGGGCGGAGGCGCCTAAGGTGCAGGCGGGGCGCCTGGTTCGCTGGGCTGCTCCCCTTGCACTTTGAGCATCCGAAATGGCTTCCAAACGCTTCCTTCTTCTAGTCCCTTCCTCACCAAGTCTAGGTGTACTCCTTGGACCTCCCTAGCTTGGCTCCGAGTGAAGGGTCTCGTGGTTTGCCCGGCATCAATTAGATGTCTCGAAGCCCCTATAATAGAAACGTTTATCCCCCAAGTGAATATTAGAAACGTTTATCCTCCAAGTGAATTTTCTGGAGCAAATTAGGAATTAATTAGACTGCAAAATGAGTACCAAATTTGAGTGATAAAATCAGAAGCACAATGAAATCTCTCTATAACAATATTGATTATATTTTATTATAACAATCAAGATTTTTTAAAATAATTTTTTCATGCTAGTATGTTATATTATATGTTCTCTGCAAGTTTATAACGGCATTTTGTTAAAAGGTATCTGAAAAAATAACTCAATTATAAAAATGTTTAACTATGTTATCTACCTTTGATATATTATAAGTATCATTTAATTACTATAACTTTATTTTTTATGCCAAAGTAAACACACATACACATAAAACGACGAAGTAAGCGATTTCTCTTTCCACATAATACCTATCGACTAGCGTACGTTACAGCACTATCGTCCTCTTTCTCTGGGCCATTTCAAATGTTGCAAAATAAATTTATACTAGTAATTTTTAACTACAAGTAACGTCAATTTCTGCCAATTGTCTAAACGCCTACATACTTTTCTTGGCATCCACTCACCGATATTGTGTAGATTCTTTTGTTTGCATTTTCGCCTTTCGCAAATAGCTTTATTTATAAGAGACTATTCCAAGTTGTGCTGTAGAAAAATATGAAGACAATTAACCAAATAGTAGTTGACGTACAACTTTTACTTCAATAACTAAATTATTCTGCCCAACATAATTTACCGGCGCCAGACACCAGCGCTTGCTACGCCCCAACGCTTTAATATGAAATAATATGGTTTAATAATAATAATAATGTTAATATTAGTAGTAGGAGTAATAGCGGTAAAGTAGAAGGTAGGTGGTCGGATATTGATATGTTATATACAGTACTTTTCTACATTTTGTTAGGTGAAGCAGGTAAAAGTTGAAATATTCAATAGATGCAATTGATCAATACAAATAAATCATGCCAGAAGCATTAAGAAAGGATAACCAATATACATTGAGGAAAGTTTTGTCAATTGTATTGACAAAATGCTAGTTCAAGATCAGAAATATAAAAAATTTGTCAATATTTACTTTATTAATTGACTTTTTTCGTTTTCCTTCTTTTCAAAAAAGATTTTTTCTCCCTCAAAGTATCTTTCACATAAATAAATTGGTAACTAATTTAACAAACTACAAGTATAAAATCAAATTCTAAATTTGCCAAAAGTTTATTTCATGGGGCGATTACTTTTGCTAATAAATTTTGGAAAGTTTTCTAAACTAGCCAATCCACATCCTACCATGATCCAAGTTTTATTTAAATATTTTGTAGCCTCACAACCATAATATTGGGTATACCATTAGGGTATCAAACTTGTATATCATTGAAGTATACGTATACTAGAAAAATATACAATAGAATATATTGTATACCATTAGGGTATACCGTGGCTATGGAATATACAAGCTTGAGGTATAGGCTATGGAATGAAATATTTTTAGTCAAATAGCCAGTTCGGATAATTTTTTTTAAATATGGTTATTTTTAGTTCATAATAAAAGTCAGTGGACATATAGGGTAAAAATTCCTGAATTTTTTTATATAACAATAAAATAAATAAATAAGAACATGCCTCATGGGAGCAGCGCAGCCGCGGACATCTCACGCATATAAAGCACTACATAGGTTTTACACGACTTCAGAGAGAGGGAAGGAATATAATACACATTGCTTATGCCTAAATTTGTACGTTTAGGTTAAACAATTAATTATGAATGAGATCACAAGCAATACGGTATATTACGATGGAAAAAATAAATAAATACGATGAAAGTAACGACAAGTAATTAAGCAAGAAATAATAGAGAAAGCAAAATAATTCTTATTCCTTGAGATTAGCCGAGTTTGATGGCAAATTGTGTCTTGTGTACAATACAATGTAAGGAGGGGGTATTTATAGTAGTGATATCCAGTCCTAAATAAGGTAAAATACAAGTACTAATAAGTCCATGGGCCTACAACTCAAGGCGGTGGCATACTAAACCCTAACTAGGAGACTGTAAATCCTATGCGGCGGGATGTGTGCCCTGCACCCTATGACCAAATTAACCGCCTAAACGGACGTTGGCTTTAGGAGCGGGCGTATATCCTTAGTGCCCGGTGACTTGTAGGATAAATTTAGTCTCGCCAACTGGACTCGTATTCCTATAACAATAGGTGGCGTATTTTTACCCACACACATCACTTTTTTTTTAATCGAAATAAAATAATTGTAATCAACCAATTGTCAATGTTACACCTCTAGAACTGATCCTCAGATTCCACCACTCCTATCCTCTCTCCTTGTTCAACATTAGTATCATATTCCAATAGGAATATATTAAGTGTTTCCTGTAACAGTCCGGCCAGGGGCGAATTTAAGGGGCGGAAGTGGCACCCGATAGCTTTGGTCGAGACTCTATATATATATATACAAAAAATCTTATAAATAATATATTTGGCACCCACACTTACTAAAGGTCCCATGGTGCCGGTGGTAAAATGCTCACTTTTAAACCCCAATGTCATTGGTTTGAATCCCCTTAAAGAAACTTTTTTAAATAATACTGTTTTGTATTGCAAGTTCTTTCTACAATTATTGAGAATTTAGGACTTTATACAATTATACTATGGTCTCACACCCGTCCTCACATTTCTCTCCTCTTCCTTTTCTTTATCCCTTTTTGTATTGTTCCTTTTAAGGAATTACCAAGTATTTTCTCTCTTCTTTTTCTTATTAATGTTATATCTCACTATTATTTCATGAGTTTGGTAAATATTTTTTAAAGTAATTTTCATCAATAATAATATGGTTCATTCTTTTAATTTGGTGAATAATTTTAACAATATCTTCTATTGACTCTTAAAAGATTAAGTTCTTGATAATCGACCTTTTGAGTTAATTCTTATAAAATGAAAATTGAAGTTTTTATTGTGCAAAAACTACCACATGACAACTAAGATGAATAAATTAAATCCAATTTAATGAAGTTAAATTGACCGATCTAGTCAAATAAAATTTATATTCTAGAAACTAAGTTACTTTTCAATTTTTTTAATTGGGACGCTCAAACTAGGCGAAGTAATAAATCGCCAACCCGACCTTCCTAGTTAGTCTTTATAGCTAAAGATAAATATAATGAGTGGCACTCGCAACCTCTGAATTTTGGATCCGTCCCTGAGTCCAGCCCGCTAGTGATATTGTCCGCTTTGGGCCTAGGCTTGCACGACTTATATACCCAACATCTCTCCTGTGTTATGCCGATATGAGACATTTATTAGCTGGGGAGTCACATACACCCCATCTTATGGACTCAACGTCCTCGCTGAGGTTTGCCCAACATACCCGGAATTCGCCTATACTCAGCATTGAAGTCTGTCCTGCATCGACAAGGCTGACACGGAGTGACTCTGTTACAGTGATATTGTCCGCTTTGGGCCTAGGCCCGCACGGCTTTAAAATGTGTCATTAGGGTCTAAGGCATGAATACTTATATACCAAGCATCTCTCATGTGTTATGCCGATGTGGGACATTTATTAGTTGGGGTGTCACATTTCCAGTTTTTGCTTTCATTTGAGCATGCTTTGGCCTATGATATGTGGTTGTAAGACATCTTCTTTGATTCTACATTCTACTCTGTGTTCTTCCCCTTGGAATGGTCTTGTGTTTCTCTCAATCCATACACGATAGATAGTTGTTGTAAACAGGAAAATCAGGATTTTTGCTCTTACTCTTCTGTTGGCTGCGTTCGTGACTATCCAGTGTATCTCCTCTGTCCAGCTTCCTATTTGTTTGTGCTATCCTATCCATCGTAGAAGTGTGCTCTATATTTGTCTAAAATAATCATACTGGAAAAATAAATGATCCAATGTTTCTTCTTTCGGTGAGCCGCATAGCACACATTCACCATATACTTGTACATTCCACTTCCTTAGTCTCTCCACAGTTGCTAGTCTCCCATGAAGTGTAGAGGTGTTAAAATGGGTTGGGCTGGTCCTTGCGGACTGGAGAATTACTAGCCTAGCCCTTTTTACCGAAGGGCCTCTAATATATCGACCCAACCCAGCCCTAAGCGGGCCGCGGACTAGGACGGTCTGATCCTTCAATAAAAATTGGTAATAAAGGAGAACATAATACTCCCTCCGTTTCAATTTATGTGACAGCATTTTCTTATTGGTCTGTTCCAAAAAGAATGGCAGCATTCTATATTAAGTAACAATTTAACTTCAAAATTACAGTTTTTCCATTACTGAAATGATTTACAGCCGCACAAACTTCTTTGGCTTATTTTATACCACAAGTGTCAAAAGTCTTTATTTATTTCTTAAACTTTGTGTCGAGTCAAACTATGACACATAAAATGGAACGGAGGGAGTAAATGAAAGAAATAAGGTCTTTAATTTGAATTAGCAATAAATTGAAGCATATTTAGTCAGGATATGTATAATTCAAGAACTTTTAAAAATCTCAATAGAGAATTGAGTATTTTTCAACCATTTAAGTAATCCACAAGACAATAACTTTAGTTATATTTTATCATACTATACTAATAAACTCAAAAGAAATATACTTTAGTGATAAAGATGCGTCATCTAGAGGATGATATCAAGCTTTATAAAAACTGACAATTATTTATAATGTAGGAATGAATATCAATCAATATAATTTTATTTTTTTATTTTTTTCAGTCCAGCTCTTGATGCTGAAGGGCCAAGTGAAGCTGGGCTCAGTGGCCTCTCTTAAAAATGGTCTAAGATTTTCTTTGCCCAACCCTACCAAAGTGGAGCTAGTGTGCGACCCGGGGGTTCGTCCGAACTCTGTAACTTTAGCCAAACCAAGCGTATTTGTCTTGAAAAAAAAATTTAATATGTATTAATTATTAATCTTGAACCCCATAACTTAAAATGACTAGAATATTATGAACCCCAAAACTTTAAAATGTGGCTTCCCCTCTGAACCCTACTTAAATAAAGGGCTGGGTTGGGCTGGCCTCATGGGCCAAGCCTATTTTGACGGCTCTATTGAAGTGTAAGCCATAGAATAAACTGATGTCTTGATATTTTCCCTACACCTGTGATCAAGCTCTTCCATTGTACTTTTTGGAATTATGGGGGGAAGTTGTAGGTATGTTTTCTTGATATTGATCTTCCCTCCCATACAACACTGTCCAAAAATTATATTGCTATTCCTCAGCCAATCCCTTGCTTCAAATAATGAGGGGATATAATCACTTTAGTCCTTGCACAATTTTATTTTAACGTGGACCCCCCTCAAATTATTACTATGATACTCCCTCTCTTCCCTTCATGTCATTTTCTTTAAGCTTGTTTCAGTTCACGAGGACAATGTCAGCAATCACGGGAGAATTTAGTACTCGGCAAAGGGCCAAATATACCGTTAAACTATGCGAAATTGAGCAAATTTACCCCTAGTTAACTCAAAGGATCATTTATATCCCTCCCGTTATCCCAGTGGCCCATCTATATTCCTGTTTTTCATTTAACTAACGGATCTATTTAAAAACCATTTATAATTCTACATGGCAACTCATATGGCCACATGGAATTTAAATGGGCCCCATCCAATGCCACATAGACTATTTACCCAATTTCACATGGAATTTAAAAGTAGTTTGTTAATTTTTTATAATAAAAGATTTCATGTGTCAATAAATGGACCCCATCCATCTTTAACCATCAAGTTTAGTCTAATTAAATAATATTTATCTAATCAAAAATAAAAAATAGCAGATTCTCACCCCTATAATCCAATTTCATCTTCTCCACCTGCCATAGCCACCAACTCCAATACAATAACATCAACCTTTAAGCTCTAATCCTTTTTAATTTTTCTCACCACAATCATCTAACATTGTTAAAATCCAAAACAAATCCCACTAAAACCACCAATTCTACTCTCTAGCCTAAATTAAGACCTCCATTAGCAGAGACCACTGATATAAAATGGTTATTGGGATGCAACTCTTCCATGATCAAAAGTTGAAAACTCAGTCAAGAGTTGTTGTTTGTAAAATTGGAGTTTATATTTCCTAGAGTAGAGGAAAAATTGAAGGAAATTGTAATACAAAAAATTATCTTGCTCCTTGATTCGAATTTTTTTGAAAGGGTCAAGATTTGAGAGGGTGAGTTGCTTGTGTTTTCCTACTGGTGAATGTAGTTTTAAGAAGGAATATGATAAATATGTGAGGAGGAAAAATGGAGGAATTGTCGGAGGATCATTTCCGGCCAAATTCTCATTTAAGTTCCGATTTTCTCCATGGTATAGTGGAATTTATTTCCGCCATTTTTTCCTTATTTTGGTGCGAAAAGTGATGAGAAAGTGGGAGACAGAATAGTTGTTGGAGGAGACGAGGAAGATGGCAATGGTGGTAGCGTGGTGGCTCTGCAACTAGTGGTGGCGGAGGTTATTGGAGAAAGAAAGAAGAAGAAAGAGAAATAAAGAATTAAGGAAAAAGGGTTGGGGGATAGGACGTTTAGGTTAATCACATTCACAATTTAATCCCATTTCTCTATTAAAAGATAAGACGCAAAATCTTAAGGCATTACTGGATGATTGTGAAAACAAAACTGATAGTTGGCTTTGAAAATGATTCGTCTGGACTATGGAGAAACAAGAAAGGAATATTCAACATTGTTAAAGCAAGTCCAGGAAGCATCATTGTATAAACACGAGTAGAGACGAAGTAAGAATTTAAATTTAATAAATCTGATCTTTAAGGTAACTTGATGGTAAAATCACGGTACTTTTAAGCTTATGGGCGCATTTCTAACATTTGTCGATGTTTAGTAAGTTTAAACGAAAATAAGAATAAGAATGTAGGAATTAGAATGTTAAAAAAATTAAATCACAATATATATCAATTTTAAAATCCAATTCCCTGGCAAGGGTGCACAAGACTTGATGTCAATTGTGCTCCCAATGGACAGAATGAATCACCAGAGAAGAATAATAGTGTTGCTTTTTTTTCCTTTATGATGTCAAAACATAAGATTTGTTTACCCTATAACACAACATAACATATATTAGCAAATGCCCGCCTTTTATCAGGCTTGAATTTTGGATATATATTAGAACAAGTACAGCGTCAATGGCAAAAGTAGCAACACTTTTGACAAGCAAATTGTGACAGACAAGAACAGAAGATAAATTAAGTAAAAAGAACCCCCTCCCCACACCTTACATAAACCAAGTCGCCTTAATTAGCCTTGGTCATATTTCAATAATCTTAAAAGTCGCTAACTAAAGCACAAGCTAAGCGACTAAACTCCAAATTACTGGCTGTCTGAAATGGGCTTGCGAACCAAGAAGAAATACATCGGTGTGAAGATCCCTTTCCTGAAACAACAGTTTTGAGATATTAATCATAAAGGTGATCGGTGCAATATTACTATGAAACTATACATTAGGCATGAAGGAATCTAAAATCTTACTTTGCACCACCAACAAGACCTTCTGCAGCTTTCTCTAAGAAAGCTTGAACCCTTTGACTACCTTTAGGAGCAAGTCCCACATATTCAAGTGCCGATACCTAACAAAACATGTCAAACAGTTTATTAGTTCCTTGTTCGAAGTCTCACATTGAACTAATGGGATGTCAACCATCAGAAAACAAAAGGACAGGGTATTGTACCAGATTTCTGGTGAAAAGTCGCCCAACCGCTGTTAGGCGGAAGCTACTGAGTGAGAAATGACTTGTATCTAAAGGCATGTACCATGAAACAGGTGAGTCCTCAGCAAGATCCTTATCCCATATAACCTTCATAGACAAGTAGACTTTCCAGTAAGATGCCGATAAAACAGAATCTACACCTGATCTACGACAAAAGGCCGAGAAAGGTATTGGAAGAAAAAGGACAAAGGGCAGTCAAATACTCGATGGTATAAGGAGAAAAGGGACTAGGAACTTACTTCAAAACCAGCTTGTTTAGCTGCTTCTAGGCACTGTGTTGTCGACCTAATCTCAGGAAGACCATTTCCGAGCTCAATTTCTGCCTATGGCCAGTGAAACAGCTAAATTAAGTCCGGCTACCCAATAAATCAACACAAATGTATAGACATGGTCCAATTCCCATAAGTTGACAAATGACTTTAACAATTCAAGATGTACCTTGATTCTTTTCTGCTCTTCGTTATTGGGATTGTAAGAATCGGTCATGCACCACTCGTATACGGCAAAACACTGACCAGGCTTCAGCACCCTATAGATCTCTTTATAGCATCCAACCTTACAATATTAAATGTTTAAATAACCAAATATTGGTAAATAATCCATGTCAAAATTGAACGACAGTTATAATATACATACTGGATCTGGTGCATGGCAGGTAGCTTCTATCGCGTACACTGCATCAAAGCTGTTGTCAGGGAATGGCATTTTCATGAAATCACCCTGCAGAGACGCAACACAATGATCAAACACTAAACAGGAAACTCAGCGAAAATTGAGTCAATCTGCAAATTCACTACCTTTACAAAGTTGCAAGTTTGATCCAACCCTACTTTGCGGTTCAACACCTGTAGAATAAAGGGCGGTTCAACACCTGTAGAATAAAGGGTACTAGACAGCTACTTCAAAACTAATTTGATTTCTTAACAAGTTGAAGTGGAAAAGCAACATAATCATCCCTTTTCTTTGCGTTTGCCCAAAAAACTAGATGACATGTGATCCAGAATTCAAGTACAATCAGGTTTCAGAGGAAAGTAAACAGGTCTCACACCGTGCTTCCAAATCTATCCATCTATCTTTTTTTTCTCTTCTTTTGATAAGTCAAACAGTATTCAAAGACCAAGTCAGTGTTAAAAAATAGGCAGAATACATAGATGACCCCTTAATGTTGGCTCCAATTCCCAGTTGAACACTCCAACTTTCCCAATGATCATATAGACACCTCTTGTTGTTTCAGGTATATCTTGTGAACCCCATATGGTGACATGGCAAATCAGGTGTAGTTCATGCATATTTTAGCGCGTGAGCTGTTTATGTTTAGCTTTTTTCTTTTTCATTTTAGATTAAGTTATTCCGAGCGGGTCCCACAAGACAACTTTCATTTCTTTTCCCTCATATTTTTACCTTCTTCTCAAATAACCCACCACCTCCTACCGCCACCTTTTCCACCGTAAAAAATCAACCAACTCTCAATCAACTGGTAAGATCGACCACCACCACTGGATTCAAAACAACAAAGATGAATATCCAGTAAAGATGAAAAAGGAAAGAACAAAGATTCCAAACTTCCATGGCTACCAGGATAGCTCCCCCACCTTCTGCTTTCTCATCTTCATTAAAATATAACAAAACAGACATCACTAAATAAATCTCACCAAACAACTTTGCCAAATTTTTCAAAATAATATAGAAAATTAGCAAAAAAATTAAAACTTTATGGTCTTGAAGGACCAAATCAATAAGAATAACTAAAACTCTAAAGTCCATTTTGCCAAAAATTCCAGCGAGGAGGGGTAGAGAAGACGACGACCAAGGCAGCTGCGACAACAACGATGAAGATTGATGGTGTATTTGGGTTATTGTTAAAACGATCAAATATAAAATAGTAATCCTTTTTTTGTGGATCAGATCTGGAAAAAGAAGAATCCGAAATTAAAAAGAGGATTGGGTTTGACCAAATTCAATCCTCTGCTCAATTTTTCTTTTGAACTTTCTTTATTGAATTGAATTTGCTTGATTTTTTTCAAAACACCCGGAAATCTTGAAATCTTGTTTTGTTGGTTCTATATTTGATAAATTTGGAAGTGAGATATTTTGCTAGGTTGATCGTGCTTTTCTTGCAGGGTCATCAGAAAGAAGAAGAGGGAGAGGGGAAAGGTGGTGGCGTGTGGCAAGGAAGGGGTGGGGTGGTGGGTTTGTATCAGGGAACTTTGGGAGAGATGATTTAATTTAATTTTAATTTTTAGTTATAGGTAATTTTTCTTTATTGAAAAAATACACATGGCACGATGTGGTTTGTTAAATTTCCACGTCATCCGCGAGTGATACTCACGTATAAGGTCTGTCAGTTCTTAGTGTTTACAAGACACAATGAAGACTATAAGAGGTGTCTATATGATCATTAGGAAAGTTGGAGTGTTCAACTGGGAATTGGAGCCAACATTAAGGGGCCATCTATGTATTCTGCCTAAAAAATAAGTACAAGATGTTTGTGTGACTCTGCTTGAGTCATGCCTATTTTGTTGGTAATAGATAGTCAGAATAAGAAACAGGCAATAACGGTCAAAAAATGAATAAGAAACAGGCAGTCTCTGCCTAAATATATCACACCTTGTGATAAAAGTAAATACCTGTCCCCTAGATATCTGATATTCGTTGTTGTTGAGGCCTGTAACTGATGTAGAGCTGCAAGATTATAATAAAAATAATGAGTGCCTACAGAAAATCTTCGGAAAGAAGAGCAGCTTCTCGTTATATACACTTTACCACTATTATTAGTAAAAACGCATGTGATGAACTTTTTTTTTTTTTTTTTGATAAGGTATATAATATTATTAATTAAGGGGAGAAAAACTCTATATACAACCCCTATACAAAAGGTCGAGAACCTACATCAAAATGTAGTTCTCCACAAAATAAACTGTATCATCTATACATATCGCGACCTCTGGCACACCAAAAAGAAACTAGAAACCAAAAGCATTTGAAGAGGTTGCAGGCTTTTTTACCAGCTTTTGTTGTGTCAATGAGAAATGAAGGTACATTTAACAAGCTCCTAAATGACAATCATTCATTTCATTGTGTCCAACTTTAGAAAAGAGTGTGTATGCCATAACTTAGGTGAGATTTGAGATCGAATATAAAGAGTGCAAATATGTGAGATCGAATATAAGAAGTGCAAATCAATCTCAAGAGTCGTGAAGTAGTGGCATTTTCCCAACAGACATGCGCGTCAACAGCACTACTCTGTTTATCCTACCATAGCCATTGGAGGGTCGCCATTTACCCTTTCAGTTGTAGAGGAAGCATGTACACAAGACATGCAAAGTCATTGCCACCATGAGGTATATATTATATTTATGTGGCGAAGATTGCACTATATGCCATGGTACAATTGGAATTGCATTGAATTCAATTTGAATATTCACAGTTTAAAGGATAAATCAGAATACAGGGCACAAATGATAGTGAGGAGCGTAATATTTAAAAGAATGTTCATTCACCTGAATCGAGCAATTTCTCTCAACGGCCCACCAATGCCACATCCTACGTCCAAGACCTGCAGTCATAATACCAGTTTCAATAGGTAATTTGAAGCAGTCATCTAAGGTTAATCCTTCATTGTCTTCTTTTCATTAATGATAAAATATGCAAAGCCAAACCTTTTGTCCTGGTTTCAATTCCAGTTGCAAAGCAAGGAAGTGTTCATGCCTCTTAATGCTCTCTTGGAGTGATTCTCCTTTCCACCTGAAGGAGATATTGTGATAGATATAGTAAGTAATAACTAAATGACCAGAACCTAACATTCATTTATTTATGCATGATGAATCACGATTAACAAACCTGGGTGCAAAATGGAATGACTCTCCCCAGCCATACTCATAGAAGCTAGTGCAGAGATCATAGTATTTGTTTACCTGAATATAAGACATGTCACTAACAGTTATAAGACCCTTCGCTGCTAAACCAAAGTAAATTTTGTTTCAACGATATGTACATAAGCACAGACAGTAAGTTGATGTGAGACTAACAGCTCCAATAGCTAAATCAATCTATCAACCAGCTAAAGCCTCAACCCCAAAATAGTTGGGATTTTGGGTAGGCTATATGAGGGATCTAGAATTGTACCACTCTATTCGGATCTTATTCCATTCCAATACTGCGTAAATCCTTTGCACTTTATAGAGATCTCTAAATCCAAACACTGAATTGCAAAAAGGTTCTTGCAAACATCAGACTAAAAGATGAATACTGTTAAGAGGATTCATTGGGACACAAATTTGTTCCTTAACTTTTGGTTCCAACCAATAGCAATGATAGACTGATACTTGCTTCCTCCAAAACCTTTGATTACCAGAGCTTTAGCAATCTCTCATTTCAATAAAGTAGAAGACGAAGAGTAATAGTTCATCTAGAAAAAAAAAAGGTGTACTCTTTGTTGATTTTATTCAGAACAATCAAATCTAAAGAGTCAATGAAAATTCACTTTTTTCTATCTCATAAACCAATAACAACTATCTAGGCGTGAGCACAAAATCACTCATCAATTGCTGAAACAACTTCGAACGCTGTTTTGCTAACAAAACAAGAAGTCCAAGGATTCTTTCTCTCCACATCACTTGTACAGACTCAGATAGGAATATCAAAAGGCAATAGCCACGCTTCACATGATCAACAGTATCAAATGGATCACATGAGGATTACAAGAGAGTATGGGATTGCAAAATTCAACAACCCGTGATTACATTGTGAATGCTGATTTCCAAAGTCATCGAAATTATAAGAATAACAGAAATGTATCTCACCATGTCAGTGTAGTTATTCTTTCTCTCTTCTTCATCGCCTCCATAATAACCATGGTACTTCTCATACCTACGTCAATTGAAAAAAAAATTAAATCAATAAATGCATTAAGAAAATCAATGAGATTAACAATCATACAAAAAGGGCGAAGGGAAGAAGTAAACAGCAAATCAGATATTGGCTACAAGCAGAAAGTTGGTGCCCGTTACTGTTTTTAGGACACTAGCGGAGGCTATATACATCCATGTAATAGAAGACTGTCATTTATTTGACTCCATAGCAAATTCCATCATGAACTAAGACCTCTAAAAACAGAGGATATTCATACATGCTGAAAAAAAAAAAAAGAAGGAAATCTCCAAGGCTAATGGTCCACGGTTAGAAACTCGGTGGACAGTGTGTCCATCCCTATACCGTTCTCCACTTAAATACTAAGTTGTTATATGTGGCATGATCTAAACTTGTGATGTGCACCCAACTCACAAAAATCGAGTGATGCACTCTTACCACATGACCAAGGCCTGGAGCTTAAGTTGTTTAGCATATAGTGTAGGTCAAAACTGTCTTGACTTCAAGAATTTCTAGTTTGGCCATGAATTTTAATCTTTTTTGTTTTCAAACTTGGAGCCCATCATATTTTTGGTATTTTTTGACTTATTTTGAAAATAAACTTTTGAAAAACCAAAAACTAGTTTTGCCTAGTTATTAGTGAAAATTTGCATTCCCCACTCACAAAATTTTAACTTTTTTTTCCAAGTGAGATGCATGTCAAAACACAACTTCGACTTTCACTATACAATGTTTCTAACACAACTTCAAAAACTCTTTCTCAAATAAATATTGGAATCCATGGCCAAACGCCGACTAAATAATACTAGTCAACATTCATTGACAGCTGACCATCTTTAAATACTAAATGACAAAAAAAGGAAGAAAAGAACCTCTTTTTTTTGGGGCTGAAATGACAGGGAATTAAGTAAGATGGGGCTAGGTAGGAAGTATCTAGAACTAAAACCACAACATTCACAAAACGAATACTCCCTAGTCCCTACTAGTATTTGTTCAAACTAAAATAGGCATTTATGAATACAAAACAGAACAGCAGAAAATAGTTTGTGGACACCAAGGACCCCAAAGAAAAAAATTTTGTGGACATTAAAGACATTCAGTGAAAAATATCTTACTACTAACTCCAGATCCAAATACCATGGCCTGTAAAAGTTTGCTTGTTGTAAGAGGAACCTTAACTATCTATGCTACAATAGGTTCATTAAAACAACCAAGACATTTAGTTAATGATGTGAACAGCCATCAACACAAAAAAATTAACAGTTCAACAGATCTTTGATGAAAATGACATACTGTACCAATAACATTAAGTATAAACACTCTGGTGCGGATAAGTCTTAACGAATTTCATCAGACAAGTTATGCATTACAAAAAAATGGATCTACAGTAGTTATCATTAAAAGAAGCCTCTATGATCCAGCCCTCTTAATTATATCATAATTCTTAAGTGTAAAGACTAAAGCTTTAAACTTTAAAGAATATACCTTATCTTTTAAATACAAATCACACATTTTTATATTCTTAAGTATAAAGCGCCATCTTTTCTACCAAAAACATATAAAATAGAGAAAAAGTAGAGGGAATATACTTGTCAACAGCAGAGAGAACTTCATCCTTTTGAATTTTACCACCAACACCAGATGCAAGATCAAAAGCTCCTTGTTTAGACATCTCTTTCCCAAAATCACAAGATCTAAAAAAACCAACATGCATTGTAAGAAAAACCCACAAATTAAACTGAAAAAAGATTCAATTTTTAACAAGAAAAGGATAAACCAATGCTTACAAAGTAAAGTAGTAAAAAGGGATTTGTTTTGTTGAAAGAACCTTTCAAAAAGGAAAGGTTGATAATGGTAAAGTTAGCAAAAGCAGATGTATAGTTTGGAAGATGTGTTATAACAATATCACTATATATATAGAGTAATTGAATATACTCCGTAAGGAGATTTGCCAGCACAGGAAACGAAAAGAACAAAAATCACAACATGGGAAAGGGAGTGGTGTGCTAGCCACGTCAGGTGTAGCACGTGTGTGTGTGCTGCCCATCTTAGTCACTCTTTCTAAGTCCTAATCAACTTGGAAATCTAGTGGGATCACACTTCTAATAGCCGGCTTACATTGACTTACTTACAATATACTACCTACTTAAACCAATCACAAAATAATCCAACTCTTTGGAGACCGGCCTTTAAAAAAAGAAAAAACTACTCTCTAGCATCAGAAACAACTTTTTCCTTTCTATAGCTATGTATCATTCACTCTTCTTAGACTCCACTTGTGAGATAACACTATTGTTGTTTGGAGATTGGCTTTATTCTTGTGGGGTTCCTACTTTTACTATGACTTCTCCCCGTCTCAATTTTTTCTAAGAAAATTAACTTAAATAATCGTCCACCCAACCATTCAAATAAAATTATTAACAAATTTACGATATGCTAGATGTTGAGTATGTGTTTTGTAGACTGTAGTGTACCCATAACAGTGAATACAAAATGGTTAAGAAATTACATAAATTCTAATAGTAGACAATGCATATGAAATAGTAATATCATAATTATTAGGGATTTTTTACATAAAAATACAAGTTTTAGAGCTTAATTACCAAACATAGCAACATTTTAGAAAAATAACCATATATAGAGGAAAACACAAGTTAATTACAAATATAGCAAAAACATAGTAATATTTTACCATAACATACCAAACCCTTACATTCTTCCTCCTATTTCCCCACTATCACTTTTGCTCCTCCCATTTCTCCCTATTTCACTTTTCCTCCCACTATTTTCCCCAATTTCACTTTTATTCCTATCATTTCCCCCAATTTCCCTTTTCATTATCTCATCCTCGATGTATCTCGTTGTATCTCACCGTATCTCAATCGTTTCTGCACCATTTCAACTGTTTCTGCAGCACCGTATCTCAATCGTTTCTGCACCGTTTCAACTGTTTCTGCAGCACCGTATCTCAACTGTTTCTGCAGCACCGTATCTCAACTGTTTCTGCAGCACCGTATCTAACTGTTTCTGCACCGTTTCAACTGTTTCTGCAGCACCGTATCTAACTATTTCTGCACCGTTTCAACTGTTTCTAACTGTTTCTGCACCGTTTCAACTGTTTCTGCTGCATCGTTTCAACAGTTTCTGCAGCACCGTATCTAACTGTTTCTGCACCTTTTCAACTGTTTCTGCAGCACCGTATCTAACTGTTTCTGCTGCACCGTTTCAACTGTTTCTGCTGCACCGTATCTAACTGTTTCAAGTCAAGTAGAAGCAAGCACCGTATCTAACCTCTTCAAGTTCACTTCAGTTTTGGTCAACTCCATCTAACCAACTTCTTCCTGTCAATAATACCACTTCTGTAATCTACTTATAAATTGTAGGACAATTTTCTACTCATCACAGCAGATTCTTTCTTCATGCTCTGTTTTCCGCAATACTTTTCAATTGCCCAAAAATAGTATTAATTGAAAACAACTACAAATAATCTATTAAGATCCAATCACACAGAAACAAAAACCAGAGGGCAGCCGCCGTGTATCCATGTAATTCTTCCTTTAATGATTTCCACTAATCTAAGGTTTTCAAGAAAAATAAAAGGAGTGAGACAGAGATAAATAGAGTCACAACTTACAAATTTTTCTTTAGCCCAAACAGAGTCACAACTTACAAATTTTTCTTTAGCCCAAACGTTAAAGCTTCGAAAATTCTTCGCCTAAATTTGGATCTTACAATTTAACTGTGTTGCTTCTATTCTACTTGACTTGAAATGGCGTTGGGGGTGGTGGGGTGGGTGTGGGGTGATGGGAGAAAGAGAGAGTAAGCGAGAGAATTTTTAATTTGGGGAAAATGGAAAGTGAAAGTGAAATGTGTTAGATTATTGTTAAATGTGTTAGAAAAATAATGTTATGCATTGTAATTAGATAAATATTGCTATTTTTTTGTAATTAAGGGTGAAAATTTGTATATTTGTGTAAAAAACCCAATTATTAGTTCATACGTTTGAAATACTAATTAGATGACTATAATATTATTCTACCAGAAAATAACATTCAGGTTAAATTAGCATGTCCTTATAAATTTAAATTTTGTTAGAAATTTCAAATATTTTAATATTATTTTAATTAAAATCCTAAATAGTAGACAAAGCTCTATAACCATACTCAATTATCGCTTGGATAATCCTGTTTCTTTTGAGCTAGCTTTTTAGGTGGAATTAGGTGGAGAGAGTTTTAAAAAGTGATAAAGAAGTCCACCATTGAATGTACGTTGAGGTGAATATTTATGGCACATTAATGTTAGATTTATGACTCCCTAGTACTTAGCATCAACACTTCTATAGATCTAAATTTGATGAAATTCAATGAATTCTCAAAAAGACATTAATTTCTTCCAAAAATAAGGTTTCATCAAAAGAGGTAATATTGTTACACCAACTCCAATTTTGATGTTTAAATATGATGTAATATATTTGGATGGAGAAACATGATATAAACATAAAATTGAGAAAGCATAGAAAGCAAACATTCTCAAGTTAAGAGTTCTTAATGCAGAAGATGATGAATGATAAACTTGCGTTTGGAATGAGAAATCAAAATTAATCTCGATCATTTTTTTTTTGCTTAATAAACATTATGTATTAAATCATGGGATTTGAATTACTAGCTAAGTACGAGAAATCAAAATTAATCTCGATGATTTTTTTTTTTTTTTGCTTAATAAATACTATGTGTTAAATCATGGGGTTTGAATTACTAGCTAAGTGAATGGCTGAAAGCCAAAAAGCTTGAAGTCGGCCTACGAATGAACTCTAAGCATGAATTGTTGGGCTCTAATATGGTGAGAATAAACATATTTCTAAACAATGAAATGGTCTAAGCATACCCCTGAGCGATCTAAAAAGTCCAAAGATACCTTAACGAGACTTCCACATTAGTGCAATGGACATATTTAGACATTTTAGATTGTCTTAGGATACTATTTATAAGGCAGAATGTGACAATGGTGTTTCTATAATCTGATAGGTTAACGAACGGCATATGAGATAAAATAACAAGTGTTATGGATATATTTAAATATTTTTTTGTATGTCGTTAATGTTTTGAAGGCTTGTCTAAAAAAATATAATAATAATATTAATGATAAGGAATATTTAATTAGAATATCCTTGGTTCTTCATTAAAATGGGTAATTAATGATCATTTGCCTTCTTAAAGCTGCAACATTGAGTAGCAAAACGAATTAGTGTCTTCTTATGAACAAGATACTTTTTTTGGCTAATGTAAAAGATAAAAAGGACATGAAGGAGTGCTACACTTGCATAATTTTGAAGTAGTAAATCAATTTCTTGATATGCAATATCCAATATTCCTTCCATCTCAAGAATAGCAATCTATATACTTTTACATAGAGAAAATTGTTTAACCGTAATTTCATTTATTAGGTTAAGTCACAATTAAATTTATAAAGCGGAGTCACGATCAATAATTAAGATTAAATGCCTAATGTGAAAGGATATAAATGATTACAGTAAATATAAAGAAATAAAGACACAATTAATGCGATGTAATAAATGAAGATTTAAATAAAGGAACCGTGTTCAGGCCGTATAGACTTGACCAAACTTCATTCCTCGTACTCTTTATGATATTTAAGCAGCGGAATAATAAATGAGATCACTTGATTATGAGTAGTAGTAGTAAATATTGATAGAAGGTAAAGAATCGGGTATTAATTAATAGTTGGAATACAGATGTATGTTCAGAGAAGAATTAGATACAATGCTTGTGACTTAAATTACAATATATAGATAACTAAGCGTCCGTTCACGAGCAGTTGTAACTCCTTAATCGAGCAGTTACGTTGCTTAAGGATAAGACTTCTATTTTGAATTTGGCTTGATGACGAGTTGCGACTATTCCGGCCGTGGTGACAGTTCATCTGTCCGTTATAGTTGTCCATCTTCGATTCTATCCGTTGCCTTTATGCCCATTCGTAGCCACGTGTCGTCTATACGTCGTCCTATGTGGATGCTTAGTCACCAACTTTGGTGACGACGGATTTAACCCAATACAGATAGTCCCCGCACTACTCGGGCAGAGAATCTGGTCGAGGAGTGGAAAACGAATTTTGAGCGGGAAAGAACTCTTTGGAATTTTTCTCAAGTAACACATTTGAGTCCTTGTATTCATATTTGGATGCTGCCTGTTGAACTCCTCAAAGGCTTTCGATTGATTGACATTTTATCAGTATAAGCATTAAATGCTCCGCTAAAGACAAAACGTGCAAGTTGTCAATTCCGCTCTACTTTTTACTGAAAAAGTGACTGTCGCGTGTTCCGAGACTGCAGGAGTGATGATTGAACTGCGCCTACTCACGTCTTGCACGTCCCAAAGCAAAAACCGTCATTTCGATTTTTATTCTTTTAACGGCTGGATTTATTTACCTCTTGCGCGGATGCTTGCCACGTGTAGGGGCGGGTCGGGTTTTGCGAACCCTATAAATATGATTTCTACCAGCTTGAAACCTTTTTACTTCATTCCAAATTTCATCCAAACCTTCAAAGCTTCAAAACACCTTTCCAAAAATCCCTAAAACGCAAAAAATTCTTCCAATCTTCTAGTCCAAATGTCTCCAAAAGCCAAGAGAAGTTTGAATATGGATGCTGCGGCTAGTAGTTCTTCAGCAGCAGGTGGTCAATCCACGAGTTCCCCAACTTCGGTTGCTGATGTGATTCCGAAACTTTGGGGAAGCCTTGAAAATGATTGTTCAATCAGCTCGTTCAGTCACTATGGCAATATAAGGTCGTGGCCTTCAAGCCGGTTTAAGAGTTCAATTACTCCTGACCTTTTGCCTAGGGTTAGGGCAGATTGTGGCTGGGACGATGATGTTATAGTTTCTTGCCCTTATCCAACGGAGAATATTACTTCTGCGAGAACTGGGTGGACAGCCATATCCACGTATCCATTCACGATAGGTTGTACGCTCCCGTTGCATCCTGTTATAGAGGATATTTGTAAATACTATCTTATCTGCCCGGGGCAGCTGTGTCCGAGCATTTATAGAATTATTTTCCTGCTACAATGGTTTGCCGATGAGACTGGGCAGGACTTTGAATTTAAGCATTTCGTCTCTTTGTATAGCCTTCAGGTTGCGAGAGACGGATATATTAATGCCCGTATGAGAGGAAGAAAAGCTCTAGTGAGCAAATCTGAAGATACAGGGGATAGGGGTTGGATGCACAGGTATGTTTATGTGCAGTCTAAATTCCTCACACGTGGCTGCAAAACTAATCTCTGCGAGGTGTGGAACAAAACTCGTAAGTCCCCGAGTCTTTGTATTGAATACTCTTTGAATTACGTATTTGCACCCTCTAATTTTTACTCTTTACTGGTTAGCTAACAAGATTCCTTACGACGGTCTGATTTCTGAGGAGGAATTGTCCGCTTGGGTTGAACCTATTTTGGCAGAGTTCACTCACGAGCAGAGGCAGTGGCCTTACTATGCTTCTTTAAAAAGTTTATCGAACCCTAGCACCCATGGTAAGCTGATTATCCAAATTCCTGCTAGTTTATGCAGAACTCACCATGGTATTAATATGATTTTACTCTCAGGTTTAGGTGCTGGTGGTAGTTATTTTCCTGCTCCTCCTCCTGTGGAGGTGACCGTTGACCCCGTGGCTGAGATCAATGAGGAGGCAGCTGCCATTCTCCAAACTGCTGCAGCTATCAAGGCCAGGGAGGGTGGTGAGGAGGTCCTCGCGAATTTGAAGAGAAAGAAATCTGACTCTGAAAAGAGTAAACCCAAAAAGAAAACAAGGATAGCCCGTAAGACTCCTCAACCCTCTGAAAAAACAGTTGAAACCAATGTTGCTGCTGCTGATACGCCCAAGGCTGGGCAAGAGAGTGTTAAAAATTCGGCGGCTGCCCCTGAATCTGCTGAGCCTATGATAGTTGACATTTCAGATTCAGAGGCTCCCGATGTGAGCCTGACTCAGAGGAAGAGGGCGTCTCTTCGGGGTGATAAGAGGAAGGATGTTGAGACTTCTTCTTACGCTTTTGAGGAGAGTCCCCGAGTTGGTGATGAAGAGGGAGATAGAGCTGAAGAAGTAGGGGAAGAAAGAATGCATGAAAGTTTTGCCTTCTTCCCCGAGGACCCAAAGCCAGATGAGCCTGAACGGGTTGGTTGTCAACAAGGGGAGTTTGAACAAGTCATCCACAAGCGACCTGGCAAAGAGCCGATGAGAGAAGAGGATGAGGAGAAAGATGAAAATGTTGATGAGCGGAGGAAGACTGAGGGGGAGGCTGAACCTCAGATCTTTCACTACAAGGATATGATGAACTTAGCTGGTGATGAGGTGGCACCAGTTTATCTGCAAGAGTGCGACACTCTGGACCCTGATGAGACAGGTGACATTGAGGTCTCTCGCACAAAGCTTACTAGGAGAGTATCTCTAGGATGAAGGATTGGGGCGTACTCCGTTAAGGGTATTCGTCACAAATTTGGTCCCCAATATCCTTCCGAACAAGCGAGGGAGCCCAGGCCGTGTATGAGGGAGTGTGACTTCACCATTCCCCCGGACACAGATTTTCTGACGAAGCCTGGCCACTTGGTTAAAGTGATGTCCAACCTGATCGGTCCTCGCGAGGAGTGGAATATGCGCAGCATGAGCGACGAGCAGCTAGCTTACGCAATCGCTGAAGATACTGCTCGGGTAATGTTTCCCTCTTTACTCCTTTATTTTTATTAAGACCTTAGTTCTGATTACCTGCGTATTTTCACTTGTTGCCAGGCAAGTATGATGGCGGCCGAGATCATGTTCCGTTCTAGGTTGAACAATCAGGAACAAGTCCTTGGCTTAAAGAAAGACCTTTTGAAGGCTTTTCAGGACAAGCAGGCCTTAGAAGAGGAGAAACAAGCTCTGATCGGGGAGAAGCGGGTCCTGGAGGGGAGGCGTGGCTTCTTTGAGGATAAGATAGACAGGTTGGAGAAATCCAACACTGAGGCTAATGACAAGATAAACGCCCTCCTCGAGGAGAGGGACCGTCTTTTGGATGAGAAAGAAAGGTTTGCACTATCCTTTGAAGATCTGAAAGCCAGGATGGATGAACAGGGTAGCCAGATTTCTCAACTTGCCCATGAGCTTAATGTGAAAGAAGTCAATTTGGAAGGCATCCGTAATGCTTCCGACCTGATGTTGAGAAATCTGAACAAAGCTGAAGCTGAATCTCAGGATGCTCGAGGAGAATTACAAGAAGCCAAAAATCGGGCTGAGGAATCTGCGAGGATCCAAGAGCTATTGACGACGGAATTGGCGAATTTGAGGGATCGTTATACAATCGACTCCAAACTGGAAGCTCTCGAAGCCAAGAAGAAGTTGCTCATCCAAATGCAGCGTGGCCAAGTTAATGTCGACTCAGTCCTCGATCAGACCATAGCGACTATCATCGATGTCAAGCGGGCCTTGGGCATGGAAGTAGGAGCCGACGATGACGATGATGATGAAGAGGATGATGAAGGCAGTGAGGATAATGAAGATGAAGATTTGGGTGGGGATCCGACTGATGGAGCTAGTGCATCAGGTCGAGAACCTGGCCAAAATGATGACTGACGCCTTATCTAGTCCTTCTTATAATTTTACCGGATGTTGTTAACTTTGGATATTGCTAACTTGTGAGTGAATGTATATTTTGACTGTCTTTTGTCTGACTGGCGAGGCTTGATGACCATTTTTGATCTCAAGTCTTGCTTATATGAATGATGTTGATATTTGTTGTTTAATGAGGTTTTCAGAAGTCAGAATTATGTTTCAAATCCTAGTGTCTGAGTTCCCTTTTTGGTGTTAATCTGCGCAGATGTTTGAAATAAAATTTGATCATAACCAAGTTAAGTTGCCCTTAGTTAAGATGAATGAAATCAGGCCTTCTGGGCTGTACGAAACCAGGCCGTTTAGGTTGACTGAAATCTGGCCGTATAAGATGGCCTTGCGATAAACTTTGCTTATCATTTTTGACAATTGAAAGTTTTCGCAGAAAAATTTAAATTTTGTTAAGGTTGAGGTTTTACCCTGTTATTTCTATTGAAAAGAATAGGTAACCCAATGACCAAAACACAAGATTGTTTGGTCGTAAAGTTGTAGAATTTGGGCGAATACTGGCCGCAAAATGTAAAAATAACGTAGCACAAGTAAAATAGTTCTATTGAACCTACTTGATTCTGCTTAGTCGTGGACTTGGCGAATGATCATGACCTTGCTCTGCTCGAAGATCACTCATATTAGCCGGGACTTTGGCCTACTGGGGCCCTCGCCACCCCCTGTTTTTATGTTGAAATTTCGTAATTTCAGACATAAAAAGACAACGAGTGAAACACTGAATCAAGGAACACATATAACCAAAAGAGGAGTGTGTCCGTTGTGGGATTTGAACCCACAGCCGCGAAGCACGAGGACTTCGAGCTCTACCAGTTGAGCTAAACGGATCTGGCCTTTTGAAGACCGTTAGTACAATTTAGACAAAGATAAGAAAACAGAATAACTTAAAAGAAAACAATAGCAAGTAAGCAACAGAGAATGGACAGAAACACTAACCCATGTACTACTTAGAAGTAGTACCTCTTTAGGTGAGTCACGTTCCAACTGCTAGGTAGAAGCGATCCATCTGGTCGTGCCAAACGATATGAACCCTTACCAACGGATGCAACCACCTTGTAGGGACCTTCCCAGTTTGGACCAAGTTTGCCGACGTTCGCTTCTTGCGTATTCTGGGAGACTCTACGCAATACAAAGTCCCCGATTTCAAAGTTACGCAGCCTAAGTCCCCGATTATAATATTGTTATATCCTTTCTTTCTGAGCTACTACTCGTATAAGTGTTAATTCTCTACGTTCCTCTAGAAAATCCAATTCCTCGGAGAGGTTGACTGAATTAGATTCTTCAGTTGCATGAGCATATCGTAGACTTGGCTCGCCGATTTCGACTGGAATCAATGCATCAGAACCATACACTAAGGAATAAGGCGTCTCCCCGGTACTCATTTTTGTGGTGGTTCTATATGCCCAAAGAACCCCGGGGAGTTCTTCCACCCAGCACCCTTTGGCCTGCTCGAGACGTTTTTTTGAGAGAATCCACTATTATCTTGTTGGTTGATTCTGCCTGCCCGTTTGCCACTGGGTGATATGGGGAAGAAGTGATCCTTTTAATATGCAGACCCTCAAGGAACTTTGTGACCCTCTGACCAACGAATTGAGGACCATTATCCATGACAATATCTTTGGGTGCTCCGAAGCGACAAATGACATAACGCCAAAGGAAATCAACTACTTCCGTTTGACGTACCTTTGAATATGCTGCAGCTTCAACCCACTTTGTAAAATAATCAGTAATAATTAACAAGAAACGTACCCCTCTAGGTGCAGTGGGTAGTGGCCCAACGATATCCATCCCCCATTTCATAAACGGCCACGGGGAGATGATTGAATGCAAGGGTTCTGCTGGTTGATGGAGGAGATGTGCAAACCTTTGGCACTTGTCACATTTTTTGACAAACTCGTTAGTATCTTTTTCCATTTTGTCCCAATAATAGCCTGCTCGTATAAGCTTTCGTGCAAGCGCCTTTCCTCCCAAGTGATTTCCACAGCAACCCTCGTGAACTTCCCTCATCACATACTCAGTTTGGCTGGGACCTAGACACTTGGCGAGTGGGCCTGCAAAAGTCTTACGATAGAGGGTACCATCTATAATTGTATACCTGGCAGCTTTTAACCTCAGTTTTCGAGCAGCCTTAACGTCTGATGGTAGGGTTCCATGTAGTATATAATTGATTATCTCATTCCTCCAATCCCAAGTCAGACTGGTCGTGTTGACCTCCATTGCATCTTTATCGATTGTTGTACATAGAAGATGAGCCACGGCCACTGAACCTGCTGCTCCAATCTCCGCGACTGAACCCAAATTTGCCAAGGCATCAGCCTCGTGATTCTCTTCTCGTGGAATCTGTATGGCTTCCCAATTGTCGAATTGTGCTAGCAAACCAGTGACTCGGGCAAGATACCTCTGCATACGAGACTCCCTTGCTACGAAGCCTCCAGTTATTTGATTGACGACCAGGGCAGAGTCACTCTTAAGGTGAATTCTGTCTGCTCCATAATCTCGAGCCAATTTTAATCCTGCAATTACGGCCTCATACTCGGCCTCATTATTTGTAATAAAGGGACATTTTATGGCCTGTCTAATGGTCTCCCCGAGGGAGCGGTAAGAACCAAACCTAATCCTGATCCTTTTACACTCGAGGACCCGTCAGTGTGTAAGGTCCATGTCCCCGACTCCGATCCGGCAAAAAGAACCGCCTCATGTTGAGCATCAGGGTACATAGTAGCACTAAAATCTGCGATAAAATTTGCTAGAGCCTGAGATTTTATGGCTACCCGGGGTTGATAAGATATATCAAATTCACTTAATTCTACTGCCCATTTTACTAACCTGCCCGAGAATTCAGGTTTGTGCAAGATATTGCGCAAGGGGAAGGTAGTAACTACAGCTATTGAGTGACTTTGAAAATAAGGTCTTAATTTACGGGTAACGATTACCAAGGCTAGTGCTAATTTCTCCAAAGGTTGATAGCGAGTTTCAGCATCTAATAAGGATTTGTTAATGTAATAAATTGGAAGTTGCTTACCTTTGTCTTCTCGAACCAGAACTGCACTTACCGCAGACTCAGACACGGCCAGGTAAAGTAATAGTTGTTCACCTGGTTGGGGCGTTGAAAGTAGAGGCGGGTTTGACAGGTATCGCTTCAAACCCTTAAGTGCTTGCTGACATTCAGGGGGTCCAATCGAACTCCTTGTTCTGTTTCAGCACGTCGAAGAAGCTTCTGCATCGATCAGATGAGCGAGAAATGAATCTCCTTAGCGCTGCTACTCTCCCGGTTAGCCGCATTACATCTTTTTTGTTATGAAGTATGTCGGGGATGGCTTCTATTGCTTTTATCTGGGCGGGGTTTACCTCGATCCCTCGCTGGGAAACGATGAAACCAAGAAATTTCCCTGAGCCCACTCCAAATGCGCATTTTTCCGGGTTGAGTTTCATGTTGTATTGATCAAGGATTCGAAAGGCCTCCTTCAAATGTGCTAAGTGGTCTTCTGCCCGTTTGGACTTGATCAGCATGTCGTCGATGTAGACCTCCATGGTTTTGCCAATGTGGTTGTGAAACATCCGGTTGACTAATCGTTGGTAAGTCGCACCTGCATTTTTAAGTCAAAAAGGCATTACTTTATAGCAATACGTACCTCGGCAAGTAATGAAGGAAGTTTTCTCCTGGTCGTCGGGATCCATTAAGATTTGGTTATAGCCTGAATATGCATCAAGGAATGTAAGTACTTCGTGCCCGACCGTCGCATCGATTAGTTGGTCAATCTGAGGTAGTGGATAAGAATCTTTCGGGCAGGCTTTGTTCAGATCAGTGAAGTCGACGCAGACCCTCCACTTGCCATTTTTTTTTGCCACTACGACCACATTGGCCAGCCAATCCGGATACTTGACTTCTCAGACGGAGCCAATCTTGAGCAAGCGGTCAACTTCGTCATTTATGATCTGGTTCCTGAATGCTCCTTGCTGGCGTTTCTTTTGCTTTACCGGGCGATGGTACGGATCCACGTTCAACTTATGAGAAATAATCTCCGGGGAGATTCCAGTCATATCTGCATGTGACCATGCAAAGGTGGTGTGTTGCTCCTTGAGGAAGTGCAAGATATCTTTGCGTAAATCTTTGTTTAACTCTGCTCCCAAATATACTTTTCTTTCAGGCATGTCATCGAAAAGTCCTTCTGGTTCTAAAGCTTCAATAGTTGGCGCGTACTCTTCCCGTGCATCCAATTTTGATATGAATTCCGGGACTTGGTAATCTGATGCTTCATTGTTTGACTCTGATCCCGGGTTCTTTAATTGCTATTTTGCCTCCTCGGGGAGTTTGACTGCAACTGAGTAGCAATCTCTAGCGCAACGCTGCTCTCCCCGAACTTCCCGTATTCCCCACTCTGAAGGGAATTTCATTACTTGATGATATGTTGACGGGACTGCTTGCATATCGTGTATCCATGGCCTCCCAAGGATTATGTTGTAAGCCATATCCCCATCAACGACATGAAACGTCGTTCGTCTCATAACGCCTTCAACCAGGGTCGTCAGAGTAATTTCTCCTAACGTCTTCTCGCTGGAATTGTTAAATCCTGAGAGAATACGAGAAATTGGTACAATCTCATTGTATAGTTTCAACTGCTGCACGACCCGAGATAATATGATGTTCGCTGAACTGCCTGGATCAACGAGCACTCTTTTGACATCAAACTCTTCCACTCGTAATGTTATCACTAAAGCGTCCATATGAGGAAATTGCAAGCCATCTGCATCTGTATCTTCAAAAGTTATTGCATCCTCAAGTCGTGGTCGTTTGGTCTTTGTAATAGATACTTTGGCGTATTTCTTTGCTGTGTATGTGACTGCATCAACCTCAGTACCACCAGAGATGACGTTGACTGTCATTTTTGGAGATGATGCTCGGGGAGGTTCTGATTTATTTTGCTGGGCCTTTGCGTGAGTTTGTTTTCCTTTTTCTATCAAGTACTCCTTGAGATAGCCCTGTTTCAATAAGTTAGCGACCTCGTACCTTAGAGCCTTGCAGTCATCCGTTGTGTGGCCGTGATCGCGATGAAATTCGCACCACAAGTTTTTGTTGCGCTTGCTGGGGTCACCCTTCATATCCTTAGGCCATTTGACCTTTTCGCTCATCCCCTCAAGCACTGCTACAAGTTCAACTGCTCCGATATTGAAAACGGGCAGGGTTGGAAGTCCACTAGAAGTTGAAGCGGAATCATTGCCCCTTGCAAGGCCTTTGTTGTTACGACCGCATCCATTTGAGTTGTTACGCGACCGATTGGGATATGGCTCGTGCCGTGCGTCTGGTTTATCTGTCTCGATCTTTCCCCCAGCGCCGTTGGTGCGAGTTTGGCTCCGTCCCCGGGCACCTGTGCCAATCAATTTATCTTCGTCTATACGTACCTTTGAATTATAACGATTGTAGACATCCGACCAGTTTGCTGCAGGATATTCTCGCAGGGATTCATACAATCGTCTGGTCGCTTCAGAACTCTTGACGTCCAAGCTGTTAGTGAATGCAATAGCCGCCCATCGATCTGGAACTTTGGGTAGCAACATACGTTCACGCTGAAAGCGATCCACATACTTCCGGAGAGACTCCCCGGGCAGTTGTTTGATTTCAAAGATGTCTTCAACTCTTGTTTCTGTTTTCTGAGCGCCTGTGTGTGCTTTGACAAATAACTCCGCCATCTCGGCAAAAGATCCTATTGAATTTGGTGGCAGCATTGAATACCATCGTAGAGCGCCATCTGCCAAGGTTTCTACGAACTTCTTCAATTGTACTGACTCGATCTCCTCGTCGGTGAGATCGCTTGCCTTTATAAAATTGCTAAACATCATCAAGTGGTCGTTGGGGTCAGTTGTTCCCCGGTATCTTGGTATATTTGGCATTTTGAATGTTTTGGGTATTGCCTTTGGTGCTGCTTCTTTCTTCCAAGGCCTTTGAGTATACCGTTGAACGTCAACCTTCTTTAAAGTGGGTGGTGCGCCAGGGATCTGATCAATCCTCTCATGAAGAGAGCGCTGCAGGGCCTCCTGGCTCTCTTTGAACTGCCTGGTGAGGGCTTCCATGACCTCGCTCATTTCCGTTGGCACCGCTGATCCTGCATTCTGATTTTCAGCGCGTCTCGAGGCATGGGACGGTGAAGCATCCCTTGGACGTCCAATGGGTGGATTTCCTGCGTTTGGCAGGGCTTGTCCTCGTAGGTTGTCGATAGCTTCCCGTATTTGCCTGTTGACTTCAGCCTGTTGCCGTATGAATTCAAGGACAGCGTCTTGGGAATTCCTCGGGTTCCCAGGACCATTAGGTCTTCTAGGTCCTCCAGACCCTTGATCGAAGTTTCCTCGGCCAGGAGGGCGGCTATTTCTGCTACCCTGCTGGCTGTGCTCGTTTTCCTGTTCTGTTGGGAGCACGTTCTCATCCTCTGCAATGGGGATTACGTCGTCGTCTGCAGGAATAACATCTTGCTGCTCGTCCCCGGCCAGATTCAAGTTTATCTGCTCCGCAGCGTTAAGGTCTTGTTGCCCGTCAATGAGAGCGTTGTTGTGTGAGTTGTTATCTGCCATTTTGACAAAAAGAAAACGAGGAGAGCCAACGAGCAAGAAGAAAGCGAATAAAGAATAAAATACGATAAGCAATTAACCTACGGAAGTTATTGACCGGCTCCCACTGTGGTCGCCAAATTGTTTAACCGTAATTTCGTTTATTAGGCTAAGTCATAATTAAATTTATAAAGCGGAGTCACGATCAATAATTAAGATTAAATGTCTAATATGAAAGGATATAAATGATTACAGTAAATATAAAGAAATAAAGACACAATTAATGCGATGTAATAAATGAAGATTTAAATAAAGGAACCGTGTTCAGGCCGTATAGACTTGACCAAACTTCCTTCCTCGTACTCTTTATGATATTTAAGCAGCGGAACAATAAATGAGATCACTTGATTATGAGTAGTAGTAGTAAATATTGATAGAAGGTAAAGAATCGGGTATTAATTAATAGTTGGAATACAGATGTATGTTCAGAGAAGAATTAGATACAATGCTTGTGACTTAAATTACAATATATAGATAACTAAGCGTCCGTTCACGAGCAGTTGTAACTCCTTAATCGAGCAGTTACGTTGCTTAAGGATAAGACTTCTATTTTGAATTTGGCTTGATGACGAGTTGCGACTATTCCGGCCGTGGTGACAGTTCATCTGTCCGTTATAGTTGTCCATCTTCGATTCTATCCGTTGCCTTTATGTCCATTCGTAGCCACGTGTCGTCTATACGTCGTCCTATGTGGATGCTTAGTCACCAACTTTGGTGACGACGGATTTAACCCAATACAAAAATATGACTGATTAAGGTGTACTTTTAGAAGGAAAAAATGGTCAGTGAAGTTTGATTCTAAATAAGCATAAAATGACAAACATATAGAGATGGATAGACTAATTGAATTATTTTGAAAATGTTAATAGAACCCTTTAAAGGCTAAACGGCTGGAATTTGTTACATAAAGAGTAGAGACGATACATGTACAGAAAATGAAAGAGACATCGAGGAGGAAAAATAAGCTGAGAAGGGAAAATAAGAAAACTCTAACCATTATAGAATCTATATATGTATGTGGTCTCTCTTTCTCTGTGTGTGTGGATACATGTTTTATGGGACGAATTTCTTATTTATTTAAATTCCATTGTCTTTTACATTGTTTAATGTATATACATGATTTCTAATTTTTTATTATCATTACTTAAGTACAATATAATCATTAAGTGTAAATATATAATCTTTTGGAATTTGTTATAGAATATATTGCTATTTTTTTTTTATTTTGTATCTCCTTATATGCATTAAATATATGGTTGTGAAGTTCACTTCATTTTATTTTTAATTATGTAATAGATTAACTTTTAGCTTTTATTTAATTAATAAAATTACTTAAAAAAGTAAAGAATTGTTAATATAACTTTAAATTTTGCACATTTAATTCGTTATTGAATGTCATTGTTTATAATTATCATTTCTCAGTCTTTTTTTCGTTCTATATAAAATTTATTCATCCTATAAATTAGTAGTTTATAATAAAGAATAAAAGATTTCATAATATTAATAAAAAGACAAGAATATATTAAGAGGGTAACATAGACATTTATAATAGTCAATTGAAATAAAAGAAAAGAATGACTATTGTTTATAGTTGAATTTATAATATTTTTGGGGTGTAAATATTTTTGTCCTTTCTAAAATGGACAAATTTGTAAAGAGTATAAAGTGTGTGTATGGTCAATTTCTGAATTAACTACTCTGTAAACTAGTTGTAAGTGCTACTAGACAACAAGGAGAGGCAGACATGCACATGGGAATTGGGGAAGCGGGACCCAAATCTATAGATCTCACCAATAAAATAACAACCTACATCAACACTGCGGGACTTAACGTTAACAAAATTTTTAATTGCTTTATTTGCTAATTATCAAACATAATCCATGCACAATCTTATTGTGATATTTTTCCTTTTCCTTTTTTTTTTCTCTTGTTAGGAGACTCCTCTTCCCCAAAAATACGATGTGGACAAAACTTTAGGAAAAGTCAAACAGAGAATTTTATGCTATGCAAGTTTTTCCTCCTCGTCTAGCAAAACACATAAAGAATTTGAACCTTTTAGTTAATTGATAAAATAACAACTTCAAATACTAGTAGTTGAGTACATATTTAATAAATTTCATAATATATATAGTTAATAAATTAATATTATTAGGTTCGGCTGAATTCACATCTTACTAAAATTTAAAATATTTTAATACCGGGCAATCAAATGGATCGGATCCACTTTAGCAGTAGCAGATAGTGAATGGCCTCTGCTGCAAACGAATCTTTGACCTCATTATTAGATCAATTCTAATTTAGAAGCAACCAATTTCACCCAACAATTATTTGAACTAAAGGACCATTTTATTAGTACTTGAGTGACTGATTTCTTGTGATTTAGAAAAATTCTACAATCTAACATACTTTCAAGCTTCAGTAAATTATTGTCACCATCATATGCAGAGATCATGGAAACTTATTTCCTATAGTACTATACGTCTTCTTCTCCAAATGTACAAGACAAAATACTAACTCAAATAGGTTAGGTCCCAACTCGCAACATGTGATAATTGATATGAATAACCTCTATTTCTATGTCCTGAAAATTGAATTCTCTGTCTTTATTTGTTTTACTAAACTGATCGATTATGGTACGGCAAGATAATGTCCCAGTAGTTTTATGATCGTCTAAGCTCCTGGAGTGTACTGTCTACGAATTCATTGCACCAATTATTTGGGCACGGAACATATATACACACACTCAATCCGTTCAATTTAGGTAAACTTATTTTATTTTCCTCAATATATAATAAAGAAGGAAACACTTTTGAAAGCTGTGGTCTAAAATAAGTCATTAATGTTTGTGTGGCTATAAATCATATTAAAAGTGGAAGTTCGTTTCTAATTTTTTTTAAAAAAAGGTATTCCCTTTGTCCCAATTTATGTGTTACACTTTCCTTTTTGGTCTGTCCCAAAAAGAATATCACATTTTCTTATTTGTCAACTATTTAATGCACTATATATATTTTACCCCTATTGGGCCCTACTTACTTTAAAAGCCACAAACAACTTTTTGATTACTACAATCTTCTCTCTCTTACTTTTTCAAGGGTAAATTTGAACATTTTACAAAGTCAACTTCTATTTCTTAAACTCAGTGTCAAGTCAAACACCGCCACATAAATTGGGACGGAGATAATAATTTATTTTTGAAACGGACTAGAAATAAATAATTTTACATAAATTGAAATGGAGGAAGTGTGTGTGTGTGTGTGTATATATAAATAATTAATGAAATTAATTTGATAGTTAAAAGTTAAAGTGAAATATATTATTTAAAAGTTGTTAAGTAAAAAATGAATAAAAAAATATATTATATTTATTGATTTGATATAAATACTCGATTCATATTTATATCTGTGGACAATCTCATAAAGAATAAGGTGGAGGAAAATAAAAATAAAAATAGATGTGGCATCACTAGTGGAAGTGGCAGCTAGTGAGCCCATACGTATATATTTATACTAAGTCTGGGCAGCACGCATGAACCTACTCCATGGACTTGTCCACATTTGTGCCTCAATCATCAACTACTAATAAATCCTTTTCTCTCCCCTCTTCTTCCTCCATCTCTCACACATATGCACACACTCTCTATCTGGTCTTAAATGTTCTTAGCATTTTAATTTAATACACTTCTAAAATTATGAATTCTGAATGTAATATTTATTAATTATATATACATAGTATAAATGAATCCATTATTTATAAATTGCATCCACTCATACTCTAGCTACACAACAATTCAATGTTATTAATTTGAAAGTCACAAACTGTATCCTCCAATTCATGTATGTATTTTACTTAAATGTTGTTCCACTACATCATCCAATAGTATTAGAAAAAAAGGTGCATATTGGACTCAATGATCAGCAGAATAGTTGCACCATATTCAACTGGGACAATCATCCCATATTAAACTCATAATTTGATTTAAAGAAATGAGTACTAAGATTAAAGATTTCAACTTCAACATGTGTTCCTTTTTTTTTTTTTTTTTTTTGTGAGTATATACAGCCCACATCTTCTTACCAAAATACTGTAATTATGCACGTATACTCGGACGTTGGTGATTTTTTTTCATTAGTATTTTTTATAAGTTTGTTTTGACAGTAATTAGTGTGTTATGATATATGATTCCCATAGCTCATATAAAACATGTGGTTGGCCAATTTTAATATGCCAACTACTTGTGAGCTTATTTAAAACGTTGGACTTTGGAAAGAGTTTGGGGGAGGGGAGAGGATGGCTGCTCAAAATTTTAAAATGTAACTGCTTCATTAGCCACCCAATTGAGCAGATTGTTTAAAACTTTGATGTGGAAAGTGAGAATTATCCAATTATTGCTTTGTTTTTTGTGCTTTCTTTAGAGGTGGATTATTTTAATACCAGTACCTCAAATAATAAATACAACAAAGTCCAAGTCTAATGAAGGAATGACGGACTTCTTAAATTATTTATTTCTTATTAATACCACAACAAAGTCGTTATATAATGTGTCTGATACGCTAGAGTTGCTAGAATACCAAGAAAGTTTATAAGATCACTTGACAATGAGATAGTTATGTTTATACTTACATTTCACAATTTAGTCCAATTATAAGAGGAATGGATCAAATTATATCAACAACATATATCAACACCAAGTAATCAAACCAATAACTATATGATTTCTTTTTCCTTAATATGTTAAGTTGCTCCGTCATCTCTTTTCTCTCACAGATAAAGAAATGGAGGAATAAAATGCAACAAAATAAAAAGAAAAAAGAAAAGTATAAAGGGGTTGTTAGTTAATTATGTTGGGAGTAGTTAGGGGTTATATTGTCAATATACCAAAACAAAATCAAAATGATGCAGTTAATGGTACTCCTCTTTAAGCACATAGTACCACACAAAATGAAGCAGAAAATGGACTATTCAGAAAACATATTGAAGAATGTAGCATAGCTAGTCAGCCCATCATATTTGAACAAACATTGTCATTTTAGCAGCTAAGAGGAAAAAATAAAAACCCATCAAAGATCAGAAGAGAAAGGTGAAAATTTTTATATTGTGAAATTTCTGTAACTATGTTTAGTTTCTGCATTATATGTAAATTTGTTATCTGTGTTTGATAATTAGTCTTTGATCCCGAGGTCTATCGCAAATAGTCTCTATACCTCATTCAAGTTAGAGGTAAGGTCTGCGGTACACCTCACACTCCTCCATACGCCACCTGTGCGATCACGCTGGGTATGTTGTTCTTGTTGTTGTAATTAGTCTTTGATGAGTTGTGACAATTATATTTGATTGTATCTATGTTGGGTTCTTTCATAAAAGTTCCTAACTTTGAGGTTATTGTAGAATTTCTTCAACTTAATCTTGAAAGTTAATTGTTTGATTAATTGGTGAAAGATTGAGCCTTTTACTGATCATTGGTAATTGGGATGAACATGGTGTTTTTGCTAAAGATCAGCCAATTTCATTAATGTGGTACTAGGGGTATAGTTTTTCTCTTTTCTTATGATTGGATGTTTCAGCAATTTCAAGAACATATGGTTCTTGGACATGGTATCTTTACCAATGTAGTAACTGCTAACTGCCAATGTGCATTAGACATCTTTTAATTACACCTATCTGGGATAAGTGTCTAACCAAAGATTGTCCTTTTTAGTATTAAATACAAATACTAGTATCAGCAGTATGGGAACACTCATTTCGCTTTACTGATGATAGAACACTACACAATACTGTTCCATCAAAATACTAAATAACAATGTTAGAAGCACGATGGTCTTTTATAAGGAATGACAATTATGGCAAAATAGAATCTCTAGTTCATCTTGCTGGAGAATCTATAAATAAAAAAGAACGAGGAACAGACTTCCGTTATAGGTATGTAAATGTAACGTGTTCTGATTTATGTTCTTTCTTGTAGTTTTACCACTTCATTACTTGCTTAACTTTTAGTGTGATGTTGAGCAACTTGAATTTTGTTGTTTCTGATGTAGGATTTTAGTAGATTGATGGAGAACATTATATATCTTCTATTGAGTAGGTTTTTGTTTTTATTGGAAGTTAGCTTTATATAAAAGACATATAAAAGTGTGAAGTCTCCAATTAATGTCATGTATCCCAATTTTTCAATGACTACTTTGGTGTCATGCCTGTGCTACTAACCTGACGTTTAGTTATGGAATACTGTCCAGGAACAATACAATTAAGTAAACTTTTTTATTGTTTCCAGATTTTCTAAAGAGGACCTTTTTGGTTGGTGTCATTACTCAGCTGAGCTAAATGGATAACGATGGCGATTTCACATTTTGTCAGGTGAGCTACAAAAAAGCACCACATAATGAAGGACTTCTGAGACTTCTCTGAACTGCTTTTGAATTGGCACGTCTGAAGATAAAGTTGTGTTGCCTTGTTTAATTTCTCCGTTATCCGTTGAGCTTATAAGATCTATCGACCTATTTAGGTTGGTGGACCTGATAATCAAGATAATGTAGATGCACGGAAGGTTGTCCAAGATATAAGTGTAATAAGAATAAAAGATGAGTCCTTCACTGATGCTAGTACAAGCCAGAGTAATGGCGCACCATGGGAAGGTAAATTGGAAAACAATGCTACCTCAAAGAAGCAGGGTATGATTGGTTCTTTGTCTTTCAATGTTATAAACACACCCCCGGGAAAACAAGTGACTGGAACTTCCGGTCAAGCAGCATCAAGAGATGGTGGATCTCTGGTCACAATTTCTCAGGAACAGATAAAACCTGCTAAGAAGCCTGCACCCCGAGCCAAGGTTCCCTTTGAGAAAGGTTATAGCCAGATGGACTGGCTTAAGCTTACAAGAACACATCCAGACCTAGCAGGTTAGAATCTCTAAAATGTAAATATTCTGTTCTGTGTTGTGAAATTGGTCCTCTTGCAATCATGTTGATGAGGATAGAAAATAGTTAAGATGCAAACGCATTTCCAGGTGCGCCTTTTTGGCTTTATCTTGTGAGTTTTTGGCAGGTTATAGTTCAATAGACGTGTAAGTATATTACTTCATGTGGGAATGCTTTCTAGAAAAACAGAGAAGATGTATTACTGATTTCTATCATTCTATCAGTTGAAAAACGATGCAATTTTATTGCTATGCATAGAGACATTTTGTTAATACAAGTGGTTAATGCATCCACCAGACTTGGCTTCTTGTTCTATGAAGCAGCACAAGATAAGCAGTGAATCTGTGAGTTTCTGATCTAGTACTGGACATTGTATTCTTATCTTGAGCAGTATCTGAACCCAAAATTTCTTCCCAATAATGGACCAGAAACCCATGGATGCACCTGTCCTTGTTAGTCCTATTTACCAGGCTGCACAGCAATGTTGCATAACTTCTGAAAGGGAAGATTCAAACTCCAAACCTCACGAGCTTTTCCTGGCTCTGATTCCGAACCTGGTTGAGAATCCCTCAAGCCATTTTAGGAATAACAAACCTTTGCTGTGAGAGGCTTTTGAGGGACGAAAGGACTTCGGAAGATCATGTGATATCGATCACTCAACTGATTATTGCTCTATTCTAACTAGTTAGCGCAGGCCATATAAATGCTCTAAACCTATGCCACTTTATTTTGGGTCCATTTTATTCCATCTTATTCCAACATTAAATAGTTTGTCTTTTAGGGTAAAACAATGATTCGCTAAACCTAGAGATTCTCTACAATTTCCTGTTCTGTGTAGGAAGAGGTTCAATGGTGATGCTATGTGCAGATATATTGTGTTAATACATGTTAACCGTTTTTAATCATAAAAGTAATACCTGCTACTGATTTATTACAAGTGAAGTTTAACCTGTGTCATTTGAGCATCTAAACCTCAAATCTGGAGCAGGTTTAGTGGGAAACAGGAAGAGGTTATTACTCGATAACAGGGTATTGTAAAACTTGCTATATCACTAGCTCTGCAGTTAACTTTCATTTTAAATATCCTTGGAATCAATCTTCAGATGGATTGATACACTGGACCAAGATTAAAAGTTTATTGTGCTCATAGCTATGGCTGGTCTGCGAAACGACCAAAAAGTTATCTCCCACAGCATAAGTAGAGCAATCAAATGAAGGGAGCAGTGCAAATCCTTGCATCCATTATTTTTACTGTGCTGCTACAAGGAAATAATAGAATTGAAATGAGTAACATATTTTGGTCACTTGGTTAGCTTCCTTCTATGACACTTCTCTTTCTTGTGCTTCTGATTACACTCCTTGTGCATCTGTTGTCTCAGGATTGAAAGGACAATCAAATAGGAGACTCATATCAATAAATGAAGTTAAGCAACACCAAAACAAGGATGCAATGTGGACTGTTCTTAAAGGTCATGTCTACAACATAGCACCATACATGAATTTTCACCCAGGAGGTACAGATGAATTCTTGCTTTGTTTTATTTCACGCAATGAATGACTGAAAGCATGGTATTTACACCTCGCGCTTCTATCTATTTATATACGTCTTTACAATGAGTACTTTACACTTGCCCAATGTGCGACACTAACACTATAATGTACGTTGCTATACTAGCTTGTCTAATACGAAGGAAAGTTTTAATTTGGTATTAGTAATGATTTTAATACAAAGAACCATCCCATCATGAAGCTTATCGGGATGTGTTGCATTTCTTGCCTTCTGAAAAGAGCTGCCAAATTAGTAATCTATATCTATTTATGCAACTAATTTTTTTTATTTTGTAACAGTTGGTTTTGTTTGGTAGGTTAATAGTTTGCATTCTTACCTTCTCTATTTTTCAGGTGTTGACATACTAATGAAGGCCGTAGGAAAAGATTGCACGGCATTATTTAGTATCCTCTGATGGCTCTTGCTATTTTGGCAGTTGATAAAACTCATATAAGCATGCTATTTCAGTTAAAGTTTTACAGGATCCCCATATCGAATCTGTTAAAAATTCTATATACAAATTACATGGAAAAAATGGATCCTCTACGCCCATTGTTGATGGAGCTCCACTTCCACCAGCCATATCGAGAACACTTCTGGTGAAGTCGAGATATGCATGAAAAGTAGTTAAAATTTTCATAAGATGATATTTGCCGATAATATGAGCTGAGATCAAAGGCAATAAGGATACATTTTCTCATATGGATCTGATGAATGACAAGCAAACAACTTTCTGCCGGTATAATTTGCAAAGCTAGTATTCCTTGCTTAGAATTTGAACTTTCCTTTGTTTCATCAAAATTTGCATTCCTTAACATTCTGTTCAGATAAATACCATGCTTGGGTTAATGCAGAATTTCTATTGGAGAAGTGTCTTGTTGGCATTTTGGATGACAGCCAATGAAGAATCCTTTGTTTCATTGATTCAAGAAACAGTTAATCAGACAGCGTTGTCACTACTCATCACAAGTAGATTGACTTGAACAAAAAGACATATGCTTCTTTCGAGGAAAAGTCTATTGGACTACCTATTATACTGGAAGGGATTCGGAATCTGTATAAGCAAGGAACTGTCTGAAGCTTGTGTTTTCTTGAAGAACAATTCTTATACCGAATGAATATAATGAAAATCCGGTCCTTCCATTGAACATCTGCATAGTTCTCTCTGAAATTCATTTGTTTTACTTGATAAGAATTTTCTCTGTTTTTTGCATCTTTTTTTGTACAAGTCAGAAATATCTTCTGTTATATCCATTACTTGGCTGATTGTGTAAATCTTATTGCATTGTCTGAAATGATTATTGTAGCACTAAGAAAATTGAGAATGTAGGTGAACAGAAACTTGTCTTGAAAGTGATTTCGTTTAAAGTGGCAAATGGCAATAGTTGTTGGTCCTTTTGAGTGCACCCAAACTAAAGTGGTCAAAGCATTACATTTACAAGCATATTAAGCTTAAGAAAAGACAGTTTCTTCTTTTGAGGTAAAGCCATAAAGCTAGAAAGACTGTTTTAGGGGTATGCATTTGAAGAGTTGGATTTTTTTGAGATACATTCCTAACAAAAGGGATGGTGACTTGTGAGATTATATTCACTATGCTTTCACTTTCTGTAACTGTGACCTCCCAGAGAAATAAATTACAAATTAACACAAGTGTATTTATGATTTCGGGAATGAAGGGTAAATGGTAACAGTTCAACATATTACCTGAAAATCCAACCGAGTTAGGTGACTAAACTGACAAGATTGGTAATTCAATATATATTTAAGAAACACGAAAAGTTTGAGATATGCAACAACTTGTTACTTATCATTTAGGAATCAGGATCAAAATTCAAAAGTGCTCATAGTAAAGGAAAGGAAGTTCTACAACTAGTCTCACACTTTTTTCAAAGCAATAATACATACTATATAGGTCTCAGAGCAGGCATCTAATTCATAGTTAAGCAATCACATAGGTAAAATACAGCAATTGCCTCACGATGAAAAGTTGATAAGTGAAGTATGAAATGAACATTACAAAAACTCTATGACCATCACAAAAGCTCTTCGAGTACTTCTAAAGAGCCTTAGCAACAGGGGTCACCTTAACTTCATCCACAACAGGGCCACAAAGAGCTCCATAGTCATTGATCTTTGTGTGGTAAAAGGAGCTGTAGAAAGTAATTCTGGTCCTGTCTGCAATGGCTGTGAACTTGAAACTCACAGTTTTAAAGCTGCCTTTTCCTTGTGACTTGAAGGGAACTTTGAATGTTTCTTTAGCAGCAAATGCTTCGACCATCATATCGCCATGGCAACCATTCTTTGCATCCCCAACTGTGAATGCAAAGGTGTAAACTTTCTTAGGGACTGTCCTAATGATTTGTGCAATGGCACTTTCTCTTCCTGCAAGCAGTTCCACTGCAGCTCGGCCGAATGGGACATTGAAATGAGCTGAATCCAAGAATTTCACTGCTTTGAGTGACTCAATGATCCATCCTGGAAGTGGAGATGTCAAATCTTCCTGCTTGGGAGGGAGGAGGACTCCATGAGAAGAGTTTATCAAGAGGTGAGGTCCTTCTTCAAAACCAGCATTTTTTACCAAATTCGCTGCAGGACACCAAAGAGCAAAATCAAGAAAACAAAAATGTCATACACTAAATAAATCCTTCATATTTTGAGATGGTTGTACAGAAAATGTATGATTTCACCAAATAAAACAAAGAACGCATGGAAGGCAGATTAATTTCATGGAGAACATTGACGAGAAAATAAATTATCAGCAAAAAGAACTTTGCTTGAATCCAATGACTCATTCAACTTTGGAGTCTATTTTCTTTTCTTCCATACGGAAGGCACATGATATAGAAGCAAGGAAAAGAGAACCAGAGACCCCTCTATTACATGGATGGATCCCAGCCCCCTCACCCTTTGGGGCTGGCATAGGGTTCAACAGGCAATGACATTAAATTGTAGTACCCTTCAAAGAAACAATTGGAATGGTATCAATAGACCAATCAACTATGACTTGACTCAGTACTAAACTAGTAAAGGTTGGCTATGACTCCTTTATATCCATTCTGTTTTGTTCTCATGTCCACTGACAGGACTTCTACATAGACCAATGATTATTAGACTCACAAATGATATATCTTTAACAATGCCTTTGATCAAATTGATAACTAGTGAAACGCCAAATAAAACCATAAACAAAAGGAAGATCTTAAAATATACCTCTAGTAGGCCGAGGAGGGAAGAGTTCTTTGATAGCAACAGCATCCAAGAGTGGACCACAAGCTGGATCCTCTTGGACTCCAGGATTGTGAAACATAACTTTAACAACATTAGAAGTAGCATAGAAACCCCAAGCGTAAGTATCACCACCATTGCTGCTATAAAGGGTCTGCAGAGGAAGGTCTCCAGTTTGAGGAGGTACTGACACCCTCAAGACCTCATCTTGAGCACAGGTTCTTGACGCACCAAATGTGAGCGCATACAAAGAGCCTTTCTTGACAGGAATTGTCTGAGATATTGAGGCGTCATTTCCAAGCCTCACGGCGTGGACACCATGGACGACAGGGAAGTACATCCCACCGGGCTGTGGCCCGCCAGATATGTACTCCACCAAGCCATTGATTTCCCATTTGGGCAATGCATATTTACCTTGGAGTACAGTTTTTTTCTTGAGGTCTTTTGGTTTTGGTTGCTCTTCAAAGTTCCCATTTGGTAGTAGTCCTGAAAAAAGGAGTATTTTCCATCAAGTCTTCAACTGTAACCTAACTATCCAAGAAAACATACTTTACACAAAAAATCTCTGCTCTCTTGAGCACAGGTTCAACCTCTTTCCTTTAACCAACCCCCCCCCCCCCCCCCCCCCCACACACACACACACACACACAACACTATTTGAAATGTAAAACCCATCAAACAAACAAAGAGTAACATACTAGTACTAGTACAATATATGTTGAACATATATTGCACCTCTTTCCATAGCTCCCCACTAAAGTAACAAACATCTATGGCCAAAATCAAGAGCAGCTTATTTTTTTATAAAAAAAAAAAGCAGCTCATAAAACAGAGAACATTATGCTAAATAAATGTACTTTACAGTATGAACCTCCTATCAAAACATAGTAAACATACTTCAGAACAAGACATTCTTGAAAACAGTACAGTTTGCAACAACATCCAGTTGAGTAACTAGAAGGTAGGACTTGTATTAGGAGCTAGTTACAAGATTTCATTTTTTAACTAAAACAAGTAATGAAAATGACCATAGTAAGTTTAAGGAAAATCAAGAATGAACTTAGATAAGCATAGTACTAAGTAAGAGTATAATGTTTGAGATGTATATTACCTTCAAGAGGAGGAGCTGGACGTACAGCAGAGACAGTGAAGAGCACTGAGAAAAGAAGCAACACTGATATCCTTACTGCCATATTTGGAAAGACAAAGTGAACTGAGAAGAAATGAAAGAAGGAAAGAGGGTATTTAAAAGGGTTTAAAAATACGGAAAAGGGTCATATTTGCCCCTCTAGTAATCGATATATCAATTAGTTGCCCTCCGTTATACTTTCTACATTTTCCTATCCCCACCGTTACCCAATCCGAAATATATACCCCCAAGTTTGACGCCCCCCTAAAGCTGGACACGTGGCGCAAATCCGAGGGGCGTAATTAAATTAGCCCCAAACCCCTCCCAAACGGATCCCACCCCGACCCAAACATAAAAAACCCACCCGCTTTAACACATAAATAAAACATCTCCAATATTATACTTTATTTTCTCCCCAAAAAACATACCGTTCAGTTCTAGGGTTTCTCTCCGGCGATAAAACCGATGTTTAAGCGTTAAGACCTTATAGTATAAGAGGTGAGTTTTTTTTATCAAATGTACTTCATTATTCATAACATAGGGTTGTATTTGTCTTATATTTAAGCTTAGTTATTTAGGGTTTTAGTTATTAGGCTGATTATTTGTGCATGACTGTAAATTTAACAATATTTGTGTTATTCTAGTAAATGTTTTTGTAGAATTTAGTTGTTTTGTAAAATGTGGTCCCGGTTTAATTTATTGTGACTGATTGTGTCCAAAATTTAATACGGTAGGGTCTCTTGTTTGGGGTTTGCTAAGGGTAGTGTCTGGTGTAGTATTTGGCATAAATATGGGTGGTTTAGGGTTTTTCATGATGGTTTTGGTATTAAAATTTAGGGTTTGGAATTGCATGCCTGAAATATGTATAGCATATTGTCATTGAACCAAGTAATGTATAACATATTGTCATTGGGACTGTATAACAGACATTGTTTAGTAATAATATAGTGTTTTTTGGTTGGCCCCTCCACTAGCTTGTGTCTTTATTCTATACATATCCCTGCACCTTTTCTTTAGTTTATTTTAGGTATGTAGAGTTTCTTTTGTTGTTTACTAGGCTGAGTCATGTTATTATTTCTTTACTTACTGCAGATTATTTTAAGATGGTTACTGTGGACTTAATATTCAACTATGGTGGTGAATGGATTAGAGAGCCTCAAGTCAAGTATGCTAAGAAGCTAGTACACACATGGACAGGTTATGACTCTGATCACCTCTCATTCATAGACATTGTAGATGAGTTTTGTAAGAACTTGCTGTTTGATGGGGTTCAACAAGTAATAGTGGAAACCTCTGGTAACTACTATGAAATTGTAGGGGATGAGGGTATTAGGAAGCTGTTGGGTTTAGTTTCTGTTGAACATTCTGTTATCAATTTATATGCTGTAGAGGATTGTGAGATGCCTGTTTATGTACCAAATATTATTGAACATGGTGTAGAGGGTTCTGTTTCTGAGCATGAGCATGTTGTTGTGCCTCTTCCTGTGCATGATCAAGTGCCTAATTCTGTGCATGATGAAGTGCCTAATTCTGTGCATGATGAAGTGCCTATGTCTGAGCATGATCAAGTGCATATGTCTGATGGATCTGCTGATGATGAGTATGATCCTAGGTTTGATCATGTTCAGGAGGTAGGCACTGATTGTAGCTCTACTGATGGGGATGGTGATAGCCATAATGAGACTGAATCTTCAGATTATGATTCTGAAGAATTAGATTCTATTGTTAGTCAAAGGAAGATTTGTATTACTCCTAATTTGATGGATTTTATGGAACTGGACAAACATATGACTTGGAAAAACATTGCAGAAGCTAGGAAACACATGAACCTTTATGCCTTGGCAAATAAAAAGGGGTTGGTGCTTCTTAAAAGTGATAGGACTAGGCTAAGGTACAAATGTGTTGATGGCTGTCCATTTGTCTGCCTAATATCTAGGGATGGAGACTGTCCAGGGGTTAGGTTAAAGACATTGATATCTGAACATAGCTGTAGTATTGCTTATGATAACAAGAGGGTTGACTATTTCACTATTGCATATTACTTTAAGAACAAGCTGCAAAATGAACCAAAATATAGGGTTAAAGAAATGAGGGCTGATTTAAAAGCTGCATTTGAGCTTAATGCTAGTCATGGTAAATGCAAGAGGGCCAAGCAACTGATTCTAGAGAAGCTACAAGGCAGTTTTAAAGATGAATACAATAAGCTAGAGGCCTATGCCAATGAGCTGATTAAGAGTAATCCTGGTAGTGACATAGTGATAAACTTGTCAAAAGATGCTCTTGCTGAAGGTAAGAGGAGGTTTTTGAGGATGTACATCTGTTTTGATGCTTTGAAGAAAGGGTTTAAGGCAGGTATGAGACCTTTCATTGGACTGGATGGTACATTTCTAAAAGGAAAGGCCAAAGGGCAGATATTAGTGGCAATTGGACAAGACTCAATGAATCATTTTTATCCTATAGCTTGGGCTGTAGTGGATAGAGAAACAAAGACCACTTGGACATGGTTCTTGAAATGGCTACAGAAGTCATTGGTCTTGAACACAGGAGAAGGGTACACATTCATGTCTGACATGCAAAAGGTAATTGTTTCTGTCTTATTTTTATTTTATCTTTTATATAACTATTTCTGGATAATAACTGCATATTACATGTTTTGGTTTTCTGTAGGGGCTGGACTTGGCAATGAAGGATGTGTTAGACATATTGAAGCAAATTGGTGCAAAAGATGGAGATCAAAGGAAATGAAGAAACTGATGTGGTGGTGTGCTTGGTGCACATATGAAGAAGACTTTCATGAACAGCTCAATTCCATTGGGGAAATGTCTAGTGCAGCTGCAAGGGATTTGGTCCATTATCCTGTTTCAAATTGGTGCAGGGCTTACTTTGATACTGTGTGCAAGAACATGGGAGTTGATAATAATTTCACTGAGTCCTTCAACTCATGGATTTTAGATGCAAGGTACAAGCCAATAATCAGGATGCTTGAGGACATTAGAATCAAGGTTATGACCATGTTGACAGAACATGAGCAGGAGGGGCACAAGTGGAAGGATCATTTCAGCCCACAAAGCATGGATTTGTTTGCAGACTATTTGTCCATAGCACATAAGTGTGTGGCTAATTTTAATGGTGATCATGGCTTTGAGATAACTGAAGAGGAAACTACACACACTGTTAGGCTGGACACCAAGACTTGTACTTGCAGGACATGGAACCTATGTGGGATTCCATGTGCACATGCAATTAAAGCATTGTTGCATCTGAGAATTAACCCACTGTCTGAGATGCACTGGTGGTACAGCAAAGAGGCTTTCATGAAAACATACTCATACAAGTTGCAGCCTGTCAGGGGGCCTAAATTCTGGAAAGTGCAAGAGTCCCAAGCAATGGAACCACCACAGTTGGTGAAACAAGCTGGCAGACCAAGGACTAAGAGAACTAGACAGAAAAATGAAGCTAGCAAGAGACAGGGAGAATGGTCAGCATCTAGGCATGGAAGGGTTATGTTTTGCAAGAACTGTGGTGAGCCAAACCACAATGCAAGAGGTTGTCATAAGGTAACCTTTCTGTTAATGGTATTCCTTAATTATATACTACTGTATAATTAACTTAAATTAACTACTATGATTGTAGACAACAAAGGGAAAGCAAGTAATGAAGAACACAAGGGCTGCAAGTGAAGTAGTGCCTCCAAGATCTAAGAGAGTTGTGTATGATGAAACAATCATTCAGCTATCTGCACCACAAGTGTCTCAAAGCAGTCAAGCCTCTACATTTGCCTTCATGCCAACTCCAGGATTCCATAATGGTCAGTCCAGTAGCAGCACCCCTTATGGTCAGTCCAGTAGCAGCACCCCTGAAGAAGAAGACCCCAGCTTAAGGCCAAAGGTGGTTTCAGAGTCTACTAGGCTTGAGGCTAGAAAGCTACCAGCTAGGTCCAAGGGAACAAGAGTGATCAACTTCAGAGGTGATCCATTAACTGGTGTTGCTGAACCATCCAACCTGCCATACTCACCTAGAGGCCTCACATGGAATGGAGCAGATGCAGTAAGTACTAATGAATTACTCAAGCAAGCAAGATCAAAAGTTCAGAAATTACAGCCAAGGAAGAAGGGTCTGTGAATGTTAAGGCTTTGTTATTTTTGTGACAGTTGGTTTGTCAAGACATTTTAGTTCTGTATTAACTTATGTATGGCAGTACAATTTAGACACTTTTAAGTTTATCACTTTAGTGATTGGTGCTGACAGTGGGATGCCATTTTATGACCTACTTTGTAACTTGTTTTGAGGTTATAACTTGGCATCCATAGTGTCATTTCTGGATGTAAATACATGATGCAAGTTGAAATTAATGATGACTGCCGTAATTAGTAATTGTTGTCTTCACATCCCTAATGTTATGTTCCTTGCTGTATAGTTACAACTTAAAGGTTGTGACTTTTAATTGATGCCTTCAAATCCCTCTTTTATGTTCCTTGCTTTGTAATTACTACTTAAAGGTTGTGACCTTTCAATAACAGTGGTGACCCTTCAAGCGTATCATAACACCATTCCTTATTAACATTAGTAATGTACTAGTTAAATGTTGTGACTTTTCACCATTCTTTGTGACCTTTCGGTGGTGACCTTTCAACTATATCATAACACTATAAAATACCAACAACTTACCCATTATCCATACATGTACAAAAATTTGATAGAACAAGGCACCAATATGCCTGGAATACCATCAAACGGATACCAAACAAGGCAGCAAGGACAGTGGGAAACAGCGGTTTTGCAGCGTCAAGTAGCAGATTTGAAGGAAGGCATGGAAGAGTTGAAACAACAACTTTGGAGCTTGAGACAACTTTTCCAAGAAAGTATCGAACATGTCAAGGAAACTCTCATGGTACTCATAAATAATGCTGGAGGAAATGCTTAGGGATCTAGGAGCAGTTTTTATGCTATTTTACATTTCTACTAGTCTAAGTAAAGAATCAAATGTACTAGTATGTTCTTGAATTATCCTTTGTTATAAAGAGAATGTTATGTTATGTTCTTGAATTATCCTAAATCAATGCTTAAGAAAATCACCAACAACATTTGAATTTAACAACATTTGTTAATCCAAAATTCAAAATCCAGTCATTACATTCGTTACAAGATAATTAAAAATACATACAATTGGAATTACTTTAGTTCATCAAGCGAGCACCAATAAAACCAACAATAAACACCAACAATATCAGTGTCATTCTCTGCAACTTCAGTGATTTTTCCTCCAAATTTCTAATCTTTATGTCTTTTAACTGATTCAACGACTCCATTGCTTCTACTTGTTCCTTTAGTTTGCAGTTCTGTTTCACAGCAACATCCAATGAAGTCTTCAACTCCTTGATGACAATCACAGCTCTATCAGGGAACTTTTCATCTTCCCATTCCCAGTACCCACACGAATACCTCTACAGTCACCATAGTATAGCATTAAAACGACCACGCTAACACAGTTTCAATTTAACAAATTAAAACACAAATTATAATTAAACGATAAAGGCACATTTACTCACATCGGGCTTAGGACATCTGTAGAACTTCCTTCCAGCGTTAGAGTGTGTCCAAGCAGTAAAATAACTTGCAGTCAAGCCACAACCACACAACCTCCGACATTGTTGAGAACAACAAGTACCAGCCGACATACCCGTTACTTCAAAATAGTACCCAAAATGAAGAACCCTAAATAGAAAAAGGAGGCTGATTATCGTGAAGAACGGTATGTTTTTTGGGAGAAAATGAAGTATAATATTGGAGATGTTTTATTTATGTGTTAAAGCGGGTGGGTTTTTTATGTTTGGGTCGGGGTGGGATCCGTTTGGGGAGGGGTTTGGGGCTAATTTAATTACGCCCCTCGGATTTGCGCCACGTGTCCAGCTTTAGGGGGGCGTCAAACTTGGGGGTATATATTTCGGATTGGGTAACGGTGGGGATAGGAAAATGTAGAAAGTATAACGGAGGGCAACTAATTGATATATCGATTACTAGAGGGGCAAATATGACCCTTTTCCGTTTAAAATAAGACTAGAGCGTTGGTTCCATTTTTAATTAATGTCATTGTCCTATGTTTTAAGATAAATAACATTATCTTAAATGATGATTTCAATTTATGTGATATTTTTCGAAGTTTGAGAACTAAACAGCTTTTGTTCAATCACGAATTCTTTATGTTTTATTATGTTCCTTTTATTTATCTTGAGATGTTAATTATTGTGACTTATAATATTTTTTTATATTATTTTTAAATATATAAATATTATTTAATAAACTTTAAGATTCTGTCTCCGAACTCCAGGGCGGATGTAACCTCATAACTTTAGTCATACTCTGTATATGTGTAAAAGAAACCACTAATATGTACAAAAATTAATTTTAAAAACTCAAATTCTATCTAGCACTTGAATCATTGTTATGAAATGTTGAATCCATAAAGTTAAAATTATAAATCTGCCTCTGCTTAGATCTACTATAAGAAGTTCGATTTTGAAAATCTGAATTCCTTTATATAAATTTGAAAGAATGAGGTATATTGACCTAGGTGCATGCCATGTTTAAAATTACATTCAAAGAGTATGTGAATAATCTTTTTTTTTTTTTTTAAACCTGGTGCTCAGTTAAACATCGATAATATGAAATGAAGCAACAAAGAAAAAGAGAGGGTAGGGGTAGGAGGGGTGTGGGGACAGTAGACAGAGAGATATGAGAAAGGATGGAGCCATTCAAGGCACTGATAATTTTGACTGAATTCTCCCGCTTTACAAACTTTGAACACATTTCTCCGTAATCCATGCAAATAAACATAAACTAATCTACTATATATTATACGTATTCTTTCAAGTAAAATATTTAATATGTGATGGAGGCATATATCCTGCAAGAAATCCTATGTATGTTCAGAGTGGATAATTGTTTCTATCCTACTCATTGTAGATCACGTTGACACTGTACATTGTGCTAGTAGTATCAAACGAAGTCAGTTATAGTTCTAAAAAAGTATGTAAGAAAATATGAATTGTTTAATGGTTTAATTAAGAAATATGTAACTAATCAATCACAAAATCAAATTTAATAATAATTACATAATGCATACAATTCATACTTATTGCAATTAAAATTGTCGGAATGGAAGCCAAGTGCCCCCATCTTGAATTGTTCAAATGTTTGTTTTTTAGAACACATATGAAGGTACAACTTATCTGAATAGTGTGTTTAATTTACATCATATCGAGCAATATACAATATGATAGTTAAAAATCGAAGGGGCAATAGATATTATTTAAATATGATTAGGTGATTGCTATGTGTCAGAAAAATACATATCTTGTTTTGATTGATTTTGTATAAACAATAAATAAATATGAAATTATGATAATTGACAGGTGAAGCGGATATCCACGTGAAATGCATATTGTTTTTTGATTGTCTTGTCAAACTATATTTTTTTTACGCGGAAAACGGGAGAATAAATGGTGTTCAATTGTTAATGGTGACAGTTAGAAACTTCAATAAGAAACGTTATACAATTTTTCACTAATTGGCTCCATTTGGATTGTCTCCCAGTTCTATTCTTTCGTCGAGAAATGTAGGAGTATCTTCGTTGTTTTTTTTTTTTTTTTTTTTTGCAAAGTTTTCAGATTTTAAATCTTCTTGGTTTATCCTTTATGACATCTTCTAATAAGAATGACAAGACGCATTGAACATTAACCACAAGATTCTACAGGTACATAAGTGTAATTACAGTAGTGTTTCGTTCTTTTTTATATGCTGTTACAAGTCATGAACTATTAAGTATAATAAAATAACAATATTAAACATATAGTGTCAGTTAGAACCATTGGTTTTTATTTTTATTGATGGTTAATAAAAAGATTTTCGTTCATTGATCTTTTTGAGTTTTTGTTGATTGTTAAAATAAAGATTGATCATCTTTTGTTTTTTGGAGAATTTGATAACGTTTGTTCTATAATTGATGAACGTATTCGGCGTTATTTGGATTTGGGAGTGATTGATGATGGGATCCTAAGTTCCAGGGTCCATTTTGGTGTTTAACCAAATATGTAGGGTTGTTACCGTGATTTACTCAATTGTCATGTGAAATCTTGACATTATCATTTTCCTCTCCTGTCCCACAAGTTCACAACTTTTTTCATCCTCCACATGGGGTACATTTATCATTGCATTTGTTTTGGTTGTTGTTACTCTATTATTGTGAAATTAAGAATTTTAAAAGCGTCACCACTTAGTGGCTTTACTATTCAATGCTTAGAAATTGGTGAAGGAACTTATACATAGTTCAACAACATCAGCACTGTGACTTCAATAAGGGTGAAATAATTAATACGCACATACACTAGGAGATTAAAGCTCCAACCACTCACTATTTAATCCATAATTTCTTTTATCATTTGATGTACATTTACATTTTTCACCATTTGTATATACAATAATCATCAAATTAAGAGCATGTTTGGGTAAGCTTATAAGTACATGTATGCTTTTTGAGTGTTTGGTAATTCAAAAAACAATGTGCTTATAAGCAATTTTATGCTTAAAATAATCCAAAAATAAGAAGTTAGTCAAAAGTACTCCCTCTGTCCCAAATTAGTTATCACTTTAGCAAAATGTGTTTGTCCCAAATTAATTGTCACTTTAGAATTTCAAAACTAAATTGATTAGTTCTTTCCAACTATACCCCTAATAATTTAAAAAATTCTCAAAAAAAGTTAATGGTAAAACATCAAATAGGGATAAGATAGTAAAATAAACACCCTATTTAATGACTTTCTTAATGGGCGTGAAAAAGCCTAAAGCGACAACTAAAATGGGACGGATGGAGTAGCTTATAAGCAACTTTTGGCTTATAAGCTACTTATAATAAGCCCACCTAAACAGGTTCTAAGTATGATCTTGAGCGAATCTGTCATACTCAATAATCCTACAGCACAATTACTTCCAAAGTGCTCGCAGTTCCATAAAATATCAACAACTAAAAGAACTAAAATCATTCATAATACAAAATAAATAGCCACATATATGTTATAACATTGCTTATAACTACTGTATTGGACAAAAATCACCAAGGTCTCGAGCAAGACCCCGAAATGCAACACGAAGATTGCGCCACGAGACAAACTCCCGAGTAAAGATTGCATGGTTCCTCGCCCCCGAAAATTGCCTTAGGAAACGAGGGGTAGTGAGCTCGAAGCACTGAGCTCGGAGAAAAATCTTGTAACCTCGAGCGGATGTCACACCTCGGGAGACGAGGGCCAACCTTTATAACCGTCGACCATTGCTCTAGCACTTAAGAGAAAGATCGTGGGTCAATCAGGATTAAACACAAAGTAATGGTCATAAAGGCACAATAATGATATTTACAACATCATTTTTTCCTCTGGTTATAAATAGGGTTCGTTTGTAAACAACATCACACGATCAATACAATACATAACTCTACTTCCACTTGTTGTCTCGTTTATCTTGTAGCCTCTTTCTCGCCTTGTTACTTTTTCAAAGCTTTCATTTAGTCCAAATTCAATTTAGCTAGAATATCACTTCAATACAAGCAAATTACCAGTTAAACCCAATACAAATTTGATTTGTTGTCCTATCCTGATTTAGGCCAACACAAATTGACGCCGTCTATGGGAACCTGGTAATAACGTTTGTTCCGAAGTCCGTAGTTTCGATCTTCCGTCAAAAATAAAATGTCAGACACTGTCAATGACAACATGACTATTCATGTGCCAGACCAGACATTGGGTAACACCGAGACCAATGGTGGAATCCCATTACATTCAACTGGCTCGACACCACCTGTTAGCCCAATCTCGACGAACACCTCAGCTTCATTAGTTGGGTTGACACCCCCAAGCGGGTCCACTCCACTGGACGGTCCGATACCTCCCGTAGGAGCATTGGCAGCCGAACCAACATTCTCAAATTCTGGCGACCGCTTCCAACAGTTCATGGTAAACTCAATACAACAAATGCGAGAACAGGTCGTCCCTCAAGCGGCCGCACAAGCTTAATTTAATGAGCAATTTTGGAGTTCTTTGCAATCCCTCACTGGGAACGGGAGAATTCATCCTGCCCTCGGTGATGTTCCCTACATGATGTTTAATGGAGGGAACAACACCACTACTCATGTTAGAATAAATACATGAGGGCTCCCGAATGGGATCTCGGAGACTGTAGCCCCCACAACGTCTCAAATTAGTGTCGCGTCTGACTTCAAAAAATAGAAGAAGGAATTCGAGGCTAGCACGGAGAAATGACTCGAAAACGTACCAGGGGTCCGCAAACCCCAACGAGCACTGGACATTGAAAAATGTCGCCAATTACCCTTCAAGCCTGAAGTTGCTCTAGCGACTTCCCCAAAACATTTTAAATTACAAATTCTGAAGAAGTATAACGGGACGACAGACCCAGTTGACCATATTACAGAATACATGGCCATGGTCAAAAGCAACGACCTAACCCCGATTGAAAAAGAATCCATGTTCTTAAAGAAATTCGCCGACACCCTGGAAAAAGGGTCGTTGCGTTGGTACATGCTCCTCCCTTCTGAGTCCATTTCCAGCTTCGATGAATTGGCGAATATGTTCATTAAAGCTCACACTGGGGCTCAAAAGTTCCTTAAAGAAAGGAATATATCTTTGACGTAAAACAAGGATACCTCGAGCCCATCAAGGACTTCCTCGGGCACTTTCAGGCCGAGATGATGGATCTACCAAAAATGGATGACAGCCTGGCAGTCATGGCTTTTGAAAAGAACCTTAATGTAAGCAATTCAGAGGTCGCGGCTGAGTTGAAGAAAGAGCTCCAGCAGTGGCAAGCTCGAACTTGGGACGAGTTGCATGATCGAGCCACGGCGAAGATTAGGCTCGAGGAAGCAGAGTGGAGAAGAACGGGACGAGGCCATTTTTATCGAGGCCGGTCTGAATCGTCTCGACGCGCCGATGCGCCACGAGGGAATTTAAAAAATCGATACGATCCATACAATGGAGCCCAAAAGCAGCACGCGAGTCAGCGCCTCGGGGGGAATCAGCACGTGAGTCAAAGACGCGGAGGGAAAGCTGGATCATCCTCCAACCAAAAATCCTCGGGCCCATCTTTGGTACCCAAGGAGAAAGATATGCCTCGAATCTCTAAGTACAATTTCAATATATCCACTTTCGAGCTGGTGAACGCGATCAAGGGAATGACTGACCAAGGAGTGAGGTTACCCAAAGACATGAGAACGCTCCCGATCAAAAGAGACCAAACTCAACACTGTGAATTTCACATGGACTACGGGCACACAACTAAATATTGTAAAGCATTGCATCTCGAGGTGGCTCATTTGCTCAAGAGGGAGGTGCTAGCAGAATACCTAACTGACAAAGGAAAGCACAATTAGTCGAAGAGCAGAAGGGAAGAGCAACCACCTCGAGCACAGTCACCGAAGAGGGTAGTGAATGTCATCACTGGAGGCTCGGAGGTGAATGGAGTAAACTTTGTTGCCGCAAAGAAAATGGCGAAATCGTCCATTACAGCGGAGAAAAGAGCAAGAGCTGGTGAGTCGAGCAAGGAGATGGTATTCAGCAAAGAATATTGCGATGGGCTGATGTTTCCTCATCACGGCGCGCTAGTGATCACGCTCAGGATCAACGATTGTGATGTCAAACGAGCTCTAGTTGATCCAAGTAGCTCGGTGAACATCATCAAGTATGGTGCGATAAAAAAATTATGGTTAAAGGACCTAGTCGTTCCAAAGGCGACCATACTGACAGGGTTCAACAACTCCACCGAGAAGACTTTGGGAGAAATAACCCTCACAACTACTGCAAAGGGAGTGAACAAGCAAACTACCTTCCAAGTTATGGCCGAGGACATAGCCTACAACGTCATTCTTGGAAGACCTTTGATCCACGAGATGAAGGCTGTGCCATCCACTTTGCATCAAGTGATCAAGTTCCCAACTCCATGGGGAGTAAAGAGTGTTAGCTTGGATAAGCTTGAATTTTTGACTGATGACTAAGGAACATATCCAAAGGACATGTTCCTTTGAATCAGTGCAGCTAAATAGATAATTCATGCAAAATCATTTAAGCTGAGATATTGTTAATTATCCTTAGACTAATATTTATCTTTATAATTATGCAGGTCTAAACGTGATAGGAAAATATTGCATAAACAGTGGATAAGAGCTAAAAGATTACGGGTGATTGAGTGAAGAGTTCAATTAGGACTCAAACTCTTGGAAGCTTTAGAGTTCTAATTGATCAAGACTTTATGATTGTTGAAGCTATAAAACGAGGAGCATTTCAGCTATTGAAGGGTACCCAAATACAGAGAGAATCGAGTGTTAGCGTTGAAAGAGTTTTAATCGTATTTGTGTAATCAGTAAGCTAAAGGGAACTAAGTAAGAACCTGTTCCTTAGATTGAGTGTTGTAAAAGTTCAGTCTTAGTTCAACTGCAGTAGGTACTAATCGAGTTGTATCATTTCATTTCAAGTCGTGCACTTGAGAAACTTATCTGATCGTGAAAGGGGTCTCTAGAGGATTAGAGTTAGTCCTAGGTTAGTAAGAAGGTAGTCTTGTAACCAAGTGAGCCTTTTACATAGTGAAGTTGAAATCCTACTTGGAAGAGTAGGTCATGGTTTTTTTATCCCGAGTTCAAGGGGTTTTTCCACGCTAATATTGGGTGTTCATTTACTTACAGTTTTAATTCCGCATATAATACAGTAAAGGAACACATTTAAGGAACTGGTCCTTAAAACAGTAAAGTGGTGTATCTTGGAAAATAACAAAGATCCATCCAAGGAGAACAACGAATAGCACGAGAGTGTTATTCAATCGCAATGAAGAGTACATACGTCCCGATTGGGCCAAGAAAATAGCAGTGGGCGAAGACTCAACAACTGGGGACTTCGCCAGGCAAAGCCCTCGGAGCACAATCAATTACCTCGCCAAAGGATCACCCTTGGAACTTGCTCGAATAAATTCATGCTATTCTAGTTCCTTTCACCTAAGTCCTGTTATAACCAGGCATCTATTGTAATAAAGGCATGCAGATTCGATCAATGGAATAAACTTCGATTCGTCATCTTTTTATTCTCATTTGAACATGCATAGCTAGTCATAATTTAAGCCCACGGCTCGAGGGCGAGACGTCGTCCTAAGCTAGCTCGAAACAATGAAAAAGCCTTACAAGAAAATTCATAAAAAGAATTTCCACTAATAAAAAAGGCTCGAAGGCCCCAAATATTTACAAGGTAAATGACACAAAGGCCTTAACCAAAAAAGAAACAAAAACTCTACCCTAAGCCTCCGCTTCGGAGTCATCATCTCCCTCATCTGAGCTCTCGCTGCTCAAGGGGAGATTTTTCATCAACTTCTGGGCCACGGCAACATCGCTCTCGACCTTGGAAATCTCGGCATTGAGATCAACCCACCCACGACACTCCTTCAGAGTCTTTAGCATCGTTTGTTTAATGGCCCAATTTTTATCAACTTTGGCCCGAGTCCTCCTCATCCTCCTCCTCGAGGAGAAAGAATCAGCCTTGCCCCTCAGGAACTTGACCTCGCTCTTTAGCTGACTCTTTTCCTTGGACAACTGCTCTTTCTCCGCGGCCATCTCATTCATCTTAAGTAGCTTCTTCTTTAAGTCTTCATGAAATTTCTGGCCTTCTCACTAATAGCTGACTGTGCCTCGTTCCTGCCGACGCCCATTTTCTCCCCGAACACCCCCCCTCCCCGTGGTTAGGGTTCGAAATAGGCTCGACTTATTGGGACTTGCGGGTAAAGAGTTGGAGTCGCCACCTAACATATTTTCTAACTAGGCGTATTAGGGCACCTATTTTATTTCTAGCCAATTTTACAATTAACTTTTAAACTTAGTCTACAAACCAGAATTTCTAGGTAAGAGGTTCAGGTTAACTCGAGAGGAAGGGGTTAGGTACCTCTCAAACCCCACCAAATGTGGTTACCGGCCGGACTTCATGTTGGGATTCAAAACAAGCAGTTAAGCAAATAAACTGACTAAAAGATGATTTAAATACTACGTGTATAATATGTGAAATTAGACAAAAGATACGAGTTTTCTAATAGGGTTCTTCCTTAGGGAATTAAACCTTGCAAAATAAAGCAAATTAGTTAGTTTATAATAAAAAAATATTAAGAGAAAATAATAGCAAATAAATTAGAAGTATTTTTTTGGAAAAGTCGTTTTGAAGACATTTATCCAAGTGTGCCTCGCAAAAAACAGATGAAGTTGAGTTAGTAAATAATAATGATAATAATAACAACAAAATAATAATAGTAATAATGATAAATATTGATAATAATAATAATAAAAGGTCATTTTCTTCTAAGTATTTCTTCAAAACTAGGCCGTCTTCCATCCGAATTTACCTCGCAAAATATAAGAAAAAGAGTTAGTAAATAATAATATTGGTAATAGTAAAAATACAATAATAATGACAATAATAATATTAGTAGATAATAATAATAATAATAAAAATTATTATTATAATAATAATAATTTAAAATAATAATAATGCGAATAATAATAATAATAATAATAGTTTTAAAATAAAGGGGAAGGGATTTTTTGAAAGTTTAGGCTCAGAATATGTATTGCGTCAAGAAGAGGTTAGGGATGTCGGTACGGCTGCAGACACAGAGCCGGTCGTGCTGCCATGCCAAGCACCTCCAATTCCACTACTCCGCTATCGCTTATTTTGCAAAGTGATATGCATCGTCATCGCCTTTTTTTTTTTGTTTGTTTCAGGACATGTAAGGGACGAGACTTGTGTTAGGCCTCCAAACGTCACTGACCGTGTAGTATCTGCTTCAAATCAGTCCGTAAACCTCAAAATTAGTATTTTTCATAGACTAAGCACAACATAATATTTTGTCCATAATCAGCCAGCAACTCTGCAAGGAGTAATCCTAATTAACAACATTAACAAACTCTGTAATCGTCAATCCACTTATATCAGTTGGTCAATTAAAGTTAGACCAACATCAGGATTGTCCAAGGACCTGCAAAAGACAAGCAGAAAAAAAACAACCAGACAACGATACAGTAGTGCAACAATCTATCAACAATCTCAAGATTTTAACAGGGACCCAAAGCAATTCCAACAAATAACCGGACAGAATTATCGACGAAAAACACAAGGGTAACAACAACCCATAGCAGAAAAAAGAGCCACATTTCCCAGTGAAACGAACGGTGGCGACAAACGCACGGTGGTGGCGATAAACGCAGCAGTAGTGAAACGGGAAGTGGAGGAGCGACAGCTACAGCGTCGCTGCTACTCCAACGCCCTTTTCTCCTCAGTTTTAGTAGCAACTTAAAGAGAACAAGGGAGAGTAGTGTTCGCCGGCGGAGGTGACTTGCCGGTGCAAAATTATAACCAATACAACAAATGGGACCACAGTGGAAAAGGAAGGAGGATAAGCGACAACGACATCGCCGTCGAACTAAGGCGGAGGAGCAACACCGACCAGAAGAAAATAGGTGGCGTCGCTGTGACTCTGATGCCACCGTTCACCGCTGATACTTGGCTTCCCCTGTTCCGATCTGTCTCCATTCCGTTTCTGTTCGATCGATGTGTGTGTATAGCTCCTCTGATTTTTGTTTGTGTGTGGGTGTGTTTGATCTGTAGAAAAATAGTGAGATATAGAAACGGGTAGTGGTGATGTCCATCTCTGTTTCTGATCTGCTTTTGTGTTTGTGTTTGTGAGTATTGGAGAAGATAATGGTGTATGCGTAATGTGTAATGGGGGTACGGTGAAGATGAGGGCAATGATTCTGCTAATGTTTCTTTGTGGGTGTTGTACTGATATGTGGGGGAGGTGAGAGGGAGAGGATGGGCTATCGTGTACCGTCTCTGCGTGTATAATGGTGTCCTTCAATAGGATTTTCTCAACGGGAAGAAACACTGATAATGGGAAAGATATATCGTAATTAGGGGGATTGGATGGGGATTTGGAGGAGAGATTGAGGGGATATGATTCTGGGAGATTTATAAAATATAAAATGGTGAAAGAAATAGGTAAAAATAAATGTATATGATTAAGAAATTTGTCCGGGTTCAAAGTAAAGCTAATTTAAAAGAAATAAGGTAAAGAAATAAATAAATGAATAAAATGACATAGCAAATTTTGGTAGAAGTTGAAAAATCAATTCATTTAAAATATATGGAAAGAAAGAAAAAACAAAGCTTATGGTACCAATTGAATGTATCCGGTCGAACCTTTGTCCATGTGCAAAGGAAATATTGAATTCAAATTAATATGTCAATATTATGAAATGAATATGAGCGGTATGGAATTTTGACCGGACATTTTAATTAGGCCGCTATTTAATTTAAAGGCGCAAGATAAAAGATTATAATAAAATATACATAAATTATATACAAAAGAAGAGAAATATGCACACATAAGAGAAATATTGTCAACTTAAGTTAAATATGTATAAATAGTCACAAATAATTATGAAATTTTATTTATGCAGTAAATAATACAAATAATCACAGTTTCGTAGATAGCCTAAATGATGCGAATTACATAATATTATCGCAATTAAGTATAGAATATATAATTAGTGGATAATTATAGGTAAATGTATGTTTCCTAATGCAGATTTTGTTCAAACAGTCAATATTGCACCTTTAAACTAAATATAGCCAATTATGGAAAATGGAGGGACAAAATTGGGTGTCAACAACTGCCCCTCTTTGTCCGGGGATGATGAAAGAATCTTCGGGCAAAGATAGTTGACGGAGTAGCCAATTTTGTCACGACTGCCAAGCAAATGGTGGAAAGGAAAAATGAGAGTTTTGGCGTGTTTTCAGCCGAACCCCATTCTCTGAGTTGCCTACATATCTCGGGTTTAACAAGAATCAGGCCATGTGTAGTTCTAGAATGGCATGCCGCCTGTGTGAGATATTATGACGCACGATCCAGGTGTAAGGAGTAAACTTGTCCAAATATGCAAAGTTCAGATTTGTGTATGCTTTGCCTTTTGGCGAGATAAATGAAGAATAAAGCAGAGGCACTATCGAAGATGAGATAACATTAATAGATCGAGTGTGGGAAAAGAGGCTTATAATCATCCTAGTTATGAAAATGTGGCGCGCTACACACCTATAAAGCGGAGTTTACACGGACATAGTTTCCACTTCATCTCAATAAATGAGTCATCTTTCCTTCAATATTGTCTTGAATGAGTTGGGAAATATTGAGGAGTAAGGCACGATAAGTATGCACGATTCAAACAGATGGGCCTGATTAAGCATGAAAATATGCACGATTGACACAGATAGGCTTGAATAGGAAGGAACACATACTGGCACCCGATGTGTGAAAGGTAAGGTAGACCACTTGTGTGAGTAGGGAACACATAGGGATGAAAGGTAAGGTAGACCACTTGTGTGAGTAGGGAACTTCAGCTCCGAGCGCTTTGGAACTCGACAAAGTAGATAGTTTGTGGGTATAGAAAAAGCATTGTCTGTGAGATTAAGCTTCTCGAATAGAGTTTCAAAACGGTGTATAGTATGCATTTGAGGTTTTGCAGATTGCACAATTTCGTGTGTGGTAGTCATTTTCTGGGGAGCAAGTGTAAAGGTATGTGAAATGGAGCAGGGGTTTGTCAATGGGTCTGTCAAGGGGTCGAAGAGTGTCCTGCAACAAAAGCAGGATAAGTGCAACCAAAGATAATGATAAAGTAAACTCCCTGTAAAGTTGAGCTCTCCTTTGTCATGTAGTTGTCTAGTCTGTTTCCAGGTGCTTTGAGTGTTAGGAAATATATGCTTCTCCTCTGGGGATATTCATTTATGTGCATCTTGTCAGGAGATAATTGTTTGTCGTGTCGGGTTGTACACCTTGGAACACTGTCCCGCTGTTTCCTGCAGTAAAGTGAGTTTTTGCAGATAATATTTGTAAATGTAAAATGGACTTTCCTATCATTGGATTGTCAACTGTCAATGTGTCGTGGTCCCTCGTTATGAGATACTTGTGTATCATAAGTGCCTGCTCGTCGAGAGCTATTTTGCCTGCTCGTTGGGAGCTTATTTTGCCTGCTCGTCAAGAGCTATTTTGCCTGCTCGTCAAAAGCTATTTTGCCTTCTTGTCAGGAACTGTTTGCCTGCTTGTTAAGAGCTATTTTGCCTCCTCGTCAAGAGCTATTTTGCCTTCTCGTCAAGAGCTATTTTGCCTTCTTGTCAGGAGCTGCTTGCCTGCTCGTCAAGAGCTATTTTGCCTCCTCGTCAAGAGCTATTTTGCCTGCTCGTCAAGATCTATTTTGCCTTCTTGTCAGGAGCTGTTTGCGTGCTCGTCAAGAGCTATTTTGCCTCCTTGTCTAGAGCTATCTTGCTTGCTCGTCAAGAGCTATTTTGTCTTCTTGTCAGGAGCTGTTTGCCTGCTCGTCAGGAGCTGTTTGCCTGCTCGTCAAGAGCTATTTTGCCTGCTCGTCAAGAGCTATTTTTCCTTCTTGTCAGGAGCTGTTTGCCTGCTCGTCAAGAGCTACTGCCTCCTTGTCAAGAGCTATTTGCCTGCTCGTCAAGAGCTATTTGTCTATCGCGCCGGGCTGTGTACCCTGCGAACAAAAGTAAAGTGCCTGTCGCCGGGCTGTGTACCCTGCGGACAAAAGTAAAGTGACGTACTAAAAAATAAAATGTCATTATCATGTCTGCAACACCGCTAGGAAAGTCGTCGTTTTTCTGCTTTTATAATGCTTTCATGAATGTTGGGCCTTGGTCAAGTTTTCTTCGGTGAACTCCCAGATTCTGTACTTCGTCTCTCTTGAAATTTTTGAGGGGTTCTGCCCCAGTATCAGCTTGCGTCTTTTGGAAATTTTTGAGGGGTACCTAAAAAATTCTGCCCAGTTTATTGCCTTTGATAGACCATCATGTTATAGTAGTGCCTGTAAAATAAATAAAAATATGTGTGTGTGTCCAATTCTAAGGGGGACAAGCCTATTGTAGTGGTGCCTGCAAAACAAGATATGTGAATTTGTCCTATTTTAAAGCCGGACAGAGCTGATCGTCATATTTTAAGCCTGACGTGGCTAATCGTCATATTATAAGCCTGACGTGGCTAAAGTGCTATCTTGTCTGTTGTGATTGTCTTCTAGCCTTGTGTTTGTATTGAAAAATCTGTTCTCAAAGAAAGATTCGTTAGTCGAAACAAAGTGGTTGCATTGCACTGAACACCTGTGTATCGGCTTGAATCTGCATTCGTCCTTTAGTGTGATGATTGATGACTCTGATTGTGTGGGTACTTGCATTCTCAGGCTGAGGTTGGATTTGTCGGATGCGGAGAATGTCCAAAATTGTATTTTTCGTGGGTTGTGCTGGGGTGTCTTCATGTCTCGTGTTGATTTTTGATGGATTGGTTTGTGTAGAAAATGTAGTTGTGGCTCGAGAGTTTTGCAACTTCCATTTGTTGGTTCTTGTTGTATCATTGTTTGGATTTTGCCAATCAGGCTTCGAATTTTGTGTTTCAGTGCTGGGTATTTTGCGATATCAGGGTATTGAATATTTGAGTGGAGGGTGTAGATCTTTATTGGATTGATTTTTGGAATGGGTATCTAGGGAATAGTTTGTATGTTACTTGCAATATCTTTTGAATGAGCTAAAGGAGTGAGGTTTCGTCTTTTTGCATGTCCTTGATTTGTATTGAGCCTGATAAGGTTGTTGTTGAAAGTCTTGACATATGGGAGGTTATTTATTGTGTAAATCGGGTGCAGTGTGGGGTTGTGAGTTTTGCCAGTTTTGGTTGTATAGTGATCAGATTTCTCTCTTGCGACTCTTATGTGGGTATTATGTCAGCTGATTCTGGTTCGTTCATACTACAAGTAGTACGGAAGTGGGATTTGGATTGTCTGGGTTCTCCTAATGTCCTATGCTAGCGGTTTAAAAGACTTTGTACCGAGATAAATGTTATCAGCTTGGCTTGGCATTTTGGCTTTTTTCGAAATGCAGATTCTTGACAAATTTCAGTGTTTGAATGCAAAGCAACCATAACTGCGCAAAACTGCATTAGCACATTAGCAAAAATTTGAAGAAAGAACAACACATAAAGCTTAAGAGTATGCCTAGACCACGGATGATCGATTAGCACTTGAATTTTAGAGACAAAAAAATTGTATAGAGGCTGAAAGATTGCTTGGGTGCTTTATGTAGCAGTCAAGACAAGGATTCTTTTGTTAAATCACTGACACTCGCTTGAGTGGAAGATGGGTCTGGTTAGATCTCAATCAAAAGTTGACAAGAATTTCGGGTAAGGGATATATATATGACTGAAAAGGAAGTCGACTTTTATCAACACCAAGACCTTAGTGCATTTGTCATCCTTTCTTGCAAATTTGTGTGTCATGCTGCCCGGTTGTCTTTGAGAGAGATACTCAATGTCTCTCATATTTGTCAACCGACTGCTGCAATTCAATCTTTGCTTTATCTTTTGCTCGTCAGGTAGATTTTGGTGCCAAGAGACCGATCCCGGTGTATCATGTATATTCTTAGATCGGTGCTTCAGTCAAGACCGTTTTAGAGGTTGACCATATTGTATTCCTTGCTCAATGTAGTTGTTGTCATGAAAATTTATTCAAATAAAGCTTTTGACCAAAATCGCTCCAATATATCTGTCTGCCCCTGTTTTTTTTTTTTTTTTATCAAAATAGCTTCATCTTGAGTTCATCGTCTCGTCCCGCACTTGCTGGTTGATAGGGATATGCTTTCAATACTCAAAAAGAGTTTCTAGCTCCGTCATATAATGGAATCTTTGTCACTGCGCCTTTGCATTCTTTTCCAAATTGAACCAGCCTGCTAATTTTGGTTGTTATGCATAAACCTTTGTATCATCAAACGGGTTCTGGTCATATCTCACTTCCTTATTGCCTTGTGATAACCCCTTGAACGTTTTTTTGGCCATGAATAGGTGCAAGTTTGGAAATATTTTGGATTGCCTCAATATGTAGACCGACAAAATGATCCTTAGACATTGTGTCAAAACAAAGTATTTCGGTAAGTCATGTGTGCCTTTGAGTTTGACCAACAAATCTCTTGCCCTATCAATTTTCTGCTTTGTGTGTATAGTGCCTGCTATTACAAACTCTTCTTGCTTTGAAAAATCCTTGATAAGTGCACTTTGCTTAGCCGAATCTTCTGCCTTGGTATTCAACTGAAGCCAACCTTTTGGATAATCAAGACATGCGAAAGATTTATGATATCAGGATTTGGGCATAGAGTAGGGAGATGAGGTGCCTCGGTAGGAGATTGGATTTGGGAAGGGATTGATCTAGGTAGAAAGAGACCTAGAGCAATAAAACAAATTCATGTAATGCACACTTAGCAAATAAAAATGTATCCTATGACCGCTTTATGCATGATGATTTGGGAAGCGTTTTGTGCCACACGTATCATTTCATTTGCTCCAAAATGCGGAGTCTAAAAGAGAATATTGCATTTATTGAATATTGGTCTTTATTACAATGGTTGATATTGAAGCATTGTAAGAGAAGGAAAAGACTAAACATTTCTAGGAAGTTAGATCATGGCCTGAGCGAGCATTCATCATGTTGACCCATCTTCAAAAAATTCATCTTCTTCCTCTTCGGACGAATCTTCACTAGTCGAACTTGCCCCTGACGAGTCTCCTTGGAAGATGATGTTGTCTGCATCTATTAAGAGCTGGGATATGTGGAATGTGAAGTTTTTCAACATTTTCCAAGCCTTCGTTCCTTTCTCCTCTATTCCTTTATTTGTCACAGAGTCCATTCCTTCGCTAGCCCACACACCGATAGACTCTATGCGTTTTGTTAGGAGTTCTGTCTTATTGCGCCATTTGTCTTTTTCTTTGTTCTTTGTTTCGGCCAAACTTTGATTTTTCGCTATTTTCTCTCGTAACTTGGACAGTTGTTTGTGTAGCCTCTTACATTCCGATTCCAATTTCTCAGCATTTCTCTTCCTTTTTCTTGTTGCTCTTGGTTGAACTGCTTTTGCTATGTCTCTCCTTAGCCAGTCTGGTTAATCTTCATCATAGCCTGCATCAAACCTGTCTCGTCCAATAGTCTCGAACTCCATTCGGTGCCTTGCTTTCCAAAGTTCTAATATCTTGTCTTTGAATGGTATCACTCCTCCGAAAATATCAGCTTTAAAACTTCTGATGTCTATAATTTGGGGTACAATCTGCTTTCTCCCCGCTTGTCTAAGTGCCCTTAAAGAAGTGTATGGGTAAACTCCTCTAAGGCCCACTAAGACAAGAAAAGAAGCTCTTTCGGATCTTGTGATTACTGTTGTGCCGGGAAAGTAATCAAACATCCATTGTATGTTTTCAGATGTCAACTGAGAGAGTTTGTGGTGCCAGCCTTTGGTTGTTGTTGGCCGGTCCCACTTTTCAAGAGCAGTGTCCATGCAGGCGGTATGAATCAAGATGTAGTTTTCTCTTGGTATGGAATGGAAAGCTTGCTCTGTTCTATCCATCTTTTGCAAATGTTCCATCAACCAAATTTGTAGGAGTAAATTACAACCTTCGAAAAAGCCAGCACCTTTCTTGCACCTTTCTAAAGCTTACATTTCTGCAACAATCATCGGTACCAAAGTGTATTTCTTGTTGAAGTCCTTGAGTAAGGTATCGGCAATTGATACCATGGAAATATCAACTCGTCCTTTGTGTCCTGAAAACACGACAGTCTCTAAAAAGCTGTTGACAAAAGCAAGTATCCTCCGCTCTTGCCACTCTGCCTGGTTAATGCTGAAATAGTCTTCGGCTTCTTGAAATGCTTCTCCATACCCAAATTTGATGTAGAGGGAAGTTAGAGAAATTCTCGACTGCCTTATACTATCTGTGCATAACTCGGGCTTTAACCCTACCATTTCAAAGAACTTCTCGGGTGCAATGTTCTCAGGCATCAATATTTCTTCACTTTCAAATGGTAATTGAGTTAATCCGCATATTTCTTCCAGTAATGGTGTCAACTCTACACTCCCAAAGTGAAAAACTGCTCGATCTGCATCCCAATAGTGTACTGCTGCTTCTACTATCCCTTTCATTGCCGTGTGCTCCATTAGTGAAATTAGATTACCCAACACTATTTTGACTTGATTTTGTTGATCTATGCTTAGGTTTCTCCACCAATATCTAAGCAACTGAGGGACTTCAGTAACCATGTCAAATGTTCTAGTGGCCATGATCTTTGGGAAAAATGTGAAGGACGATAGGAAAATGGGAGAAGAAAATGCCTAAAATTCGCTTTAATGTGAGCAAAATGATCAACGTGTGGCACAAGCTTTTGAAAACAATGCAATAGAGGATATGAGGAGATGTGTCGTTGTGAGTTGAGAACCCTTTAGACACTTCAGAAGGAAAATGTTAATGGACTTTTAACAAACCACGGATGGAAAGTCTTTATATAATGCCTAAAGGATAAATGCTCATTATCTGTCATCCCGTCTATCAAACGGTCATTTCTGCTTCATATTGGGCCTTTAATGGCTTTTCGATTACCCTTTGTGCGTTTGAATAGCATTGAATACAGAATAATTCCAACCGCTTAGGAATAAACAGTCGTTTCTAATTCAATTTCGGCTTTGATGCCTCTTCGGTTACTATTTGTGCTTTTGAATGGCATTGAATGCAGAATAATTCCCATAAACGGTTTACATTTGCACGTTTAATCCTTTAAGTATATGCCAATAAATCATGTTTAACACTTTTTAAGGCCAAACCCGTTCAGATTGTTTGAACAAATTGGCCTATTGGACTTGAGAACAAGTCGACTAATGATATGTCATGATGCATGATTCCTAGCATTGTTACTAAAGAATGAAGTTAGCTAGAACGGGTTTTATTATCCTCCCAAGCGGACAACTCAGGAGCGGGAACGTCTCGGGCCAAATAGATTCCAAGTTGTTCCCCCTAAAAGGAGATTTTTTGTGAGGGAAGAGGTGGTCGTAACCATCACATGATTTAGAAACTTGCCAGGAGAGGCGGAAGGTATGCATGATATGAACAAGTTAAAAAAAATGCGCAAGTTTTTGAAAGAAATGTATATGTTTTGTAAAATGATGCACACATATTGAAGTATTTCATAAAATGATTTCAGAAGGACAAGAACAAAACAAACGCGTTAGTTTCGAAAGATAGGATTGATACAAACTAGACAATATTAAAAAAATCACAAAAAAGAAAAGGTGCACATATTGAAATATTTTACGAACTTTTAAAAGAGGAAAAGAAAAATAAAACAAGTTAATTTTGAAAAATAGGCTAATAGAGTTAGGCGATATATTTTCAAAAATGCGAAAAGACTTATGAAGTGAAACCTGTTTGAAGAAGAAGATTTAGCAAATTTATGGAAATGGCGCACATATTGAGATATTTTTTAAAAATAAATTTTAAAGGAAGAAACAAACAAGTTAATTCTGGAAAATAGGTTGAAATTTTCGAAAGAAGGCAAAAGAATCATGAAGTGAAACTGTTTTAAAGAAAAAAATTTAGAAGATTTGAAAATAACTGAAGTTTAGGACATGTTGTGCTGAGAGTGGGTTTTCTAGACAAGAACATGGTTCCCCCAGACGGACAACCAAGGGGTGGAAACGTTTGGAGTTGTTGGTTGTACCACGGACCAACTATACCCCAACCGTTCCCCCTAAAGGGTTTTTGAGAGTGAAACGGCCGTGAGATCCACGTAACCGTTTATGGTGTGTGTAAGTGTAAAAAAAAATTCCAGGAGTGGAGGAAATATTACAGTAATAAAAAGAAAACGCAAATAAAATAGAAAACAAAACTCCAAACTAAACCCCATTTTTCCCCCGAACACCCCCCCACCCCCGTTTAGGGTTCGAAATAGGCTCGACTTATTGAGACTCACGGGTAAAGACTTGGAGTCGCCACCTAACATATTTTTTAACTAGGCGTATTAGGGCACCTATTTTATTTATAGCCAATTTTACAATTAACTTTGAAACTTAGTCTACAAACCAGAATTTCTAGGTAAGAGGTTCAGGTTAACTCGAGAGGAAGGGGTTAGGCACCTCTCGAACCCCACCAAATGCGGTTACCGGCCGTACTTCATGTTGGGATTCAAAACAAGCAGTTAAGCAAATAAACTGACTAAAATATGATTTAAATACTACGTGTATAATATGTGAAATTAGACAAAAGATACGAGTTTGCTAATAGGCTTCTTCCTTAGGGAATTAAACCTTGCAAAATAAAGCAAATTAGTTAGTTTATAATAAAAATATATTAAGAGAAAATAATAGCAAGTAAAATTGGAAGTATTTTTTTGGAAAAGTCGTTTTGAAGACTTATCCAAGTGTGCCTCGCAAAAGATAGATGAAGTTGAGTTAGTAAATAATAATGATAATAATAACAACAAAATAATAATAGTAATAATAATAAATATTGATAATAATAATAAAAGGTCCTTTTCTTCTAAGTATTTCTTCAAAACTAGGCCGTCTTCCATCCAAATTTACCTCGCAAAATATAAGAAAAAGAGTTAGTAAATAATAATATTTGTAATAGTAAAAATACAATAATAATGACAATAATAATATTAGTAGATAATAATAATAATAATGAAAATAATGATAATAATAATAAGAATTTAAAATAATAATAATGCTAATAACAATAATAATAATAATAGTTTTAAAATAAAGGGGAAGGGATTTTTTGAAAGTTTAGGCTCAGAATATGTATTGCGTCAAGAAGAGGTTAGGGATGTCGGTATGGCTGCAGACACGGAGCCGGTCGTGCTGCCATGCCAAGCACCTCCAATTCCACTACTCCGCTATCGCTTATTTTACAAAGTGATATGCATCATCATCGCCTTTTTTTTTTGTTTGTTTCAGGACATGTAAGGGACGAGACTTGTGGTAGGCCTCCAAACGTCATTGATCGTGTGGTATCTGTTTCAAATCAGTCCGTAAACCTCAAAATTAGTATTTTTCATAGACTAAGCACAACATAATATTTTGTCCACAATCAGCCAGCAACTCTGCAAGGAGTAATCCTAATTAACAACATTAACAAACTCTGTAATCGTCAAGCCACTTATATCAGTTGGTCAATGAAAGTTAGACCAACATCAGGATTGTCCAAGGACCTGCAAAAGACAAGCAGAAAAAAAAAAAAAACCAGACAACGATACAGTAGTGCAACAATCTATCAACAATCTCAAGATTTTAACAAGGACCCAAAGCAATTCCAACAAATAACCGGACAGAATTATCGACGAAAAACACAAGGGTAACAACGACCCATAGCAGAAAAAAGAGCCACATTTCCCAGTGAAATGAACGGTGGCGACAAACGCACGGTGGTGGCGATAAACGCAGCAGTAGTGAAACGGGAAGTGGAGGAGCGACAGCTACAGCGTCGCTGCTACTCCAACGCCCTTTTCTCCTCAGTTTTAGTAGCAACTTAAAGAGAACAAGGGAGAGTAGTGTTCGCCGGCGGAGGTGACTTGCCGGTGCAAAATTATAACCAATACAACAAATGGGACCACAGTGGAAAAGGAAGGAGGATAAGCGACAACGACATCGCCGTCGAACTAAGGCGGAGGAGCAACACTGACCAGAAGAAAATAGGTGGCGTCGCTGTGACTCTGATGCCACCGTTCACCGCTGATACTTGGCTTCCCCTGTTCCGATCTGTCTCCATTTCTCCGTTTCTGTTCGATCGATGTGTGTGTATAGCTCCTCTGATTTTTGTTTGTGTTTGTGTTTGTGAGTATTGGAGAAGATAATGGTGTATGCGTAATGTGTAATGGGGGTACGGTGAAGATGAGGGCAATGATTCTGCTTTGTAATGTTTCTCTGTGGGTGTTGTACTGATATGTGCGGGAGGTGAGAGGGAGAGGATGGGCTATCGTGTACCGTCTCTGCGTGTGTAATGGTGTCCTTCAAATAGGATTTTCTCAACGGGAAGAAACATTGATAATGGGTAAGATATATCATAATTAGGGGGATTGGATGGGGATTTGGAGGAGAGATTGAGGGGATATGATTTTTGGAGATTTATAAAATATAAAATGGTGAAAGAAATAGGTAAAAAGGAATGTATATGGTTAAGAAATTTGTTCGGGTTTAAAGTAAAGCTAATTTTAAAAAAATAAGGTAAATAAACAAATAAATGAATAAAATGACATAGCAAATTTTGGTAGAGGTTGAAAAATCAATTCATTTAAAATATATGGAAAGAAAGAAAAAAAAAAGCTTATGGTACCAATTGAATGTATCCGGTCGAATCTTTGTCCATGTGCAAAGGAAATATTGAATTCAAATTAATATGTCGATATTATGAAATGAATATGAGCGGTATGGAATTTTGACCGGACATTTTAATTAGGCCGCTATTTTATTAAAAGGCGCAAGATAAAAGATTATAATAAAATATACATAAATTATATACAAAAGAAGAGAAATATGCACACATAAGAGAAAAATGGTCAACTTAAGTTAAATATGTATAAATAGTCACAAATAATTATGAAATTTTATTTATGCAGTAAATAATACAAATAATCACAGTTTCGTAGATAGCCTAAATGATGCGAATTACATAATATAATCACAATTAAGTATATAATATATAATTAGTGGATAATTATAGGTAAATGCATGTTTCCTAATGCAGATTTTGTTCAAACAGTCAATATTGCACCTTTAAGCTAAATATAGCCAATTATGGAAAATGGAGGGACAAAATTGGGTGTCAACAGTTCCTTACTCGCTTCAGCTCAGCATCACAAAGTTCCTTCAAATGGGCCATCTTCCCCTCAATGTCGGATTTAACCTCGAGGGCCTTAGTCATCTCGAGGTCAGACTTATTGGCAGTATTTTTAGCCTGCTCTAACTCAAGCCTTGCGTTCACTAGTTCCTTCTCAAGACCACTCATCTGAGCCTCGAGACTCGCTCGCTCTCGCCTCCACCTAGCCCTTAACTGCCGAAGCTTTTCGTCTCGGCTGCACTTTATCTCGGCAGCCCTGATAGAGTCGATGTAACACTGCAAAAAAGAATTCTAAAAAATCAGAGAAGGAAGCTAATGACAAATTAAAAAGAGAAAGTTAGAGAAAACATACATGAATGGCATGCTGAGCAACATCAACCATCAAATCAGAGATGGGAGACTCCTTAAGAAGATCGCGTTCCTTAGGACCTAGGAGTCTATGGAGGCTGATCGGGACTTGGATGTCGCCATCAAGAAGACAAAGCTCGGAAGGAATCTCAGTATAGCGAAATTGCCTCCAAGAAGACGCATCAGGAGCAGGCTCGGAGGCGGCTCGAGGATTCTTGTCCCCTACTCGAGATGGCCCAGCCTCGTCCACTTTCATTTTCGCCGAAGGAGGGGGATGAATGGTCCCCATGTCTTTATCAGCAACTTGAACTGGTTCAGGCTCATGAATAGAGGGAACCACAACCTCATCCTGTCTTAACTCTGCCTTACCAACAGGAGTTAGCTTAGGAAATGGGACAAGCTCAAATCTAGCCCGCTTTGCTTCCGAAGCTTTCCCCGAGGACAACTCTTTCTTCCCCAAAGCTGAAGGAAGATGGGAATGAGGTGATAAATGGAACAAACGAAACAAATGATGAAAACAAGAGGAAAAATACTCGACTTGTTTTGGCCCTAAGGTCCGCTGACCCCTCGGGAGCCATCTTCTTCTTCTCTTTATCTTTTTCCTTTTCACCTTTTCCCCTCGAAAGGTTTCCAATCAAATCTTCGAGGGCATTCAAGGTATCCCCAACCTCGGGAACCTCCTCTCTCTTGTCCTTCCTATCCTTCTTTCGTTTCCTCTTCTTCGGCGCGGTGACCGCCCTCTTGAGGAGCCCTACAACAAAAAGAAGATAGTGAGGCTGAAGCACAGGACCTCAGAAAACTAGACCAGACTCAAAGGTTGGGTAAAAAATAACTCACCATGCCGTTTACATGCCCATTGATTTTCATCCAAAATAGCCAAAACCATCCACGACCTCTCTGGCCTAGGTTTGGCATCAATAATGGCCAGAACCCATTGAACCAAGTTATTTGGGCGAACAATTGGGACCGCCTCGGCTAAAGGAATAAGAACGAGGAGTCAGAAAAGGGAAAAAGTAAAACGAACATAAACGAAGGAGGAAAAACTTACGGGCTTGATTATACCCCTCGGGGAAATCAGGCTTCAAGGAGAGAAGATCGGTTGGCAAGAGGACGAAGTGCTCGTTCCACCCACGGTCCTCAAGATCCTCGCTTTTCGTAATCAATGGGTACGAGTCCCGTTTGTTGAACTGAACGAATTCATCCTTATGAAGGGTAGGGGAAAACAGATATAAGAGATGATCGAGGGTGAAAGGTACCCCCGCTAGTTTACTCGAAAATTTGAGGCACTGAATGTACCTCTATACCCCAGGTCCAATCTGGGCTAGACACACTTGGAAGGTTTGGCAAAAGTTGTCCAATACTTCGGGGATATGGAGAGAGAAACTGATCGTGAAAGGATAAGTGAAAACGAAGGAATGCCCTTCGACTCGATCACACACCTGGCTCTCGGAGGTGGGGATACCAACCCTCACCTCGGGACCCCAGTTGCAATCAGAGCGAACCAGATAAATGTTCGCTTGAGTAATCAAGCTCACCGTATTCCCTACAGAAATGTTCCTTCTCCTCTTAGCCTCTGACTCAGTTTGCAGCTGCATAACAAAATCCTTCGAAAGATCAATTCTTGAAGGAATGACGTGGTGGGGCTTGAGTTTCAAGTCGTCAGAAAGAAGTTCATCGTCGCCCACATCCTTCGTGGAAACCTTCTCCTCCTCCGCCGTAACTACTCCAGTGGTCCCAGCTATAGCTGAGCGGTGTTCTTGTTCCACACCGCTGGGACAAGTAAGATCCTCCATGTTGAAGTCAGGAGGAACAACAACGTCCAGCGGTTCAGGAACATTAACCAGTTCCTCGTCGACAATCATGGTGTCGATGAGGAAAGGTGGAGGCAAGAAGAAGTAAGAAGAAGAAGGCAAGGTTCGACTATATATAGGTTAAAAAGCGCCGTGGTTACAGCCGTATGGGGAAGAAAAAATAGGAAAACACGCCCAATCGGCGATTGCCACGCATGATTGATGGAAATTCGAAGCGACAACCGCCATTTTCAAAATTTGCGGCGCAAAAACAGCCACGTCAATCTCCCGCCCAAAGTTCACTCCACTCCTCGACAGATTTGGCAATCTCTCGAGGAGTGGGGGGACAATCTGTATTGGACAAAAATCACCAAGGTCTCGAGCAAGACCTCGAAGTACAACACGAAGACTGCGCCACGAGACAAACTCCCGAGGAAATATTTCATGGTTCCTCGCCCCAAAAATTGCCTTAGGAAACGAGGGGTAGTGAGCTCGAAGCACCGAGCTCGGAGAAAAACCTTGTAACCTCGAATGGATGTCACACCTTGGGAGACGAGGGCCAACCTTTGTAACCGTCGACCATTGCTCTAGCATTTAAAGATTGTGGGTCAATCTGTATTAAACGCTGAGTAATGGCTATAAAGGCACAATAATGATATTTACAACATCATTTTTTCCCCTGGTTATAAATAGGGTTCGTTTGAAAACAACAACACACAATCAATACAATACAGAACTTTACTTCCACTTGTTGTCTCGTTTATCTTTTAACTTATTTCTCGCCTCGTTACTTGTTCAAAGCTTTCATTTAGTCCAAATTCAATTTAGCTCGAATATCACTTCAATACAAGCAAATTACCAGTTAAATCCAATAAAATTCGATTTGTTGTCCTATCCTGATTTAGGCCAACACAACCACGAGTTTCAAAAGCCTTTCATAGCTTCTTAAATTAAATTCTATACGGTTCTATACTTCACCACATACATTGAAATGATGACATAAGTAACCTCCTATATTATATAACTAAAGATATTTAGCTATATGAATCTAACGACAGCGTTGACTCAATCGAACAACAACAATAATAATAACCAGTATTTTAAAAGGGGTTTGCAGGGCGAGCAACGGGGCGAGTTTCGGGGCGGGGCGTAGCAAAAGCGCCCCAGGGCGATCAAGCCGGGTGAAAGTACCGAAAGGCGAAAGCCCCGAGCTTGGGGTGTACGCCCAAGCATGAGGCGAGTCCGGACGCATGGGGCGTAAGTCCAGAAAATATTTTAAATCAAAGTAAAAATTTATAAAAAAAGTCTTTAATTTTCAAAAGTTAACTTAGTAACTACACAGAATTAATTAAAAGTATCTTATTTACTAATTTTTGAAGCTCGGTTATTCAAATTAGCATCTAAAAATTATTTTATCATCTGTTTATACACTCTAACTGCTATAGAGCTCTGAAAAGGAGCAATCCTATCCATCTCTTTGTACTATTAATTCTCCGTGTATCTTATTTAGGTTGTTCGACGCTTCAAAATCCCTAATTACATGCCAAAAGAATGAAAATAATTTGGTTGATTGGTAAAAAGTTAGCTAGGTTATCCATTACATTCCAAATTAGAAATTGATGTAATTATAATTGGCCTTTTTATTTTGCAAACTTGCTAACATGATAAAGTTGTATATGTATATTCATATAATTTAACAATTTTGGTGATTTTTTATGTTTTAATTATTTATTTTAATTATATTATTTTATATATTATTAAAAAATAAAGTTCTATGAGGCTTTTTCCCAGCGCCTTGGGGCTTTTGCCCGCCCCATATCAGTTAAAACGCCTCGCCTCACGCTTCCGCCCATAAAAATACTGATAATAACAATAACTACGGCAACAACAATGACAATGATAATTTTGTAGGCAAAAATATGCCAACTATTACGGGGATACGATTCCAGCAGGCGAGATTAGACTTAGCCTATAAGTCACCGCGCATAGAGGATACACACCCGCTCCTTGAGCCACGGCCATTCAGGCGGCGCATGCAAAGGATGTAGTTATACATCCCACCACCTTAGTGTTCACAATCTCCTAGCTAGGATTTTGTATATACCACCGCCTTGAGTTTAAGCCCTTGACCTTAATTAGTTTTTGTATTTTACTATAACTAGGACTGGGTAAATCTCTACTATAAATACCCCTCCTCACATTGTATTCCACATCAAGCAATTCATACAGAATACGACTGTTCTCAAGGAATAAGATTATTATTTTTCTCTCAATATTTACTTATTTTTCCTGCGTATTTACTGTATTGCTTGTGACCCTCTAACACATTCAATTGGTTTATCTAAACGACTAAGCTTAGGCCTAAACAATAATAGTGTCTAAGTTCAAAATAAATTTGAATCCATTATATGGATCTTTACTGATTATGATACTCAGTAATATTATTATCAAATCTATAATTAAAGTTAACCAAGCCCTGTCCATAATATAAAAGAAAGTAGTAATCTTTTTTGCGAGTACAAATTTGTTGCAAACAACTTCCAGTTTGTTGTGACATTTTGAAATTCCATTTTATTCTTGAAGATAGATTACTTCATGCTACGGAAATAAAAGAAAATAAGGAGGGCACAATATAGGAAAATAACATAACTAGCTAAAATCAAGCTAGACCCTACATTCAAATAGCCACAAGGAAACTAACATGCAATTAAATGTCACTAATAAGTTTGATGCACTTAAATTGCCTAATGAAGAAATTAACATTAGTCTTTTCTCTATGAACGAGTCAAACATACCCTGCACTACTTTACTCAACTCCATGCAACCTTCGTTACAAACAAGGTGTGATGATCCCACACGAAATGACGTGGCAGCCACGGTGGACGAACGAATGGTCATGCAAGTCCAATCATTACCCCCAACTAATTTCCCTTCAGACACACACTCTTTGTCCTACATAGCCACGTCTGCTTTTCCCTCCACAACTTCCTAAAATGCTACACTTTAAATTCCTACACAATCACAAAATATCCTTGCACCGCCCATCTTTCCCAACATTGAATCGAAGTCAGACTTTCATGATATTTCAAAGGATTTTTTTAAAAAAACTGACACCTTTGCCAAAACAAACACGCAAAATGCCATGCAACTAAATTCAATTCCTACATCAGCTACTACTACATCTATTTCTACTACAAATACTCCTATAAATTTTCATGGGGAAGCTGATACTCCATCACACAAGGAGAGCATCCGGTTTACAAGTAAAACACTTACTACAACAACACAAATTGAAAAGCAAGAGCACCAAAATGAACCAAAACAATCACGCACCAAACAACCCTCCTTCTCCTCTACAAATGCTACCAAACCATATGCTAATTTTTGCTCTACCTCCAACACCAAATCGTGTTCCTCAGTCGTGGATGGAATCAACACTTTGGGGGTATGCACTAATATTATCAATAGTTGTCAACAGCCAACAAGCTCTTGCCATCATTCAAGATCCACAATACCTAGCACTAATAGTGAGCGAAGGAATGCACTTAACCATGCAGAACTACATCAACAACATGTGGCCTCAATTCATGATTCCTCAAAAACATCAACTCATGGACCTTCCTTTTTTCCCACCAAGGGTACTACCACCTCAGAACCTAATATTTACTCCATTGGACCTAGCTTTGAACAGACAATTCCATGCACCAATGGACTTGAATGGAGCTTACCAAAATCTGAACCTTGTGAATGCTCAAATGGCACCCAACCTTTCATGCAAATGAACATGCTACTACCACCACCACCACCACCACCACCTCCATCTCCTATAAACCATCACAGTCCACCAGAACAAGAGAAAAATAGGAGAGAGGAGCCAGAACAATCATGTTAACGGGAAGGGAGAGTCACACAGAGCTTGCAAACCTAAAAGAAATAATAATTCTCCTTTACAAAGAAAGACTAGAAAGGAAATGCATCTTAACTTGCCATCCAACTCTTTACAAGTGCTTCTTGGATATGAGAGCCTCAACCAACAAGGCAGTGGGAAAATATACAGTGGTGTTGAACCCTACTTTGACAACTGAAACTAGAATGGACACTGTTGCAAACCCTAACCCTAATATTAACATGAATAGACAAACTAATGTGATTGCATGGAATTATAGGGGTGCAAATAATCCTGACTTTCATAGACACTTTGGAGCTATTTTAGAAACTTATAGGCCAGTGTTGTAGCTTTACTTGAAACTAAAATGGAAAATCACCATGACCTTAGAGTTAGGTTTGATTTCACTGACTATGCTGAAATTCCATCTGAGGGTCATTCAGGTGGTACTGTTTTGATTTGGAAAAATATTTTGGTTAGTGTCACTGATGTTTAGATCAAGGGTAACGAATTGCATGCCATTATCAAAGTAAATCATCCTACTTTTAATTTTTCTTGGCTTTCTTCAATTATTTATGCTAGTACCTCCAGTTATGGTAGACAAATGTTATGGAATGACCTAAACAACATCTTTGATAATTATAATTGTCCCTAGCTGGTTGGTGGTGATTTTAACCAAGCTTTATCACAAGATAAAAAATGGGGTGGACATCCTATTAATTGTTCTAATGCCATAAAATCTAGACTTTTGTAACTTAATTGATCTTGAATTTAAAGGACCAAGATATACATGGTCCAACCATAGGAAAAATAGAAGAAGGCCTACTCCTAGAAAGACTTGATAGGTGTTTGGAAAATGATGAATGGATCACCTTATTTAAAAATACTACGGTTGTTCATCTACCTAAAACCTACTCAGACCATAACCCAATGCTTGTTAGCTTAGATAGAAAATTATACTCTACTGACATGAAGCCTTTTAGAATAGAGACGCTGTGGTTATCTCATCCAGACTTGATTAACGTAGTTACTAATATTTGGTCTAACAGAACTTTATGTGATGCTACTGAATGTTTTGAGAAAGATATTAAGTTGTGGAAAAGAAATTTTTTGGCAATATTTTTAAAAGAAAAGCTGAAACTCATAGCACGATTAAATGGTATCCAATTTTCTCAAAACTATGCTACTATTAGTTTTCTAAAACACCTTGAAAAAGATTTAATTCTAGATTCAATAATATCCTTAAGCAGGAAGAGAAGTTTTGGCGCCTAAAAATCTAGGATAAATTTGTTAACTTTGGGGATGCCAATATAATTTTTTTTCATGTTACAATTCTCAATCGTAGGAGACGTAATAGGGTCACACATTTTTCAAGATGAGTTGGGTAACCTAATTTTTGAATCTGATAAAATTATGTTGCATATGAAATCTTCTTTTGAAAATTTCTGTATTTCAAATCATGTGTCTAGCAATTTATTGCCCTTACAAGACAATGCAATTTGGTACAATGGGACTGATTTATCAACTTTGGATAGACCACTACTAGACATTAAGATTACAAATGCTCTCTTTTCTTTTAAACCATATAAGGCACCTGGTCTTGATGAACTACACCCAATTTTTACCAAAAATACTGGGATATCGTAGGAAATTTAGTGAAAATTTTTTGTCACCAAGTTTTTTCAACCAGTGTTATGCCTAACAATATTAACTCTACATATTTGTGTCTTATTCCTAAGGTTAAGAATGCCATCAATTTTAAGAATTTTAGGCTTATAGGCCTTTGTAATATAATTTACAAGGTCGTTACTAAAATCATAGCTAATGGCATCAAGCCTGATTTAGACACTCTTATTCATCCTTGTCAAGACAACTTTATTAAAAATTGAAGGGCATCTGATAATGCCATAATCATTCAGGAAGTTATTAACAAATTCAATCTAATGAAGGGTGTTAATGCAGACATGATTATTAAAGTTGACTTAGAGAAGGACTTTGATAGAATTGAATGAGATTTTATTCGAACTATGCTAGCATTTTTTAAATTTCCTACTAAAATCTCAAAGCTTATATTGTCTTGCATTACTTCTCCCATAATTTCTGTTTTAATTAATGGTGCTAAGACTCCTTATTTTTCAAGATCGAGAGGTATTAGGCAGGGTGACCCTATGTCACCTTACATCTTTATTTTATGCCTAAAACTTCTATCCATATATAGTGATAATAGAGTAGAGGCAAATCTTTGGGAACATATTAAACTATCACCCTTAGGACCTGAATTATCTCATGTATTTTTTGATGATGACCTCACCTTCTCTGTTAAAGCTAATGAAAAATCAGCTAATACTATTAAATCAATACTTGATTTATTTTGTGAGATGTCGAGGGGAAAAGTGAGTACTATGAAAGCTAAGGTTATTTTCTCTAAGAATATTAAACCTCATTTAGCTACTCATATGGTAGAATCCTTGATATCCCAATAGGTAATCACTTTCGTAAATATTTAGGCTTTCCTATCCTAAATCATAAACCTAGACATGATGATTATAATTTCATCATAGATAATTTAAATTCTAGACTGGCTAGTTGGAAAATATATTTCCTCAACATAGCTGGGAGAACAACCTTGATTAAGTCTACTCTTAATACAATTCCTAAACATGTTATGCATTTCAATCACTTGCTAGCCAAGACTTTAAACATTGTACATAGAATACAAAGGAATTTTTTGTGGGGCACGACTAATCATAGAAAAAAATTTCACTTACTATCGTGGGATAATGTGACTAAACCTAAGCATCTAGGGGGCTTAGCATCGTTAAAGCTCGTGATAAGAACCGAGCCATGTTTACTAACTTTACCTGGAGACTTCTTACTAAACCAAATGCTTTGTGGTCTAAAGTCATTAGTAATAGATACATTAACAGGGTTCCTACAAAGTCTAGTTCCCTAACTTGGAAGAGCATTAAAAAGGGACTTCCTCTATGCACCAATAATGTTCACTGGATTATATGGAACGACAAAAGTGTATCCCCATGGGATCATAGTTGGTTACCTAATAGACTAAGCTTTAGAAGCCAAATTCATGGTCCTCTTCCTTTAAATGAAATTAACCTGAAAGTGTCAGATATAATCCATAACCAGGCTTGGGACCTCTTTACACTTTCTTTCGACCTTCATGATAGTATTAGTGACTTATTTCATAATCCCTTTGATGACTCCTACTGCTATTGATCACCATATTTAGGCTCCTTGTTCTAATGGTATTTTCTTAGTAAAGTCAACTTATGCTTTAATGGAAAATTATACTAATGACAAGCAAGATTTTAAGTAGATTTCGGATATTGATACGCTGAATAAAATTAATTTTTTACTTTGGCAGTGCTTACACAATCGACTCCCTACTAAAGGCTATCTTAGTAAGATTGGTATTCACATTGATCCTAAGTGTTCAGTTTGTAAACATATTGGAGAGGATCAATATCACATCTTTATAGTATGCCCCATTGCTGTAAACTTCTGGAGAGAGGTTTCTATAGATGCACACACTATTGATGGTCAAAATTGGTTGCTAAATCTACGAGACCTAGCTAACACCCCCTATAACAAATATTACTCTTGGCTTGAGTTCATGTTTTTTGCCATTTGGAATTTGTGGTTGAATCGTAACAACAATAATGTTAGCAATATGGACAGTGCCCTTGCCTTTAACATGGTTCATCATCGAACCCTAGAATACAAACTATTTACTTCAAATGAGCCTCGTAGAGATACTCGTAAGATTATTAAAGTGATTTGGTTCCCACCCCTACTAACATTATTAAGCTTAATATAGACGGTTCCTACAAATCAAATGGATCCATGGCTAGTATTGGTGGGATGTTTCAAGATTATAATGGAGATTGGATATTAAGATTCCACAAACAAGTCCTCGGACTGAACCACACTTATGTGGAACTCCTAAGTCTCCACCAAATCTTGCTATTAGCTCTACAACAAAATCACTATCACATCGAAATCGAGACTGACTCAACAGAAATAATTAGCTTATTAGATAAGCCTACATCAATTTATGCATCTATTATTCAATATTGCAGGTTAATGATGTCCAGGTTGCTAATGCCGTCAATCCGACATAACTTTCGACAAGTGATATAGCGCGAACCCGTACTGATCAAGCATTCAACCCATCGACGATGTTGACATAAAGCCAAGCCAAGCTCTTGCATGATGTCCACATTCAGCTGGCATGGTCGGGAGAAAGCAACCGTTCGGATAATAAGTGGCCGAGCGCAAAATATGAAGGCTGCATTTGCAAGCTCGAGCCCGGAGAAAGAAGTGACCGAACACTCAACATTTACGCCGAAAAGTAAAGCGACCGAAGGGCTGCCAATGTGCCTGAGGTAAGAGAGCGTTCATTTTTAAATATGCCGAAATGAATGAACGAGCACCGAAGCCAAGAGCATCGAGCACATGAGTTACTTCAGCCCTGCGTGGCCATGTCTTATTGGTTGCTTGTGACTGTAATTACTAGCAGACCCTTGAGGCTATCTATATAAACCCCTTAGCCAAGTTCATTTTAGGAAGTTGTTGATGAATATTGATATTAGTTGTATGCTATTTTGTGTGTCCGTCGTGAGCCGAACCCCGTCGTGGGACTATTATAAGAACTTGGGTCAATCGATGAAACCCGTTTGAACAACTTTTTCTTTGGTCATTCAGTTTGCAAGAAGCATGGCTGTCTTCTTGAGGATTGTTGCCTAGTGTAGGTGATTCTTTGTTCCCATCTAAGCGGCCTCGAGGCCAGTTCCTTGGGTTCGTTTGGATTGAAGCTTAGATTTGTCTAGCTTCTATCTTGTTCTTTGTTTACTTTTCCGCTGTTCTAGTTCGGTTGCCTAGCTTCTCTCTGATTAGCTTGCACCATTTTGGTATCAGAGTACGGTTTGGGCTTGTTCTTACAACCCAATCCTGTTCTTTATCTTTATATTTCGTCCGTGTCTTTTGTTTAAATTTTCGCGTTTGTGTTGTTCTTATTTACAAAAAAAAAAAAAAATAGAAAGAAAAAAATTAAAATTTCTGTTTGTTGGTTAGTTGTTTGGATTAAACAACCCCAGATTCTTGTTCCTCATTATTTGGAGAATCAAACGAGCATTGGTTGTACCTCATTTGTCGACTATGGTTTCTCGTCGATTGTTGAACTGCTCCAATGTGGTGGTACTGTTTTTGAACCCCAGTTGAGCTTGGTTGTTGTCGTTGAAACTGGTGGTTGGAGTTTGATTTGGGTTGAAGTTTTGTGCTTAAATTTCGATGTTCCATCGTTTATCCACCGTCCGTACGCCGGAAAATTATTACATTATAACAGTGTACGGATGATGTTGAAGCTGTTCTTAGCTTGGCTTGGAAATTAAGTTAATTCTGTTCGTAAAAGTTGTAACGAAGGAAACAACCTGAATCTTGTTGAGTCAGTGGACTATGAACAAAGTTTTAAGTGTCCGCATATCGGAAGTGATAAGTTCACTGTTCCATTGAAGAAGAAAGGGGTAAAGTGAAATTGCTAAAACCCCAGGTGAAAATTTGTCGGCAAGAAAGAGGAAAATGTGGACCACTTTAGTCCGTACAAGAGTTTTTGTGTCCGATGTTTCCAAAAGAGGAAACGAAGGGTAGATTCTCCTAGGATATCTTATTTTTCTTGTGGTCGATAAATCTCGTTAGTGGATCTCTAGAGTAAAACTTTCTATTCGAGGCCGTACTAATTTCTTTGAGCTTATAGGAACTTGTGCGTAGGGTGACCGAAGTCCAAAATATCGTAGAAAATTCTTTGACCTCCCGTGCGCGATAAAGTAGCATCCGTTCTATCGAGTCAAAATTAATTCACTCTTCCCGAAGGAGATAGCGTGACTTGTCAAATTCGAAGAGTCTTAGAGAAATTGATCAAACCGAGGAAGCCAATTGTAATAAGTTTTTGAGTGACCAAACCTACAAATTAAGTGGACCCGAGCGCCACCCAATAAAAATGAGGGAGTGTGTGAGATGATTTCTAACCTTAATATTTTCTTGGTCTTTCATTTGTGCAGGTAACTTAGCTAGGAATGGAGGTGAAGGAAAGGGTGTTGAAGCGCCTGAGGTGTCGCTACCCGATCTCTTGGCTGCGATACGAGGCATTAGTGTCGAGGTGAGAGGAGTGAATGCTCGAGTAGCAAACCTCGAGCAAAAAAAAGTGTCTGTGACCTTGCTTGGGTCCGAAACTAGTTCTAGCAACTCCACTCCTATGAAATTGGAGCAGTTTGCTGAGCTAGTTCGTCAACAACGATTGAGGAATGAGGTCGTTCAAAATGATGATGTGGGCAATCCCCGAGCTGAACCAAACTTGGGCAATCCCCAAGCTGAACAACAAAACTTGGGCATTCCCCAAGCAGAATAACAAAACTTGGGCAATCCCCGAGTTAACCATCAAAACTTGGGCATTCCCCGAGGTGATAGATTACCACTTCAAGGGGTCCGAAAACAAGTCATGGTCATTGATGAAGAGGGTGATGATAGATAGTTTCCCGAGGTCGAAGCTGAGTATGAGCCACCGTTCGTTTAACGAAGGCAGGTTTAACGAGGTCGTGGAAATTTTCGATGCCGAGGCGCAAATGTTGATAGGTATTTTGAGCGTGAGGCTGATGATTATTATGAAGAGTATCCAGAACCGATCCGAGTTGGTTGTGATTGAATCTCCCAGTTGTGAATCACACCTTAACTCAATTCTCTATACCCCCATTTCTTTGGCTAACTCCAAGCCTTCTAAGGCTGCTTCGTATTTGACCTCATTGTTGGTCACCTTTTTAAACCGAACTGAGTGCCTGATCTTCTCCCCGGTGGGTGATTTCAACACTATGCCTAATCCCGAACCCTTAGAATTAGTCGCCCATCGGTATAGAGTACCCATAGCCCTGAAGCAGACCCTTTCGACATTGAATTCTCGTTTTCAGCTTCGGGTAGGATCCCAACACTAAAATCAGCTACGAAGTCAGCCAAAACTTGGGATTTAATGGTCGTTCGGGGTTGATAGGTGATGTCATATTCGTTTAATTCTGCTGCCCATTTAGATAGCTTCCCCGACAACTCAAGTTTATGCAACATACTTCTCAAGCGGAAGGTGGAAACTGCTGCTACTGGATGATATTGAAAATAGGGTCGTAGTTTCCGAGCAGTAACAATTAAAGCAAGTGCTAGTTTCTCAAAATGAGGATACCTAGTTTCAGCATCGAGGAGTGTCTTGCTCACATAGTAGATTGGTTGTTGCTTGCCATCTTCTTCTCGAACCAACACAGCACTGACTGACACCTTAGATACAGCCAAGTAAACTAGCAGAGTTTTACCATCTTTTGGATTGGCGAGCAACGACGCGTTAGCCAGATAATGTTTCAACTCTCTTAGCGCTTTTTTACACTGCAGTGTCTATTCGAAGTGATTATTCTTCCTTAATACAGAGAAGAATTTGTGGCATCACTCCGAAGGCCTTGAGATAAATCGAGTCAAAGCAGCGACTCGGCCAGTTAAGCGTTGGACTTCTTTTACCCCGGTCAGCTCCTCGGGGATCTCTTCGATAGCTTTGATCTTATCTGAGTTGGCTTCGATTCCCTGTTTGGAGACTATGAATCCCAAAAATTTGCCTGACCCTACACCGAAGGCATACTTCTCAGGATTCAATTTCATGCCATATTGCCTCAGAACAACGAAAACTTCTCTCAAATGGTTCAGATGATCTTCCATTCGAATAGACTTGATTAAAATATCATCTATGTAGACTTCCATAGATTTTTCCGATGTACTCTTTGAACATGCGGCATACTAGTCTTTGGTATGTCGCCCCAGCATTCTTCAAACCGAAGGGCATCACTTTGTAGCAAAAGATGCCTCGGTCAGTAACGAATGAGGTCTTTTCTTCGTCATTCAGATCCATGAAGATTTGATTATAACTGAATAAACATCTAAGAAGGTTAACAGTTTGTGTCCAACCATTGAGTCTATTAACCTGTCTATCTGTGGCAATGGATAGGAGTCCTTCGGGCAGGCCTTGTTTAGATCAGTATAATCTACACACATCCTCCATTTGCCATTTTTCTTGGGCACGACGACTACATTAGCTAGCCACTCGGGGTATTTCACCTCTCTAATGAAGCCATTCTCTTGCAACTTCATAGTTTCATCTTCGATTGCTTTCTTTTTTACCCCGGCATGAGGTCTTTTCTTTTGCTTCACCGGGATGAATTGGGATCCGCATTCAATTTATGGATCATGATCTCCGGATGGATACCGACCATGTCTGAATGGGACCAAGCAACACAATCGTTGTTGGACTTCAAAACTTTGATAACAGCTTTCTTTGACTCTGGGTCCAACTCCGAGCTGACAAACACTTTCCTCTCTGGAAAAATTCTTTCGACAACGTGAAAGATTCCAGCTCCTCTATGGTGGAGTCCTCGGCTTTTTGCTTCTAAGGTTCTTGTATGCACACTAGGATCTTCCCCACTTCTCCTCGGGGATCATCTTGGAAACTTGACTCTCCCTCTTTGTTTGACCCCGGTTGCATTGGTTGCTATTTTTTTGGTCCGGTCGGGACGACTCTACTCTTCAATGCAACCGAATATCACTCTCTTGCTACTTGTTGCTCTCCTTTTATTGATCGAACTCCCCATGGAGTAGGGAATTTTATCACTTGATGAAGAGTGGATGGAACAGCTTCCATGGAGTGAATCCATGGTCTACCAAGGATTACATTATAAGCCATGTCCTCAGGTAGAATTTGGAACAGTGCTTCCTTGCAAACTCCTTCGGCGAATGTTTTGAGTGTGATTCCACCCAATGTTTTTTCAGTGGAGTTGTTGAAGGCAGTCAACACTATTGCCTTAGGGATAACTTCTCCCTTCAGCACATTTTTTTAATGGCCCCGTAGCTGATTATGTTGACCGAGCAACCGGGGTCAATCAAGACACGTTTGATATCCGAGTCATTTATTCTCAACATGATAACCAAGGCGTCATGATAGGGAAACATCATCCCATCACAATCGTCATCATCGAATACTATTTATTTACCCGAGCCTCCAACTGGAGTTCTCTTCTCCATGGTGAATGACAGCTTTGCGAACTTCTTTGCAGCTGTAAAATTCACCCCATTTACCTCCAATCCCTCTGTGAAAGGCGAGAGAGGCGAGGCGAGGTGAGCCTCTCTCGCCATTTGAGGTTGAGGTGTTGAAGGTTTGAAAAGGCGACATAGGCGTCGCCTTAGGCGACAGTGGAGAGGCGAGGCGAGGCGAGGCGAGGCAAAAAGGCGCTGAAATTTTATTTTTTTAAATTTTTTTAAGGGCTGCTGTAAATACACTTCAAACCCAAAATTAGGGTTGTGTTAAAACACAACAAAAAAAGCTGCGCTGCTCTCATCTTCTTTCTCCAGCTGAACAGGTACGTACGTTTCTTTCATTCTTTCTGCTTCTTTCTTCTTCTTCTTCTTCTTCTTCTTCTTCTTCTTCTTCTTCTTCTTCTTTCTTTCTTTCTTCTTCAGTTCATCTCCAGAATCAAGGGCTGATTTTTTCTATCTTTTTTTCTTTTTCATTCTTCCTACAGCCTATTCAATCACAGCATAACAGTGTCAATTTTAAAAAAAAAAAAACAGTAATGAGTGCAGCAGAGGATAGTGGTTCTGGTTCCAAAAAAATGATAAAAAGAAAGATCCGGATTGGCAATATGGTATTGCAGGCCCTACTAAAGATTCGGTGATTTGTGTATTTTGTAAAAATACATATAGGGGTGGTATAAGTTGTCATAAACACCATTTAATTGGTGGGAATAAAAACGTTAAGCAATGTGACGCTTGTCCGCCTGAAGTTAGAGAAGAAATAAAAGTGTATGTTGATGGTAAAAAATTTTTGAAAGCTCAAATTTTTCAAGAGCAATCTTTTATCAATTTAGATGAAGATGATGAAATGGATGAATATGATGAAATGATGCCTCCTCCCTCAAAAAATCAAAAAATGTCATCTAGTGGGTCATCCAAGAGCGTGACAAAAGGTCCTATCAATTTTTATTTCTCACAAAAACCACAGGGAAAGGTAGGCTCGAGTACCTCGGGAAAGGGAAAAGATTATGAAACCAAGAAGATTTTAAGGGAGCGGGCGGTAAGTGCTTTTGCTGCATGAATTTATGATGCAGGGCTCCCTTTCAACTGTGTCAATTACCCTACTTTTAATAGGTTCATTGAGCTTGTAGGACAGCATGGCCCTGGAATGGTTGCTCCTACCTATCATGAAATAAGGGTGACTCAGCTGAAAAAAGAGGTGAAGAAGGTAGATGATATTGTTGAAGAACATAAAGTCCAGTGGACAAAGTTTGGTTGTTCCATTATGATGGACAAATGGACAGCACGAAATGGGAAAAGGATCATCAATGTTTTGGTGAATTCTCCTAGAGGTAGTGTGTTTCTTGGAACATATGATGCTAGCCATGAATCTACAGATCACGCCAAAATGTACAAATTGTTTGAGACAACTATTGAGCAAATTGGACCTGAAAATGTTGTACAAGTTGTGACTGATAATGCTAGTGAGAATGTGAAAACGGGAAACTTGATGATGGGTGCATATCCACACATTTTTTGGACTCCATGTGCCGCTCATTGTATCAATTTGATGTTTGGTGACATCTTCAAGATAAATCCGTATGCTTCAGGTAAATTTAAATTTAATATATTTTTCTTTATAGTTCATAGTTATGTCTACTAAAATATTACTTTTACAGCTTTTAAGAAGGCCGTGAAGGTATATTCCTACATATATCAAAGGCCATTGTTGTTGAACTTGATGAGATCATTTACTGGTGATAGAAATTTGGTGAAGCCAGGCAAGACAAGATTTGCAACGGCTTTCTTGACTTTACAAGCTCTTTACTTGCAAAAGAAAAATTTGAGAACTATGGTGATCTCACCACAGTGGACAGAAAGTAGATTTGGAAAAGAAATTATGGGGAAAGAAGTTGCCACAACTATTCTTTCTACATATTTTTGGAATGAAGTTGTCCGATCACTTCGAGTTGGTGGTCCTTTGCTCAATGTACTCCATTTGGTGGATGGGGAAAAAAGACCACATATGGGCTACATTTATGAAGCAATGGATAGAGCCAAAGAAACAATTGAAATGAGCTTTGGAGGCGATTTGAGGCAATATGAGAAAGTTTTTGAAATTATTGATAAAAGGTGGAATGAACAACTTCATCGGCCTTTGCATGCAGCAGCCCATATTTTGAACCCAGGATTGTTTTACAAAAACAATTCATCCACCCATGGCATAGATGCAGAAGTTTGGTCGGATTACCATAAATGTGTTGTGAAGATGTTGTTGGATGAAAAAGTACAAGATGCAATAGTGAGTGAGTTTCCTAAGTACAAAGAAGCATCTGGGATGTTTGGTTGTGGTCAGCCTGTTAGAGCAAGAGACACTGTAGCACCAGGTAAACGAGTTGATTTAGTTTTCCTTATAGTTTTAATTAAGTGATTTGGCTTGATTATACTTATTAACCTTTAAATTTATTTTTTCTTTAGCTGAATGGTGGGATCAATTTGGTGGTCAAACTCCAAACTTGCAAAAGTTTGCTATAAGAGTACTCAGTTTAACATGTAGTTCATCTGGATGCGAGAGAAATTGGAGTGTGTTTGAACATGTGAGTAGAAAATTTATTATATTTTAATTTCTATTTTACATTACTATTAATATCATCAATAAATTAATCTCTACAACTTATGCGCAGATTCATTCCAAAAAGAGGAATAGGCTTGACCTAAAGCGTCTCAATGATTTAGTGTACATTAAGTACAATAAAACATTGAAGCGACGTTGGGAGAAGCGAGATGACATTGATCCAATTATCTTGGATAATGTTGATACGACAAATGAATGGTTAGATGGATGCCCTGAAGATGAGGATGATGAACTAGTATATGAGGGAGATGATCTAAATTGGGGTACTGTTGCTGCGGCAGTTGGAGCTAATGAGAGAAACTATGGTCTTAAGAGGAGTTCTTCAAGTTCTAGGTCACGTAGCAAAGGAGTAGCTACGCCTAGTCCTACTACAAGTTCAAGTCGGTCCCTAGTTGATGAAGAGTCTGAGGAGGAAGCAGATGAGGGACGATATAATTTCTGTAGTGTTGGGATTCTAGAAATTGGAGATCTTGAAGAAGAATAGATTTTAGCATTGCTTGTCTAATGAATTATGGAGTCATTCAAGTTTTAGACTATCTATTTTTAGTTTTTTGAATTGAAATATTTACTATTATTATGCTATTTCTATTGAGATTTTGGTTATTTCTATATACATTACAATATTTTTATTTTTTGTATTATTTGGCGCCTCTCTTTAAAAAGGCGAGCGCCTCGCCTCTCGCCTCTCGCCTCGGTGAAATTTGCCCTTGTCGCCTTTTGTCACCTTACGCCGTCCAAAACACTGCTCTCAGGGGGTGGTGCCCGAAGTGGTTGTCCATCACCTCGGTTCTTGGTGTAGTTTTCCTTCCCCATATCAGTGAGGAATTCAGCTAACACTTTATTCTTCAATAAATGTGCCATCTTGAAGCGCAATGCTTTGCAGTCCTCGGTGCGGTAGCCATAATCCGCATGAAACTCGCAGTGTAGATTTTGCTCCCTTTTATCACCAGGAGTTCTCATGTCCTTTGGTATTCTCACCCCGGCTGTCCCTTTCACAATATTGACCAGCTCCGAGGTCGATATGCTGAAGTTGTAGTCAGGAATGCGAGGTAGCTCTTTATTATTTGCGACCAGAGCTGGGCTCGAAGAGTTCCTCTGGTTCGTATTTGGGAAAACCTTTCCACCGAGCCGTTGGCTCACATGAGAATTTCCAAACGAGTTTCTAAGCGAATCTTCAAGCCTCTGACTAACATGCTGCCTCGACGAGGCGTATGGCTCATACCTCCCCTTCGAGTTTCCTCGCGGCGCCTCGGCGCGATAAGAGGATTCGCTTCGGTTCTTATACTTGTGGCTTCTGGCCATTATTTTTCCATTCGGCTTCTGTTGACACCCAATTTTGTCCGTCCTTTTTCTAAAATTGGTCATAATTAAACTTAAGGGTGCAATGTGACTATTTGTGACTATTTGTGCATTAGAAATCATGCATTTACGTGCGTTATCCTCTATTTATATATTATATACTTAAGTGTGGCTATATTATGTAATTTTTGTATCATTTAGGCTATTTGTCAAAACTGTGACTATTTGTGAAATTAGTACATTCATAATATTAGTGGCTATATTATATAATTACGTCATTTAGGCTACATGTCAACTTTATTTTAATTTGTGATTATTTGTGCAAATTAGTAATTATTTGTGATTATATATATTTAAATAATTTAATTTGAGTTTATTTAATATTTATTTGTGCATTTTATAATATATGTATATCTATATTTCATTTTTACACCTTTAAGTTAAATATTGGCTAATTGAAGTGTCCAAATTCCTTTTTATTATTAATTCTTCCATATTTCAAAATTACTACCCAAAATTCTTTATTTATCTTTATTTATTTATTTACATTTTACTATGAACCTAGCCAAATTTCCTAACCAAATACATCCTTATTATTTGAATTTTTAAACCTCTCATCTTCTCCTACACACATCTTCTAATATATTGATTCATCATCATCACTTGCAATTACATCTTCTATACACATTCCAACATTCTCACTTCTCACATATTTCTCTACACTTCTTTTTTATTATTTTATTGGGAGCCACATTAAAGACTTGTTCAGAAGCTCGTATTGACAAAAGTTATCCATTCATTGGAAGATAACTTGTATTGAACTTTTCTTAGTATTTTGTGCTAATGTTGCAGGTACAACTACAACTATATATAAGTTACTGCTACGTAAGGTGAATATTTGGTTATTTGTTTGTTGTGTGTTGAAATGACTTTTCTTAGCCACCTTCTACCCTCTATTTATTTGTTGTGTGTTGAAATGACTGAAATCATAAGATATGTTGAGAATGTGAAGTGCTACTTGAAAACTGAAATGTTTTGTATGAATCTGGAAATCTGAGTTTTACTTAGTTAATGCATGACAGTTTTTTTTTTTTAAGATTAAATTAGTACAGGGAGCTGGCTTATTTCTGCAAAATTGAATATTCTGAAAATTTAACAGTAGCATGAAGGCTTCGCATCTTTATTACAACATAGTTGTTTTAATTTGGAGGCCTACTTTTAAAGCTTTTAAAATTATTTTGCTTACATGACATTATTTGACTTGTGTGATTTGCATGACCGTACTCTTTATGTGACGACTAGAAGAGTCTAGATTGGGGCATTAACACAATTAGGGAGTCTAGATATTTTACATTTATATTAGTAGTCTCAATGGCCTCCGAGACATTAAGTGGGGCGCTAGCAGACCTTTAGGACATTTAAAATGTTAGCTAACTCTTTAGTTAAATATTTAAAGAGGGTATGGGGGTTAAAGGAATTAAGCCCATCGGATATGATGGAAACTACCCGAGCCATATTTGATAGTGGATTCTGAAACTATCGTCCCTTACGAAAGCCGGGTTCTGATCCGAATAGGATAATAAAACCTAGGGTTATTTATTCAAAGTGATCAATTAGTTATTTATTATTTTGCGGCTATTTGTGCAACACAACTATTATTTCAAATTATTTATGCAAATATATTAAATTACCTATTTTACTTTGCATCTTATATCTCCTTTGTTTATTTATTTAGTTTCTATCATTTTTTATAAGCAATATAATAAACCCAATATAAAAATCGGTCGGGAACCATGCTTAGTGGAATCTAGGAGGTGCCTAACCCCTTCCTTCTGGGTTACTTCAAACACTTACCCGAATCTCTGACTAGTAGACCAAGCCGGAGTTATTCTTTAAATGAAATTAGAAATTAATAGGTGACCTAATACGCCTAGAATAATTTATTAGGTGGCGACTCCAAAACTCAATCCAAACGAGTTACCCAAGTCGGACAACACTTACTTGATTTAAAGTGGGGTGCGACAGAATGGCGACTCCGCTGGGGATTAAATGTTCTAACCATTACGATTTTTTATATTGGGTTTATTATTACTTTTATTATTCAATACTAACTTTTTATATTTGCAGGTGGGTAGCCTTTATATTTTTTGATATTTTGAATATTGATGAATTATTTGTCGCATTTCGTTGAATTATTTATTGCATTTCGTTCATACTCTTCCACTCCTGGAAAATTGACACTTGCATACACACAAACGATTACGTGGATCTCATGATCGTTTCACTCTCAAAAAATCCTTTAGGAGGAACGGTTAGAATCTAGTTGGTCCATGGTACAACCAACAATTCTAAACGTTCCCACCCCTTGGTTGTCCGCCTGGGGGGAACCATTTCCTTGTCTAGATTACCCAACTCTTAGTTGCACTCAGTTTAGAAATCATGCATCATGTCATATTTAGGAAAATTTTGACTTCGGCTCATGTCTAAGTCTATTAGTTCACCATATTTGAACGAACCAAACGGGTCTCCGACCCTAAGGGATGTTTAAATATGTTATGTGTGCATCTATTTAAAGTTGAATGTGTCTAATGTAGACCATTTGTTCTCAAAATGTGGATCATCTAATTATTTAGTTTTGTTGGAGGATGCCACAAGTCGAAAATTTGGAAGATCAAATAAAACATATTTTAAATTGATCTTTCTATCTTTGTGTAATAAAGTCAATTATTTATTTCTATAAATGGAAATTGTTATAGAAATCAATTATTTATTTCTATTTACGTATGAATTTTTCTTTATTCATACAAAACCAATTATTTTATAAAATTATTTTTGGGTTATGAACGAAATTCATTTTTCTACTTTTATGAAAACAAAATCATACACTTTAAATTGATTTGTGTTACTTTAAAGTAACAAGATCACATATCTATTCCTATTTTCCTAAAAAAGGAGAAAATGTGTTGTTTCTACATTTATTTAATAAAATTATTTCCATTCATTTTTGGGTTATGAGAACAAATGGGATAACGCACGATACACGTTCAATTTCAAATACCATACTCAAACTTAGGAAGGCTTAACATCCTTGGTATGTTAAAGTCCATATTAGCCAACTTCGTCCAAATGACGCCTATCATGCATCTTATATGTGTTGGTCTTGTTAGGCCTACCTCCGATACAAGAGAGGCCCCTTGAATTATAAGGATTGATATATTTTGTATTTGATAATTATTACCTCGACACTAACTTATTGTTTTCGTGTTTAAGTTTACTCCCACTCCTGGGTTGACCTGTGCATTCTGGCCAAGCATCAGTACCGGACGAGAACCAAGGGACCAGTTATAACTCCTCCCCCCTCACAAACTAGAAGAAGAGGAAAGCGAAACATCATGACTGAGTTGAACAATGCTGCTCTTAGTGACGATAACATTGATAACAATGGAACACCACACAAGCTTGTTCCAGTTGGGTATAACGAATATGTTGCTACTTTAGAGCAAAGAATTAAAGAACTTGAAGAGAAACTGACAATGGCCAGTTTACCCGTTGGTAACTCCGCCCATTCAAGGGAATCAGTCGATCCAAGTGGGTCAGCCCGCCCTAATGGAAAGGACCCTATGCACCCAACTGATCCCCCTGTTGTTTACCAAACAACGCAACCAGCTCCTTACCAAACAGCACCACCTGCTACCTACCAAAGCGCACCAACCGCCACATATCAAGCACCGCCTCCCTATCCAGCACCACCATCTACTTATCAAGCACCACCTCCTGCATACCCTACTTACCCAAACACAAGCCTACCTCACACCAACACTTCATATCCACAGCCTTACAATCCCATGTTCACTGCTGAGACCAAACAACTCACTTCACCCGTCAAAGACCATGACAACTATGAATGAACGGAGGATGAAGCCAATGATGATGGCATAAAAGAGAAAGTTCGTAAGCTGGAAGAAGCCTTTAAGAAGTTTGAGTTAGGCAAAACTACTAAAGGTTTAGCTGATGAAGACTTGTGCATCTATCATACTTTGAAATTGCCAGACGGATACAAGATACCAAAATTCGACCTGTTCAATGGCACTGGAGACCCTATGGCACATTTGAGAACATATTGTGATAAGTTGATCGGAGCAGGGGAAGACGAGAAAATACGAGTAATGCTATTCAGCCGAAGCTTGACCGGAGAGGCTTTGAGTTGGTTCTCTAAGCAGAAGCCTGGCACATGGCTCGGTTGGGAAGACATGGCAGCAGATTTCGTAGAACAATTTGGGTACAACACTGAAATGGTACCAGATCGTTTCTACCTGGAAAAGTTGAAAAAGAAACCCACTGAAACATTTAGAGAATATGCTACTAGGTGGAGAGCAGAAGCTGCCAAGGCACAACCCGCTATGGATGAAAGGGAAATAATGAACATATTCATCCGCATTCAAGAGGACGTCTATTACGATAAGCTTCTGCATATGAAAAATCAGAAGTTTGCTGATGTAGTGTTGATGGGAGATGACGTAGAAGAAGGACTGAAAAGTGGAAAAATTATTAGCCTAGCTACACTACAAGCTACTAATAAGTCTATCCAGTCAGGAAATGTGAGTCTCTCCAAAAAGAAGAAAGACGAAGTCTCTTTTGCTGCAACCATTCAAGACCCTGCTTTAACCCACTATTACCAAATGCCACCACCATACCATCACATACCACCTGAATATCCCGTTTACGACACTCAACCCACTCGGCCTATATTCCACACCCTAGCACCAAGCCGTCCATCATACCAGAAAAATACTCAAACCAACTACCGAAATGCATCACCATACCCTCCTAGGCCTCGCCCTGAGGCAAACCAAAGACCTAAAAGAAACTACACAGCATTAGCTGAATATCGCACCCAATTGTTCGAGAGATTGAGAGCTGCTGGGCTTATTGTCTCAATCCCTCAAAAGGTGACAGACAATCCTTCACTACACTTTGATTACAGCAAAAGGTGCGCATACCACTCAGGTGGACCGGGGCATGAGACAGAGAGATGTTTTGCATTGGAAGATAAGATTCAAGACCTAATAGATGAAAAGGTCATTCACTTGAAGACACCAAATGTGCACAATAATCCACTACCTAATCATGGAGATGAGAAGGTGAATATGATTGACTTCGGCGAAGAGTGCAATCTGGAAGGCACGATTATAAAAGCAAAAACAGTGTTTGATAAACACGAGTTTGGCATGGGGTACGTCTTGGTTTGCAAAGGAAAAAGTATTACAAAAGATACAAGAGGTTATCATTCACTAGAGCAGTTTGTTCCAACTCTGAAACAAGCATCCATCTTTTTAAGCTGCATGAAAACTCTTAAGGGAGAAGGACTTGCCGAAGGTGTTCACGGTATAGAAGATGAGCTGAACGGTCTAAAGGAGCTATTCATGGAAGAATATGATGCAGCTCTTGAAAAGCATACTGAAGCCCTGAACATCTAGAAAGCTGAAGCTGAACAACTGAATCTACAGCACATTCCGAGCATGCCGAGAACCTTAGTGGAGCTGGGGCATTAGTTATTTTCTTAAATAAAACACGACTCCGAGTCGTTAGCTTTTGTTTTCTTTGTTGTTCAACTTTATTGCATCGTTGTTTCCTTTCGAAGGCTTTTTCTCAAGTCCAATAATAAAATCATGTCCATTTCTATTTTAAGCATGCGTCATTCACTTTCAGCAAAATTATTTTAATTCCATTGAATCTGCGACTGCGATGTGAGGAAGCAGTCTAAAACGACGAGTACAAACCAGGCTATGGTGATTTGACAAAAGACATTTGAGGAACTTCATGAAAATCTTATAGCAGACAATTGAAGCAAGAGCATCAAAAAGATATTGAGAAAATTACTTAAAGCGACACAGTAGAAATACATATAAGGAGCAGAATTGGACAATCCTAAATGGGCCAAAAATATACTCGAGCAAGTGACGCTCATAGATAGCGAAGTATAAATACAACAAGCAATAACATGACAAAGGCATTTATCCAGGAAGTTAGAGCAAGACAGTTGATCCTAAAGTGGAATTCTCTAAATCGAGATAAATTAACAAGATCCTTTACACAGATACAATCAAGAGATATTACGAGTCAAGCAACATTCATCCTTTTTGTATTTGAACTACGTAGCGACCTGATTCCCAAAAGAGGATATGTAGGCAGCCTACCCAAGGCACAGTCACATCATAAGAAAATTTTATTGGACACTGGGGCAGAATATTTTGAGTTTCCCTCAAAAAATTCAAAGAGTACATTATAACACACTGGGGCAGAATTTTTTAGGGACCTCAAAAATTCTAGAGAATACAAGCAGCACACTGGGACAGAAATTTTGAGCTTCACTCAAAATTAGCTCAAAATTTCAAGATGAAAGATCTTTGAACAGCAAGTGGACATAGAGGAGATTATGTGCAAACAACACGTCGCAGTCTATGATTCAATGGAACAAATTTGCATTACTCTTTAAAAATAATTTTCACAAAACACATGCATATCCCCTTTCATTCTCCCCTTTTTGCCTGCAGCTCGACTAAGGTTTGACACTCGAAAAGAGAGATATTACAAAGGAAACAATTATACAAGATGCAGCAGCAGAGTGCGGTACCATGAATGTGCAAGTCAACCTCCCCCAAAAAAACTCACAATTTTTCTTTGATTGCAGATTTACACAAGTACCAAGTATACCTAACAACTCTTGCAAAGCAAAATCTATCAATTTGACAAGTGTAGGATCCGCATCGGTGGATATATAAGGTCCGCGACTGTGGACACAACATCATTTTGACAAGCATAGATCCATGTCGGTGGATATATAGGGTCGGTGTCTGTGGACACGACATAAATTTGAGAAGCATAGGGTCCGCGTCGGTGGATATATAAGGTCCGCGTCTGTGGACACAACATCAAGAAGCATAGAATCCATGTCGATGGGTATATAGGGTCTGCATCGGGGGACATGACAAGCATAGGATCCATGTCGGTGGATATATAGGGTCCGCAGTGGTGGACACGATATAAATTTGAGAAGTACAGAATCCATGTCGGTGGATATACAGGGTCCGCAGCGGTGGACATGACATCAATTTGAGAAGTATAGAATCCATGTCGGTGGATGTATAGAGTCTGCATCGGTGGACATGACAAGCATATGATCCATATCGGTGGATATACAGGGTCCGCAGCGGTGGACATGACATCAATTTGAGAAGTGTAGAATCCATATCGGTGGATGGATAAGGTCTGCATCGGTGGACATGACAAGCATAGAATCTATGTCGGTGGATATACAGGGTCCGTAGCGGTGGACATGACATCAATTTGAGAAGTGTAGAATCCATGTCGGTGGATATATAGGGTCTGCATCGGTGGACATGACAAGCATAGGATCCATGTCGATGGATATATAGGGTCCGCAGCGGTGGACATGATATAAATTTGAGAAGTATAGAATCCATGTCGGTGGATGTATAGGGTCTGCATCGGTGGACATGACAAGCATAGGATTCATGTCGGCGGATATATAGGGTCCGCAGCGGTGGACATGACATCAATTTGAGAAGTATAGAATCCATGTCGGTGGATGTATAGGGTCTGCATCGGTGGACGTGACAAGCATAGAATCCATGTTGGTGGATATACAGGGTCCGCAGCGGTGGACATGACATCAATTTGAGAAGTATAGAATCCATGTCGGTAGATATATAGGGTCTGTATCGGTGGACATGACATGCATAGGATCCATGTCGGTGGATATATAGGGTCCGCAGCGGTGGACACGATATAAATTTGAGAAGTATAGAATCCATGTCGGTGGATATACAGGGTCCGCAGCGGTGGACATGACATCAATTTGAGAAGTGTAGAATCCATGTCGGTGGATATATAGGGTCTGCATCGGTGGACATGACAAGCATAGGATCCATGTCGGTGGATATGTAGGGTCCGCAGCGGTGGACATGATATAAATTTGAGAAGTATAGAATCCATGTCGGTGGATATACAGGGTCCACAGCGGTGGACATGACATCAATTTGAGAAGCATAGGATCCATGTCGGTGGATATATAGGGCTTGCGTCTGTGGACATGGCATCATTTGACAAGCATAGACTCCAAGTCGGTAGATATATAGGGTCCGCAGCGGTGGACATGATATCAATTTGAGAGGCATAGAATCCATGTCAGTGGATACATAGGGTCTGCATCGGTGGACATGACATCCATAGAATCTGCATCGGTGGATATATATAAGGTCCGCGTTTGTGGACAATTCATCAATTGAAGGTATAAGGTCCGCGTTTGTGGGCATAGTTCAGCGATCTGAAGCAGAGTAAGAATCTGCGATTGTGGATGATGGGGTCCGCATTTGTAGGCAGTTCAACACAGGATCCGTGCCTGTGGATACAGTTCAAAATTGAAAGCACCTTAAGTATCGAAGAGACATATGATCTGTGTCAGTGGATCGAAAGTTTGGAGTCCATGTTTGTGGACGAGATATCAATCAAACAAGCGTAGGGTCCGCGTTTGTGGGCATACTTCAACAATTTTCACCAGAGCAAGGTCCGCATCGGTGGGCATAGCATTGGAAAGACATTTGGATGAGACATCAATCAAACAAGTGCAAGACAAAACAACCACTCGGCTCAACAGGGAAGTTTACCTTACTTTATCTTCATATCCACTGCATTTATCAGGATTTTGCTGCATGGTACTCCCCGATCTCTCGACAAACCCCTATGCCATACTCTCACGCCTGTTCCCAACATTACTACGCAACCGCAAAACCTCAAACACATAGAAAGCAAAGCCCAACCCTACAAACAATGCCTTTTGCTACACCCGCAAGCTACCTATTTTGCCAAATTTCAAGCTACAAGTCCATGCTCGTACCTGTGATCTACCTAATCTCCCTTGCCGATTAGGTATCAGCTTCGTATTCCTTCCTATTTGTGCCTGCCTATTTGAATCATGCATATTCATCGTGCTTTACTTCTCAATATCTCTCAGCTCATTCAAGGCAATATTGAAGGCAAGATGACTCATTTATCGAGATGAAGTGGAAACTAGGTACATATAAACTCCTCTTTATGGGTGTGTAGCGCGCCACATTTTCATAACTAGGACGATTATAAGCCTTTTTTCCCACGATCGACCTACTGATGTTATCTCATCTTCGATAGTACCCTTACTTTAGTCATCATTCATTCCGCCGAAAAGGCAAAGCATACACGAATCTAAACATTACATACTTGGATAAGTTTAATCATTACATCCAAATCGTGCGTCATAAATATCTCACACAGGCAACATGCCATTCTAGAACTACACACGGCCTGATTCTCGTGAAACCCGAGATATGTAGGTAACTCAGAGACCGGGGTTCGGCCAAAAACACCCCAAAACTCCCATTCTTCCCCTTTCAATCTTCTGCCTACCAGTCGTGACAAAATTGGTTGTTCCGTCAACTATCTTTGCCCGAAGACTCTTTCATCATCCCCGGGCAAAGAGGGGCAGCTGTTGACACCCAATTTTGTCCCTCCTTTTTCTAAAATTGACCATAATTCAACTTAAGGGTGCAATGTGACTATTTGTGCAAAATGTGCATTAGAAATCATGCATTTACGTGCGTTATCCTCTATTTATATATTATATACTTAAGTGTGGCTATATTATGTAATTTTTGTATCATTTAGGCTATTTGTCAAAACTGTGACTATTTGTGAAATTAGTACATTCATAATATTAGTGGCTATATTATATAATTACGTCATTTAGGCTACATGTCAACTTTATTTTAATTTGTGATTATTTGTGCAAATTAGTAATTATTTGTGATTATATATATTTAAATAATTTAATTTGAGTTTATTTAATATTTATTTGTGTATTTTATAATATATGTATATCTATATTTCATTTTTACACCTTTAAGTTAAATATTGGCCAATTGAAGTGTCCAAATTCCTTTTTATTATTAATTCTTCCATATTTCAAAATTACTACCCAAAATTCTTTATTTATCTTTATTTATTTATTTACATTTTACTCTGAACCTAGCCAAATTTCCTAACCAAATACATCCTTATTATTTGAATTTTTAAACCTCTCATCTTCTCCTACACACATCTTCTAATATATTGATTCATCATCATCACTTGCAATTACATCTTCTATACACATTCCAACATTCTCACTTCTCACATATTTCTCTACACTTCTTTTATCCTTTAACACACCACTCCATTTTTTATTATTTTATTGGGAGCCACATTAAAGACTTGTTCAGAAGCTCGTATTGACAAAAGTTATCCATTCATTGGAAGATAACTTGTATTGAACTTTTCTTAGTATTTTGTGCTAATGTTGCAGGTACAACTACAACTCTATATAAGTTACTGCTACGTAAGGTGAATATTTGGTTATTTGTTTGTTGTGTGTTGAAATGACTTTTCTTAGCCACCTTCTACCCTCTATTTATTTGTTGTGTGTTGAAATGACTGAAATCATAAGATATGTTGAGAATGTGAAGTGCTACTTGAAAACTGAAATGTTTTGTATGAATCTGGAAATCTGAGTTTTACTTAGTTAATGCATGACAGTTTTTTTTTTTTTAGATTAAATTAGTACAGGGAGCTGGCTTATTTCTGCAAAATTGAATATTCTGAAAATTTAACAGTAGCATGAAGGCTTCGCATCTTTATTACAACATAGTTGTTTTAATTTGGAGGCCTACTTTTAAAGCTTTTAAAATTATTTTGCTTACATGACATTATTTGACTTGTGTGATTTGCATGACCGTACTCTTTATGTGACGACTAGAAGAGTCTAGATTGGGGCATTAACACATTTAGGGAGTCTAGATATTTTACATTTATATTAGTAGTCTCAATGGCCTCCGAGACATTAAGTGGGGCGCTAGCAGACCTTTAGGACATTTAAAATGTTAGCTAACTCTTTAGTTAAATATTTAAAGAGGGTATGGGGGTTAAAGGAATTAAGCCCCTCGGATATGATGGAAACTACCCGAGCCATATTTGATAGTGGATTCTGAAACTATCGTCCCTTACGAAAGCCGGGTTCTGATCCGAATAGGATAATAAAACCTAGGGTTATTTATTCAAAGTGATCAATTAGTTATTTATTATTTTGCGGCTATTTGTGCAACACAACTATTATTTCAAATTATTTATGCAAATATATTAAATTACCTATTTTACTTTGCATCTTATATCTCCTTTGTTTATTTATTTAGTTTCTATCCTTTTTTATAAGCAATATAATAAACCCAATATAAAAATCGGCCGGGAAGTATGCTTAGTGGAACCTAGGAGGTGCCTAACCCCTTCCTTCTGGGTTACTTCAAACACTTACCCGAATCTCTGACTAGTAGACCAAGCCGGAGTTATTCTTTAAATGAAATTAGAAATTAATAGGTGACCTAATACGCCTAGAATAATTTATTAGGTGGCGACTCCAAAACTCAATCCAAACGAGTTACCCAAGTCGGACAACACTTACTTGATTTAAAGTGGGGTGCGACAGCTTCCTCTAGCCTTATCTTGGTGTAAGATCTATTGTGCAAATCATCCCATTTCAGGGTCTGATATTGCTGGAGCTCCTTTCGCAACTCAGCAGCAGCCTCGGAGTTGCGAATATTGATGCATTTCTCAAACGCCATGATGGCTAGAGTATCATCCATAGGAGGTAGTTCCATGCGCTCAGTACGAAAGCGCACGAGGAAGTTCTTCAGTGGCTCACCGGGCTGTTGTTTGACTTCAAATATATCCTCCTTCCTCTGGAGGATTTTCTGCGCCCCGGTGTGCGCTTTAACGAATGCGCTAACCAGCTATTTAAACGTGGAAATCGACCCCGATGGTAGGCGCATGTACCAACGAAGTGCTCCCTTCTCTAGAGATTCGCCGAATTTTTTCAAGAACATCGACTCATTCTCTACCTCGGATAAGTCGTTTCTCAACACCATCGACATATATTCGGTTACATGCTCTTTGGGGTCAGTGGTCCCATCATATTTTTTCAAGAAGAAGATCTTGAAATTTTTGGGAGTTGGGGCTGGAGCATCTTTGGGCTTGAATGGCAGCTGCCTATATTGGTCGATATCGAGGTCTCTTGAACCTTAGTCACCCCGGGAACGCTCTCGAGGTGCTTTTCCACGCGCACCTCGACGCGAGCCTCAATTTGGGCTTCAGTCTCCTTGGTTAGTTTTTCAACGTCTACCGAGGAGGTAGTTTCTGCCACGGTGGGAAGCGTCCCGAAGTGTGGCGTCGTGCTTGGTAAGGTACCCGAACCCCCAGATGTGGCCCCATTTTGAGGTCCCCCTGTTATCGCGCCTGTAGGAACGAAGAGCGGTATGCCTCCATTTGGGACCACAGGCTGGACTCCATTCGGGGTTGAGCTATTCCTCGCTTCTAGCGAGGCGTGAAATTCAACATTTATATTGGGCTGCTCGGCTTGCTGCTCTTGAAGAGCTCTCAATGTGGCAACAACGTAAGCCTGAAACGCTTCGGATGTCATCGGAGATGAAGAGTTTGGGTTCGATTTAACGCTAGTCTGTCCATCGGGAGTTAACTGCTATTCAATGGGATTTCTGTTATTGTCAGCTATATCGTCAAGTATGCCGAGTAAAAAACGTGAATTCAAATGAAGAAGATGTTCAACTTTGGAACAAAGCGTTTATGCCCCCCACATACGACGCCAATTTGTATGGGCCTAAACTGATTTAGGATCACAAATCGAATTTGGGTTAGGAACACAAGCAAATCTTAGTATCAATATCGAGACAATGCTAAGAATAAACGAAAATGCGAGAGAATAACGTGATTTCAATATATAACTGTAAGTACAAATTTTACCAGAATTTCTGTAAGTATTTCTGAATCATTACATTGTAAAATAAGGAACTATTTATAGATACAAGGGGCCTTGCCCACGTTCCTATGATTGATCATGTCTACTTCAACGTTCAGCATATCCATTAGTGGAGTTAGTGGGCCGAAATAAGAGGAGACCAGTTGACTGTAGACAAGCTCACTTGCCAAGGCATAGACCGTTAGCTTCGATTGTGTGATATTGTCATCGACCGAGGTGACATTTTACCGGGGCAAGAGTCTTGCTTTCTTCCTTCGGTCACTGGCTTCAGTCTCTGACTTCGGCTACTTATGACTTGCCTCGGCACAAAGCTTGCCAACACCTGTTCGGTCACCACCAGGTCATGTTACCGAGGTGCCACGTAAGCAAGCCGATTTTTACCCAATACACATGGAATGTATAATATACATGAAATATAATTGGGATATACAATCTATATGAAAACTCAACATGCTGGCACACAAAATATACAAGAAATATGCTAGGTAAAAGTAGTTATATGCACCTATTATGCATATTGCTACGTGAGGAAAAGCTGGGCGTGTGAGCTTGGGGAAGTATTATTTATGCATGAGAAGAGGGAGAAATGACTAACCTAAGAAAGAAACAAATCAACTAATATTATTTTTGAAAACATATATCAACATTAAAACCACTTTACTGTGGTAATAAAATCTCTCATCCCCTTAATTGTAGGCTTATTTAATGGACTATTAACTATTATGCTTAATGGCTAGAAGAAGAAACGTGTACTTACTCAAATGTTAAGCCGGGGTAATAAACGTAAAGTGAGTTTACTTACTGTTTAGAATTGTTTTGAGTGTTAAGCTAGCGTAATTTTCCTATTTGTTTCTCGGTTCTACATTCATGCATGGGAAAGTGCAGATATAGCCATTTTTCGATTCGTCTTTAAAGTTGTAGCCACTATTTTTTAAAATATTTAATTTTTAGCTACTTTTGAAACTTCAATCCTTGTGGGTTGAACTTGACCTTGTGTATGAAGTTCAACTTTAGCCCATAAGGGCTGAATGTTTAGACATAGAATGCGTAAACTTCAACTCACAATATGAAATTCAGTCCATAAGGACTGAAGTTTCAAAAGTAACTTTTTTTTTTTTTTTGCACAATCAAGGAAAAAGTGGCTTGAAATCAAATAATAATGGCAAAAGTAGCCTCTGGACGAAATTTTTACTCATGCATGACTCTTGATAGGGGGGCGTGGAGGTCGAAGACTAGGGTAAAAGGTTAGGTGATAGTCGAGCATCTTTTTCTTTATTAGATGTAGTATTAGGCTTATGTAGCTGATTTGCATTTTGCTGTCCGACTTTATATCTACTATTCTTATCTGTTTGCTAGATATACATTAGTTTTACATTTAATTTAGCATGATAACAGTGGCTTGATTTTTCAATGTGTTCTCTAATATGTTTCTTTTCCTAGCCGAGGGTCTATCGGAAACAGCCTCTCCACCTTGGTGGGGGTAAGATCTGCATACATCTCACCCTCCCAAGACCTCACTTGTGGAATACACTAGGTACGTTGTTGTTTGCATGCCTTTCCAAATTTGTGATTTGTTCATATTGGAACTATGTTTGGTGCAATTAGGACTAATTTATGGGCTCTTTATATATATATCCGCCCATCAAGAAATAATTACTTTTAGGTGTTCATAATTTTTTGTATCCAAAAATTTAATACATATTAAATATATTTCTTAATATTAATATTAATATTTAATAGTATGATATTCAACTCCCTTAATTAAAAGAAACAATCAATGGTAAAAAAAATAGATTACCATTAAATATGGTAGTTGTACGATTTTAGGCTTAATGATAGAGTCCTATCAACATAATAATATTTAAAATATTAAATATATATCAATAATATTTAAAATATTAAATACATATTTAAAATATATTTAAAAAGGGTAAAATGTATATGGAAAGAAAGAAACAAGTAAAGGTGTACAGAAAAAGTAATTATTCTTGGTCAACGTTCATGGGGCGTAAATTTCCCCTAATTTATTACCCTTTTTTTTCTTTTTTTTTTTTTGGACAGGAATATTTTATTACTACCAGCAAAACAGAGGAAAATTTGCAATTACAAGAGGAACAAAAGGAAATAGACAAGCTGCAATATTGTTGAACCCATAACCATCAGCGAATTGATTATCTTATTTAATTACTCCATTTTTTAGTAAAGCCTTTCGGTAATACATATATGCCGGTATGGTTAGTTTCTATTCAACTTTTATTAGTTGCTGCTACCAAACCATGGACACAAAGTAATTGCTTATTTATAAAATCAATTTTAGCACTTGATGCATAGTCTATACGCAACCAACCAAGTCAAACGGGGTCTAACTGCATACTCTGAATGCTTCAGAAGTGTTCAATGATCTCACATAACACTGTGCATAGGGATAGGGCAAACAATATTTGAAAAGAAACAGAAAAGAACTGTACTGCAGCTTGAATGTGCAAGCATGCCATTCTACAAACTTGTATTCTAAATACAGTACTGTGCATAAACTACCTTTCATTTTTCATGAATATACTTCTGGATATCGTTCAAAATTAATGCTAAAAGGTTTACCCAATCTGTACTGGTTAGAAATGAACATTTCATTTCCAACTAAACAAGGTCCAAACTAATGTACAAAGACAATCCATTCCCTTCACCCTGATGAACTCCCTTGTGCTTTTGTAACTCGTTTGCCTCAAAACTTTACTCAACCGGCTTTCAGTAACGTCCACAAGGCTGGGAAGGAACCAATTTAGCTTCAGGTATCCGAAGCGTTGTCAAATATGCAACTTTATCACCTAACAGCTTCTGGTGCAGAGTTGCAGTAAGGTGTATGCAAGCAAACTAACTTTGTAAATGCTAGACAAATACTCGTAAACAAAATGCCTATTGTCAATCCTGTCATGCTCTTCCGCTTTTCCAGACTCATTGCCCTCTTAAAAATACTCCCAAAACATGGAAGTAATCCCCCACATGCAAACATCATAATGTGATCCAGACCGCTGTAGTCAATACCTGCAAGTATTGCTCCGATTGCTGATGACGGACCCATGAAGCCAATAAGTGCAGCAGCTAAAAGGGACGCATGCCAGCTGTCAGTTGCTCCATAGATGCAGCTAGCAACAGCGGCACCACGTGGGAGTCCATGAAGTGAGACAGGAAGAACCATGTGTCGACCAAGTCCATAAGCTTTAGGTGCAGCGACCCCCAAAGCAAGCCCCTCTGATAGTGCATGGAAGGCAACTGCAGCACAGCACAAAATTGACTGAAGGGTGAGAGCACTCACTGGAAATCCTGTTACAGATGATAAAGTATCTGCTGAAGTCCTCTTGCGACTTCCAATTTTAATGAGGCTAGCCGTTGAAAAATGAGAAAACGAAAATCCTGTTGCAATGAGCGATAAGAGGGGGAGAAACCCCATCTTTGAAGATAAGGTAAGCTGCAATGGACGCCATGCACCAAGGACAAAGGCTGTGCCGCAGGCTACACCAGTCAGGAGAGCATGCTGAAGACGAAAAGCAAGAGCAAATGCAACAAGAGATGTGCCACCAAGCAGTGGGCCAAGTCCGAAAAGTAGAGAAACAAGGAAAGCAGAAGCATCCTCCGAACTGCCATTGCAAAAAAAGTTGGTTAGAGGCAGGATAAATCAAACTGTTATACTAATGGGAGAATCCATATCAAACTAAAAAAACATAGCTAGCATAAAAATGTTACAAATTCATTTTCCCAGGTAAGCTTTTCAATCCTTTCTTAACTTGCAGTAAAAGCAACAAATACAAACATGAATTACAGTAAAAACATTTTTGTTTGAAAGACAGCTATGAGTCAATAGCTGCTAGCTAGAGAAGGAAATGAAGTAAACCAACAACAGTACAAGCCAAAAGAATGTAACGACAGTACTTTACCTAATAAAAAAAGGTAACAGAATATATTTTTTCCTCCCGTTCAATTTATTTTGTTTTTGTTTGATGATAAGACAAATAGTAAGACGACGACTAAAGACAACTACTCAACGTGCTAAGCAGTAAGTGCGCCATGACTTTGTGCTAAAAAGACATGAAACTTATCCCAACATACCTAGGAAACAACTACCCAACAAGACAACTATTAATACAGCATGCATTTTGTGCATAAAACTTCAACAGCTACTACTACGCCATAATCTCGTGCTAGTTGGGAAAAACTTCAGAAAGAGACAATTCTTTGAACTGGTAACTAACGATGTACATAACGGATTCCTTGTGTAGAAGTTCTAGGCAATCCTTTATATAGGAGCCTTAGACTGTGTATTATTTTTATTAGAAAAAAGCACAAAATTAATATCAACAGGACTCTTGGGCTTTAAGCGCGAAGTGAACGCCTTTTCAAAGTAAATTCCACAATTTTCCGAAATATAATACTTCTAACATCAAAATATAATACTTGTAACATAAAAGTACCCTGACACATGAAAATATAATACTTGTAACATCAAATTGTGATTCGAATCACTGCTTCCAATCAAATTGTGATTAGAATCACTGCTTCCAATATCGAACATACATGGACAATATGATTTAGCAACTTCAAATCGAATATCATTCAAATGTAACTCAGCGAGCCCACAAAAGAAAACTTCAATTACAAAGTTGATTTTCATTTTTCCATTAATTCACCATAAAATGGATCTGTAACCAATTAACTAAAAGGAAATTTCCCTTATAGCTCCATATGGATTCCCAAGGTGCCTAGGAAGGTGTGCTTCTTTGCGTGGTTGGCAACTAGAGGAGTGAGACTGGAAACTAAGAATTAAGGAAACGGAGGATTAATTATGTGAGTTGGTGTTTCATGTGTAGAAATGCTCTAGAGAACTTCAAGAGAAGGATTTCCTCTTATCTCTCAAATTATAGGCATTGGCATGATTGAGAAAAGTAAGAAAACTATTGCACACGCCCCCTCCCCCAACGCTCCCCTAGCGGGGGAACTAACATTAGCAGCGGGAGTCTTACATCGGAGGGAGAGGTCAGACCAATCCATTCATCCTGGTCTGACAGATCTTGTTGAATGCGTTGATCAACTTCTTAATGTTGACCATATCTTGTTACATAGCCATATTGCGACACAGTTGTGGGGAGTAGTTCTCAGAGGGTTTGGAGTCATTTGGGTAATGTGGGGCACTGTGAAACAGGCAATGTATATTTGGGCATTCAGAAAGAGGAAGAGACCGAGCGCATGGGTTGTGCCCCATTAGCAATTATGTGGATTATTTGGAAAGAGAGAAATATGAAAGCTTTTGAAGAGGCCGAGATTAGTTCTGCTAAGTTGGACATTAGTCTTTTGTTTTTCATTTCTTTTCGGAGTATCTATGAGGTTCCAGTGTGTATAGAGAATTGGGTCTCTTTCGTAGAGAACTGTTTCTTGATGTAGGTTCTCTACTTCTTTGGTATATGGCTTGTATACGGGGATGTTCCCCTTTTATTTATTAATAAGATTATTTACCTTATAAGAAAAAAACTAAAAGGTAAACAAGAAGATGTCAAAACGAAATCTAGAATGAGAAAAGAAATCTTAGCGGTGGCCGGCAGAAGACTCTTATCATCAGTTTTCTATTTCTCGCCGATCTGTTTATTCTACTTCTTCGTGTCATAGCAGGGTTGGGAAAGCAGAGATGTAGGACAGGTGAAAGATGGACTCACTTGTAGTTGTGGCCAAAACTGTGGAACAAAGTGCTAAGAGCTTCCATAAATGCTACTGAAAGAGTAGCAGCTGATGCAACATGAGACGGTGAGGCTTCCTGCACACAGAGAACAATATGTTCCAAATTAAAGGAAAATGTGATCGATACTTTATATGGTAGAGCAGGACTAATACTAGAATATCAAAGCTAAGATCAAGGTCTGGAATTAGTGTTGACACCATTTCAATATTTCTTAATGAAAAATTACAAAATAGTATTTCCGTTTTAACTAACATGCACAAAGTCATTTCACTTAGCTAATAAAAGAGTCATTAACATTTTGAGCTACTCATTCTAATCAGTTGATAACTTTTAGGAGCCAATTCCATCCAAAGTTCCATAGAATAGTATACTTAGTGCTCCTCCATGTATTAGAGCCCAACATAGACCCATTTCTTGCCAACTAAAAACATCATGGATCACTAAAGTGAATTTTTTGTTTTAATATCCTCATTATAGCCCTCTTTTCCTTCTCTTTTCTCTTTTTTCCTTTAGGTGGTGGAGGGCACCACATAAGTCCCTCATGGAAGTTCTTTCAACCATCAAGAGGAGCATTAAACATGTTACCTTGAATCCGTCAGGAAGGACCTCAGCAACAACTATCCAAATCATACACCCAGCAGCAAAGCCAGTAGCAAATGGCAGAAATTTGTGAAATGCATCGGCACAGATGAATGATGGTACTGCCACAATTGGCTGCATCATGAGAGGAATTCAAGGTTTAGACATCAACATATCATGAGTACTAACAGAGGATGGAAACTTTTTTTAAGTTGAACCAAAGATTCAAAATCATACATTATGCCTCACTTGTTTGTGTTGACGTTAGAACACACACGAACATTACAAGCTATCATTACAATGATTGATACAACAACCTCTAATAGAAAATGACAACTACGTATAACACATGACAAAGATCCTGTACTTCAGCTAATAGTTATAGGAATCAGTGAGAACAATGTAAACACATCCAATTTCACGTCTACTAAGAAATCCCCAAACCAATTTGGAGAAGATGGTATATATTCAATCACCTGGGGTAAGGAAGTTAATATACTCCAGAACATAGCATTCTGCGGAGAAACTCCTCTTGATGCAAGAACCATGCTCACAGCTAATCCCTCTGGTATGTTGTGCACGGCAATAGCAAGAGTAACCAAGATACCCTGAGAAAAACCTTTGGAGCCAGCAAAGGATACTCCGACACCAGCACCCTCCCCAAATGAGTGAAGAGTCATAATCCCAACAACTAGAATAACTTTTGCTGCATCAGCTCCCTTAATATCAAGCATACTCACTTCACCATATTGTTCAAGAAACTGAAAATAGAGACATAGAACATGAGGAACCACGAGTAGGAATGAAGAAACTTGTCAAACTAAGCAAAAGATAGTTCATGCACAGAAGATAAATAGTTTAACAAAATCAGGTCAAATTCAAAATGCAGAAGAGAAGGCGAATCCTAAATTTGAGAATTGGTGGTTGGGTGTAGAAGGTTTGTATGACAAGGTCGCCGAATGGTGGGCATCTTTTGAAGTGCAGGAGAGACCAGATTTTATTTCGGAAACAAAATAGAAAGTGTTGAAAAGGAAATTGAAGGAATGGGGTTGGAGTATTAGTGGAGATATGGGGGAGAAGGAGGAGGATTTTACTTAACTCAGTTTCTATTTTTGACAGAATAGAAGAGCAAAGAATCTTAACAGATGATGAGCTGGTAACAAAGGAAAATTTGGCAATGGAGTTTGATGAAATCACAAGGCAAGAGGCGAGTGTCTGGAGACAAATCTACAGTATTATGGTTAAAGGAAGGGGACAAAAACACTGGATTTTTCCAAAGAATGGAAAATGCCCACAGAAGATTCAAATGTATTTATCAGCTGGACATAGAAGGATACACAGTTTCAGATGAATGTTCGCACATGGTAGCACTTCCATGGAAAAACTAAACCTAGATGAAATCATGGACACACAACAAGGTCCTTGAAAGGGGAAGGTTCTATCAGATGCATCAGGAATCCTCCGCCAGCTGAATGGCGGAAACCAATCGAAAAGTAAATAGTATTCTTGCATGTGTTAGTTTGAATGAAAATGCACTAAAATGAAAATAAAGATGGACATTCATTGATATCCTCCAAAGACGATAAATGTTTCAAGACATTGACTTGCAAGGGAGTTCAAAACTGGGGTATCAAGAAGAAGATTGAAAGTAGAATCCCACAGCTTCCTACGACCAAACAAACAATTTGAGGAAGTGTCTTTCAGTATGATCATAAGTATTCTAAAGTTGAAAATACCGGGAGAGGTAATCAATGTTACTGCCATATAGGATCTTAAAAATAACAGGCCAAAGATATAGGAGCATCAGTGCATGCTATGTATTAAGCTTTACCTTACTCATAAAACATTTTCCCTTTTTAGCTAGATTTGTAGTGACAACAAAAAACATCATATTAGAGATGAGATAAAATTATCTAGTGTGATCAATAATACAATTTATTGTTATTCAATAGCAGATATGATATAAACTAATGGTAGGAAGAAAGTGGTACAACAAGAAAGTTGGGAAAGTAGGGCTTTCACCTTCTTACAAAGCAGGATGAAGATTCCACCTGCCAAAATACCAAACACAACCCATCCACCACTTCCATGATCCTGTCCTTCCTGTATAAGGTCAAAGCTCGCTGCCAACATCACTCCGGCAGCCATACCATTGCATATTCCAGACCATTGAGGATCCAGCTCCACAAAGAAAAATGGTATTGCACCCAAACCACTAGCCGCTGCCATAGCCAAAGTGAACAATGCAACTGTTGAAACAGAAACTCTGGTGTTATCACCTGTCCAGTCTCCTTTTCCATCAATATGGACAGAATCGATAGCATATTCTTTGCCAGAACCATCAATTATGTTGGTTCGGGCATCCCTTAAAGGAGCAGTTATTATCCTTTGCACACTCGCTTCTTCAGATGCTGCTGTGACATAAAAAATCAAAACTGATACAAATAGAAAGAAAAAAAGAGCTTGCCCAAATCTCAACCCCGTATGCGTCATGATTACATCAGCCAAATCAGTATAGCCTGAAATTCATCAACTAAATCATCAAGAGAGTCACTGGAAATTCATCATCTCAGTAAGGCTGCAGTATTCACCAGACTAACTCCCTTTGGCACAAGTAACTTCGTGGTAAACTTCTCCAACTATCAAAAGGCATGGCATACTGAATCCCAGATCAATAAATATATAGCATTCCCTTGCTATAATCAAGGGTGTAACTGTCCCTTCTTCACTACAACTGATTTGAAACAAAGTTAGATCTGAATCAATTCAACAGTACTTTAGACAAATGCAAAGAGACAAATAGAGCAATGATAAGAAGACCAACAGCAAACAGGACAAAGTAGCAACTCAACAGCAAATAGAACAGAGTAGCACGCAATGCACCTACTTTCCATAATCCACGCATTGTCTGTCTTCGACCTATAAGTTCAGATTGATGATTTAAGCAACACCCACCAAGTATTTACCCATAATACACTTGTTTAGCAAGTTCGCCAGTTAACAGAGAGGAGTATAAGAGCCAGGCAACAAGGAACAAGAATGTAGAGTTTAACAACTCGAAAGGTAATCAGAACTCCTGAATTTGAGCTTTACTACAAGTGAGACTAGGTGCATGATTAGATTATATCCCAAAAAGCATATCAATTATAATCCTGAATCCATAGATATTAAACTTAGCCTTCCCATGGCGCTAACAAAATTTGAGCTTTCTTGGCACATTATCAGGCTCTACTCTTCCTACCAAGTACCAACAAAAGACACTAACTCTTGTTGTACCCCGTCTATCGTCAGAATATCAATTACCAAACATTTCCATCAAAATTCAGATAACAATCTGTTATACAAAAGAAAACCGAACAACAATACTTATAGCACAACAACATCACTCAGCACTATCAAAGCAGAAAACTTTCATATGATCATAAAGTTTAAACTAATAACAAAGTAACAAAATGCATCATCAAATTTCAAAAACCCCCCACCATCCCCACCTACCCCACCCCCACCCCACAAACAACCACCTAACAAAATCCCAACAACATGCCAAAACCCACATAGGAAATTACACAAAACACATAAAATTTACACAAAATCAAAAATCCAATCATGGGTATTCATAAAAACCAAAAAAGAACAATCTTGACAATAAAAAAAAAACAAGAATCACAGATAATAAAAAAATCCAAATGGAAAATAGCAAAGAATGCCAAGATTTTTACCAATTTCAATAAGAAATCTGAAGAATTACGACCCAATAAAGTTGAATTTGCAATCAAGAAAGTGTAGGGAATTTAGAATTTAGGGTTTGTGTAGAAGAATTATTGAAGTGACTTCAAAGATAGGGAAAAAAGTAAACAGAGAAAAGAAAAGAAAAGACTAATCTTATTTATTTTCTCTTTATGGTAAGTAAATTTAGTGTGTAATTAAGATTTGCTTTAATAAATTGGAGATCTAATTAGTTGACTACCTATTTACCATTATAGAATATCCGCATTTTGTTTTCTTTTGGATATTTTTTTGACAAATACAAGGTTCCGTCCATGGTTTCCATTTTTTTTTTTTTTTTTTTTTTTTTGAATAAATTTTCTATACCCAATTAAAACTGAAAAAAAGAAAAGAAAAAAGAAGACAACTATTGAAAGTAAAGTGTACATTCTTATATGTCTATTTCTTCTATTCCAATTGTGAAACAAAAGCAAAAGGGGTAATTTATTCATCTATGAAATACTATGATTATATGATTTTAATATAGTTCTAAATATGTACTACTAATTTATTAGGTAAAAGAAAAGAAATCCAAAAATTAACATTTTTATCTTTCAATTCAGAAAAACATTAAATAGCGGAGAACGAGAGTGGGATAAATATTTGACATTTTTACGCTAATTGACGCATGAAACAGTTAATTTACAAAAAATACCGACATTATTGAAAAATTATACAACATACCAACATTTACAATATTATCATTTTTCTTTCTCTCTAACTGAAAATCCTAACCTTCCCTATTACTTTCTCTCTTTTCCCTCTCCCTTCCCTCTCACTGATCGGCGGCCCCCTCCACCTATTCCCCGTCACCGAAGTTCCCTTTATCCCATCCCTGTCGTCGGAGTTCCCCTACTCCCATCCCCGTCGTCACAGCGGCTCGTCGCCGGAGTTCCCCTACCCCGGCGCTGTTGCTGCTGTGTTGTTGCTGTGTTGCTGCTGTTACATTGCAGCGTTGGCGATGGCGTTGATCTGCTCAGGTCGCCGGCGCTGCTTTGTTGTTAGGAATTTTTGTAAAAATTTGTTATACAGAGCAGCAGTGATGGTGGATCCGGCGAAGGGGCTGTTCAGATCTTATCTTGTCCCTTTTTTTTTTTTTTTGAATTTTACCGGTGGTACACGGCGGAACTACGGGTGGTTGTGGTGTATGATTGGCGTTTGTGGACTGTATGGAATGTATGTGATGCGTATTTTCATTGTATGTGCGGTGTATGCACTGTATATACAATGAATATACACCGGACATACAATGAATATACACTTGCCATACAATAAATACACAACACGTAATGATTTGTTTTAGTGTGTATGTCCGGAGAATCAACACATATACACTTTCCATACAGTGCCCATACAAAGAATATACAAACATATAATAAGTGTATGTGTGTGTATCTACTGTTTTTCACTGTCCATACACTGGCCATACACCAGATCTACAAAAAAAATTAAAAAAAAATAAATTCGGTGACTGGCGGCCGGCGGTGACTAGGCGCCACCGCCGCCTGGGGTGGTAGCAATGGGGGAGGGGGCAGTAGGAAGAATGATGAACCATAATTTATTAGTTTTGTTGATTTTTGTATATAATGTGTAAAAAAATATTGGTATTTTTTTGTAAAATGGAATAATGTTGGTATTTTTTGTAATTTTGGTGTTAAGATTGTATATATTTGTAAATCTCCCAAAATATTTGTATTTTTTTTTTAGTTTCTCATTTGGTGTTTGATACTCAATTTGGATTCCGATTAATCCGTAATTGATAAGGATCAAAACTAAACGCGGAAAAAATAAAGATAGAGAGCGAGACACTACTCGAACTCCCTACGAAGTAACCCCGGGGAACTTGTCCCGAGATACCCTCGTATCGGTGTCAAGAAGGACCTACACTATGCAACCACCCTCGAGTCGCACCCGGGACTCGCAAGTAGAATGATCGGGTTTTCGGTTCAAGACTCAACTAGGTTCTACTAGTGAATTCAAGCAACCAAGACAAAGGGTTCTCCAAACAAGAGATAGTTTCTTTTCATCATTCATAAAATTCAAGGTAAGCTAAGGTTTGAAGAGGTTTGTGAAGTATTTATAGACTTCACTTACATATAATGAAAGCTCAAAAATACCCCTAAAGTGGGTTAAAACAATAAAGGCCTCGTAGGGCTATAGTTGTCCAAAACATAGCATAAAACTAGAAATTCCCGCACCCTTCAGCACATTAGGCGCCCAAGTAGGCGCCCAGCTTTCCTGGAGTAGGCGCTCAGCCTGCTTGGAGTAGGCGGCCAGCCTCTTTGGAGTAGGCGGTCCGCCCGTTTTACAGAGGCGGTCCGCCTGGTGCAAAATCCAGAGAGTGATCAAAAAGTAGGCGGCCCGCCTAGTTGAGTAGGCGGTCCGCCCGTTCCTGTAGCTTCTTGATTTGCTTCCAAACGTGCCCCGGATGCCTCTTCAAGTGGCCTAAGTGATCCACCATCCATGGCACTCAAAAGCATGATCTTCCGGCTACTTTCGGAACCTTCATCCATGTCCCTCCAAGTCAAGTGAAGATGGATGTCTTGAATCAACTTTGCTTGACTCCTAGTGAACGGCCTTGAGGTATGCCCCGCATCAGTAATTGCCGTGAAATTTCCATTATATGGGATAAAGTATTCTCCACCAAAGACATAATTATTCTCATGACTTGAACTCGAGACCTCTAGTTAAGGATTGAGAATTACTTATCATTATACTACAACTTTTACATGTAATATTTAATCTTTGTTGATATAAAATACTTCTTTGTACTTCATAAAATACGAGGAAAATTTCTTTATATTTTCTTGCACTAATATTTTGATTTACTAGTGAGAACTACAATTTCCTCATGACAACGTTCAATTCACACTCAAAACTTGCAGAAACAAATTTAATTTTTTTCCTAGTCATTTTTTACCGGTGATAGTAGTAATTTAGAAGCGGAATTTTCTTTTTTTGGTTTGGTCTATGCACGCCATTGGCCTAATCGAAATTGAGGTGTCAGCAAGGCTAAATAATTCGTTTGAGACGTACCACTGCGATATCGTTACCAATTGCGTGATTGAAATGTGAATGCTATTCTACATTCCACCGAATTTATTTATTTTAACAACTTGCCAGGGAATTTCTAAATGTGCGTGACAGTTATGCTAATTAAGTCAGAATTAATATTTAATATTTATCCATAGAGTTCTGTTAATCATAAGGAGGCATGTTCAGCTCCTCTGTGCTATTTGGCTGGACCATGTTTAATTTTGTCTGTTTGATTAACCTACCTGTCAAAATTAGTTAAAATGTTTTTTTTTTTTTTTTCAATTGCATTTCAAATTTGACTGTTCTGCAGTAAAATTTATATAACATACTTTCCTTTTAATTCGTTTCACAAATTCAAACTGATTTCAAACAATTAAACTTTTAACAGTAATTTAACTCAACAAATCTATACTTACAGAACAAAATTAATCATGCTAAAGTTGTTTGTTACTACTTGATAATTAACTTCTCCTTGGAAATGGTTCCAATTGCTTCCGTGACTATGCGGAGCAAACTTCTTATCTATCCATCTACGTAAAAAACGAAATATATGAATATCTTTTGTTGAATTGAAGAATTTTCTCTTGGCAATTACTAACACATAGAGAAGGGGACCATTCAAACGCGACTAGCTAAGCTTTTACATCATCTACTCAAACTAACCATGCCTTGGGAGTTGACTGAAGCCCATCTTAAAGGTAGCTAATAAGTTACTTACCCTTCAAGCACAGAGACAGCTTTTGCTAAACTAACAAATAACATAACCATATTTTATCCCACAAACCTGCAAAGGGAACCTACCTTCAACAGGCATATCACAGCTTTCTCACCACAGAAAGAGCTGAAACAAACTAGGTACCCAAGACCTTATAATCCATTTTGAGCTGACTCTCGCACATTTCCTGATAAAAATGGGGTACAGAAAGGAAAGGTGTGGGACCCCATTTGAATGGGATTTCCCCTTCTCTGGGGGGAAGTGTGTTACATGGTAGAATCCCCCTGAATTAGAACACTTACTCTCAAAGAACAGACTATTCACCATTTCAATGTCCCATTAGAGCAACTATCACATGATACATCACAGACATGGGACATTACGAGACTGATGAAGAACCAGCTTAGATTTATCTCTAGTATATATACAACGGCTTTACTAAGAAGATTGATGGAAGACCTCTGCATCATATTCATTGGCTTGGATAAAGGGTATTATAAACTGCAAAGAAAAGTCGATAGGTCTGTGCTAGAGAAGAAGTCAATGCACATCAAATATATAAATGCAATCAAATGGTAGCATCGAATGAACTAAGGACAGCAATATGTTGAGTAATACAGTTTTAATAGAATAACCCAGTAAAGGGTAGCACAAGCCGTACGGATCAAATGTGTAGTGTCACTTGAACTCAAGTTTAACTAACCTTCAATCAGGGGAACTATCTAGAGTACACTGTGAACAGCTACTTCAAGGAAAGTGTATATGTTTACTGCACTTCAACTTATTATACAAACATTCAAACTTAGAATCTGCTATGACTTTGTATTTTTGGGGATCGAACTGCTCACATATGAAATAAATGGAGCTTACGACCATCGCTGAGCTGACCCCAAATCTTCCCCAGTCTCCAGTGTGGATATTTTAGTATTACCAATATGATCCCACATTTAAGGCCAAAAAAAGGGATCATGTTGAAGTCCTTATGATATGATTGTAGACCTTCAAGACAACTTTTTTGATCAGTCTATCCAATTTCAATCTCTGGATATTGGGAACTATGACCACAGCTAAGAGAGCCAATTAATTCTTCATCTTACTGATTTTTATTAGCAGATGATGAGCCGAGTAGAAGATAAGATGCTCACAGAATTTGGCAACTTCATAAAGCCAAAAATGCAGAAGCTAATCAAGATCTTTTAAATTAGCAAAGAGAACATGCAAGTAAGCAAATGACATCTTCTCTTAAATCCAAAGAGTCTGTCGGTGAAAAAAAGGAGCATGGTTTGATTGTGTATGCAGAAAATATGGTATGAGCGGTCAAAAGTTGATATGATATAAGCCGTCAAAATTTAACAGAATTTTAAGTACTGATTCTTCTCTAGCTTATGCAGTGTACTTTTAAAAGTTATGAGTGTTCATATGACAATCATGCCATCAACAAAGGAAATGCCTCTGCACCTCAGGGTATCTTCAGTTGCCCTCTGCTCAGGCATAAACCTAATTGGAATCACATGTTTCATTCCACCTCTCTGAGCCATGCATCATCTGGCTTTGCCTTGTTTGCAGAAAACTACATGCTTTTTATAGATAATCGAGATATTCCTGAGGGCCAACAGCGCACAGTTCGAGACTCGGCTGATAACGCCGCCCCCCCCCCCCCCCCCCCACAACCCCTTTCAACCTTTCTTTACTTAAATACTGGGCCTTTGTCTGCAAGGGCTCAAACCTGGGATGTGTGCCTAATCCACAAATCACAAGTTGTGCTCTTACCAAAGCCCAAAGCCTTGGGGGCACATTTTTTTATCAATGTAAAACAACACTAAGAAGGTGCTGGATGTGTACCAATACTCTTTCGGTCTTTCCCATACTCTTATCTGTCTATCACTTGATCCCTAGTAATACAGCTAGTTTTTATCTGTCTTACCAATAAAATAAGTAATTTCCCACAGTATAATGTTTTATAATTTTTTCACTACATATCATGTATAATCCTAGTCTAATTCTTATTCTTTTTCTGCTTATTGTTGTTACGACATGTCCTCTTCTTTTATACTTATATGCATATGCAGATACACATGCATACACTCTCCTCAACCTAGATACCTGCCTCAGCTTAGAAAAATCTCAAAATGTCCAATTCATACAACACACAGAGCAATGCAAACATTCTTACCTGCTAGTCCAATTGCAATGGAAGCTCTTTCACATCTTCCACTTTTTACATTAGTACATTAATAGTTAAGTCTTTAAAATAAAACCATCCTAAATAAAGCTACCACAAAGGAGAAAACCAACATCAAGTTTGGAACTCTCACTCATTTCAAGTCTTCCGACAGTGCTTACTTAGCTCACCATTTCCTACAAACACCATTATTGTAAGTGAGGTATCTAGAAATTCAACAACCAGGGATCATAGGTTATTCACATTTTCGTTGGTGTCATAACAATAGAGTAGTTAAAGTAAGCATTTTTCTTATATTGGAACATAGAATTCATTAACCAAATTCATGGAAACCCAAAGAATGAACTAAAGTAAGCATCATTTTTGTTATATAATCAAAGAAATCAGATCTACAAAATGATACACACAAAAAAAACAATACATTGTACAAATGATTATTGTCATATATTCAGTGGTAACATAGAATTCATATAAAAAGCACTAAACTTTTCAATCGAAAACAGAAATTAAAATCAGTCAAGAAACTCAAACTCATCTTCCTTAAGGTGAGCAACAAACTTAACGGGACCGGTTCGGCCTTCCAAACCATCAACAACAAACTCAACTTTAAAAGGCAAATTAGCTGATATTTGTTTGCCTTTATGAATACCAACATACTGTTTCAATGTCCCAATTCTATTTTCCAATTCCAATTCAGGTACTTTAGGCACATGGTACACTTTTAATGGAACTGTAACCTTAACTTTAGACCCAACTTTCAATTGCTGCAGTTTCCTTTTCATCTTCTACATTCAATGAAGAAACAGTTGAAGGGTTGTCAAAAGTACTAACAGATGATTTTGAAATGAAGGACCTTTGATGGGTTCTTGATTTGTGAATCTTGATTTGGGATAAAGGGTTGTTAGGGTTTATTAAGATTAAAGATGGGGTTTTCGAATTGGGAATGTTGAGGATTGATGAAAAGGAAGCTGTAGTCATGGTGATTTTTGGGTTTTCAAAGATTGTTTTTTTGGTTTTATGGGGTTTTTGTGTGTGGGGGAGGAGATTCTTGAGATTTTTGTGGTAGGTATTTATAGGTTTATCCAATACAATATGTTTGATTGAGCTTCAAAATTAATTACATGGCTCTGCTTCAACATTTGTCCTTTCAAGAAGTGGAAAGATCTCAAGGTTGGGGTTGGGGATAGGGGTAGTAGGTGCTAATGTTTATAGTATGACACATGTTTGCTTCTTTTGTTTTTTAACAATTTAGTATTCGGTATCTACTTGGATTTTTGCCGTATAACCAATTAGAGAAAATACTTCATATTAAAAAAATTTAATTTTCAAAACTCGAATTCGATACATTTAATTAAGAATGGTGGATATATAGCTCATTCCACCAAATCCATAACCAAGCCAGAGGGCAGTAATAGTATTCACATTGAAGAATTTCTTTATTCTCAAAGCTGAAACTCGAGTCATTTCATTATAAATAAATGGATTCAATTCAATTTATCTTACTGAATCCATGACCAAGTAGATGGAAAGTATCGTCCTGCAGAAATTTCTCCATTTTAGAGCTAGAACCTGCGACATCTAATTAAAGATAGATTATTCAATTCGTTCCACCAAATTTCTCACATGAAAAAGCATATTGTCCGACCTAGGAGTTTGTTATGTGATTGAAGCTTTGAGTCAAATCTTTTTGGTCCATAGTATCCTGATATTTTGCATTAAAGAACAATGTTGACTGCTGCACAACTCGTCTATCAAACTATAGTTATAGGTAACAGAACAGTGGTCAATATGTTATTATTCAAACTCATTAAAACTTAGTCTCGGATGCTTATTAGCTATTACAACTAGAGACAAGAGTAGTACTTTTGCATTTGGAGTTGCAGTAGAAAATTACATCGAAATTGTTAAATATTCATAGTACTAGTATTATATTGTGCACAAAAGATTGCTCAAGCTTTTTATTGGGAAAATCTCCATAATAATTAAATGCTTTACCAAAAACTGAATCAAATACTACAAGCTAGTCATAAAACAACGGTACATGTATAAATTAATACAAACGTTTACAATGATACTATAAACTTAGTATAACAAGTGTGGAGTTTGACATTTCCCCATGTTCGGCCGCCTAAAGAAAAATGGCCAATGCAATCGAAGATAAACTGAGCATAACACTAGCGAACACGACTGTAGATGACGAAGGAGGAGGTGGAGCGATCGCACCAGGTGTGTTGGAACCTGAAGGTCCGGCAGCAGCAGGTGTGGGAGCACAAGCAGCTGGTTGATTAGATGGGGAAGGCACGACAGGTGTGATTGGACTTGGAGTGCTCGGGGTCGGGGGGTTGGCTCCAGGAGTGCTGGTGCCAGAGACCGTGATAGCTAGCTTCTGACCAGCTTGGCAATGCCTTCCAAATGTGCAAATGTAGTATTGATCACCAGGAGAAGCAATAGTGACATTTGCTGGTCCTGTCATGATAGGATTTCCTATGGCATTCTGTGAACCACACGCATCGAATGAAGCTTTTGGCACTTGCAGAACATCATGTTGGTCCGTCGCAAATTGAAAACTGTTCAAGAAATGGAAAGCAACAAATCATGAAAACCTGAATAGCCTATAGGGAAAGAAGAATTTTATACAACTGGTAATACAAAATATTAGTACCTAGGATATCGCCAACCCTGAAGGTTTTTCCAGACGCCCAGTTTGTGTAAGCTGCTGCGCCATTATTTGGTATAGCCCAACCAATATTGTCCCCCACGACATGCACCATTTGGGCTGTTGTGACTTGCACCAAACTTGTGACTGCTAGAGCACCAAAAACAATCATGCACATAACTCTATCCATGTTTCTAGCTTTTTGGTTAGTTTTCTTGTAAGATGAATAGGATTATGGGGTTTCTGCAAACAGAACAGAGAAATTTGCAAGAGCTGAGTGAGATGCTATTATCTGTATGGCTTTATATATAGGGAAGGCATTTGAATTGGTCTCAACTATTAGCCTTCATGCTGGAATGTTTCAAGCTTGGAAGTCTTTAATTTCTTATACCAATGGTGGGAAATCATTGTTGGTTTCCAAGTGGATTGGACTATTAGCCGGACATTTAATGCAAGGAAAGAAAAGAGAACACTAGAGTTGTAAGTTGTGGAACGTGGGCTAAGTCAATTGCCCAATTGATCAAATGAATTGATTCCATGGGCACTTGACTCTTCAATCTTTTCTTAGTGAATTCAATTATGTATGCAGTTTCTTTGTGTTAATTAGTTAAGCTGGAACACGGGCTAAGTTTGCTTTAATTACAAGGGCATTCAAAAATCAAAATTTTAAAACATTCATCTTAATACTTATATATAAATTTAGAAAGAAAAAAATGGAGAATGACTCCACTATTCGTTTTTGTCTTTCTAGAGCTTTGCTAACCTAATTAACACTATGTCCAGTTTTTAGTTTCTCAAATGTCCTTGCCAGAATATTAAGTATAAACACATTGGAGTATTTTTACTGTAAATTAAACAACTTCTACTCTTAGTGCTGTTGGTCTTACTTGCAGTCTCAGTCACCTGTATCAGTAGCTCAAAGTTTATGAGGAGTCCAATATACTGATATTACACCAGATGAGCAATGAGGTAACAATTTTAGTTCATTCATCAAACAGAAGCAACTGTCATTTCTTCTAATGAATAAAATCTGTAGCTAAAACGCCGTGAGATTTCATGGCTCTACGTGTACCAAAACTCTCGAAAAGGAGAAAATTGAGATCAGGGGGTGGGAATGGTTCTGATGGAAAAGTCAAATTGAGATGTATGCATCAGTCTGTTATGCACCTGTTTATTGTTGATATCTTAGCAACTATTCTACGGGGGGGCAAGTAAGCAGCGTTCTGATGCTTTCCTAAAGCATAAAGTCTATGAACTACCATCAATCAGAATTATAATCCAGCTCTTGATATGATCATTTGTGATAGCAAGACCACTTAACAAGCAATACTCAACCCAATTCTCATGGTAGCCAAGCTTAAAGAACAATTAACTTTTCCGTTACAGGATCATCAGAAGAAAAAAAGTTCAGATATAGGTACTTACTTCATGAAAGAAACAAGTGAACTCAAGAAAATTTGATTATGCAGGAAAGGGATATGACTAATTGATGTAATGACATGTGAACACATTGAAATTTCAAATAGACAACAAGTGGAGAGACCATCTTGTATCCCGTTGATGAAATAAAGACCTGTGAT